>CM052798.1:63203287-63293772 GCA_028533885.1 Nasua narica
CGGAAGAGATTTAATTTTTCTTCTTCATCTCTGAATTCCTGTTACTTAGAATAGTGTCTGATGCATAAAAGACATTCAATAAATGTTTGTGAAATGGATAAGTGAATGTCTCTACTTCCTTCCCACCCAAAAAACATAGCATTGGGGGCAGATTGAAGTTTAGATCCCTGACTTTTTGGTAACATTTACTGAACACTTATGTGCTAGGCGTAATACTAACAGGTTGGGTTTTTTTTTTTTTAAATACTCATTATCTTATTTAATCCTCAAGCCCTACAAAGTAGGTATTCCTATTGTCATCGTTATTACTACCTTGTATTTTAAAGATGAGGGAAAACTCAGCAAGGCTCAATTATTTGGCCAACACAGCTAGTGAGAGATAGATACGTGTTGGGAAAGGCGGTTTTGAGCAGTTCATTGACCTGCTCCATGGCCGAAAAGTGCCTTGGGCCTGGAACATTCCCTTGTATGGAGATAAAGAGCCATCACAACCTGTGTTGCTGGATAGAGCTCCTTCTTTGGAACTATCTTTCCTTATTCTGGGTTTGGTGCATACTCAGGGGCTCTCTCCCAGTTTTTTCAAGATCCTTATCTTATGTATGTGTGTACGGGAAGGAGGATAGAGGTAAGCTATCTCTAAAACTAAAAAAATCTCCCAAGCTGTTCAGCCAAGGCTCCAGATACTTCCAATCTCTCATTGCTAAGATTTTTCCATTCTTAAGTAAGATTTATTTACTGTTACAAAGCGAGTGGGGGGGTGGGGGGGGCCACCAGGGTGGCTCAGTCCATTAAGCATCTGTCTTTGCCTCAGGTCATGATCCCAGGGTCCTGGGATCGAGCCCCACATTGGGCTCCCTGCTCAGCAAGAGTCTACTTCTCCCTCTCCCTCTGTCCCTCCATCCCATTTGTGCTCTTTCTCTCTCAAATAAATAAATAATATAAAATTTTTAAAAAGTGAGTCATAGGACATATGGAGAATTACCTAAGACATCCGGTACCATGTAAGTAAACAAGCCTTCCCACCCCCGCCCCCGGAACACAGAGGAGTATAGTATATTCTATATGTTTACGCTGTCTCCAGGAATTTGGAAGAATTGGACATAAGGAAGAAAACCCCTGTTGTTCCTGACAACATTCGAAATTATATCCTGGAGGATCTTTTTAAATAAATAGAATTAACCTCCAGAGAAAAGGAGCTTGCTGATACTATACTCATTAATGATACTGCTATTTTTTTAAAGTCACACTTGCCTCTCAAGATGCTTATAACATTGTCATCTCCAAGTAGATTCATTGCAGCAACGGTATCTAAGAAATATTCTCATTCTGGTGAAGAGGTTCTTTATATTTTTGTTCCTGGAAAGTCATTCACATGGATATTTTGTTTCAGAATATTCCACTTTTCTTCCTGAAATGCACATGATTATGTAAGACTCAGTATTTCATATCTTACACCTCTACCTGTCCACAACATTGTTAGAGATCAGTCCCTCACTATTCTTGTGAAACTTGTAAGAGATTGAGAACAGAAGGTTTTCATATTTAATTGCTGAAGTGCAAATAGTGGATTATCTAAAGAACATGTTTAATCCTGGTTGGCCTTTTCCTGACTCCCCAAAGTCTCCAAGACATAATCAGACAACCATGGAATGTCAGAAATAGAAGAGGCAACGGAAACTCCAAACTTAATCCCTCCTTTTAGAGATGACATGACTTGCTTGCTTCCACTGCCATGATTTGTTTCTGGGGAATAGAAATGCATCAAACTGTTCACGTGGGCAAGAAAAAAATTAGGAAAAGAAAACCTCCGCTTCCAAAATGGACTGCAAATACAAACGAAATTGTTTTTGTTGCCCTCCTCGCCAACACCCTACCCTCCACTGGCAGAAACATGAGAAAGTTCAGAGATTGATGACAACTGGATCTGGTGAGCAGTTTTTATTATAAAATGAAAAGACTGAATTTGATGTAAGGATTGGGTCTCAGGCCAATTTAAAACTCATCCAATTGTCTGTTTGCAACAGTGACCAATGAATTCAAGAATGACAGTGACAATTCCTAACATGGTGTGTCCAAATGAAACTGCAGAAGGCTCTAGGGATTTGATAAAATGTTTAAGATATTACCTCATCTGGAGTACCATCCTGTATCAGACAAACTAGGTTTTAAGCCAAAGAATCTAATAAGAGATGAAGAGGAACAGTATATCATAATAAAGGGGTCTATCCAAGGAAGATCTAACAACTACAAATATTTATGCCCCCAACTTAGGAGCACCCAAATAAATAAATCACTCAATTTGATAACAAACTGAAAGAAACTCATTGATAATAATACAATAATAGTAGGAGATTTTTATACCCCACTCACAGCAATGGACAGATCACCTAAGCAGAAGATCAACAAGGAAACAATGGCTTTGAATGACACACTGGACCAGACTGATTGCACAGATATATTCAGAGCATTTCATCCATACATTCTTTTTGAGTGCACATGGAACATTCTCCAGAATAGACCACATACTGGGTCACAAACCAGATCTCAACAAATACAAAAAGATGGAGATCAAACCATGCATATTTTCAGATCACAACGCTATGAAACTTAAAAGTCAACCACAAGAAAAAATTCAGAAAGACCTCATAGAGGTTAAAGTACATCCTACTAGGAGCACCTGGGTGGCTCAGTAGGTTAAGTGTCTGCCTTAGGCTCAGGTCATGATCGCAGCATCCTGGGACAGAGCCCCACATTGGACTCCCTGCTCAGTGGGGAGCCTGCTTCTCTCCCTCTGCCACTGGTCATGCTCTCTCTCTTTCTCAAATAAATAAACAAAATCTTAAAACAAACAAACAAACAAACAAAAAAACACCCTACTGAAGAATGAAGGGTTAACCAGGAAATTAAAGAAGAAATAAAAAAATACATGGAAGCAAATGAAAAGGAAAACATGACAGTCCAAAACCTTTGGGATGCAGCAAAGGTAGTCCTAAGAGGGAAGTATATCGCAATACAAGCCTGCCTCAAAAAGCAAGAAAAGTCTCAAATACACAACCTAACCTTACACCTAAAGCAGCTGGAAAAAGAACAGAAAGTAAAGCCTAAAACCAGCAGAAAAAGGGAAATAATAAAGATGAGAGCAGAAATCTATGATACAGAAAAAGAAAACAACAGTAGAACAGATCAATGAAACTAGGAGCTGGTTCTTTGAAATAATTAACTAAATTGATAAACCCTCTAGCCTGACTTATCAAAAAGAAAAGAGAAAGGACCCAAATAAATAAAATCATGAATGAAAGAGGAGGGATCACAACCAACACCACAGAAATACAAACAATTGTAAGAGACTATTATGGGTAACTACGAGCCAACAACTTAGGCAATCTGGAAGAAATGGATAAATTCCTAGAAACACATAAACTTTCAAAACTGAACCAGTAAGAAATAGAAAACCTGAACAGGCCCATAACTGTCAAAGAAACTGAATCAGTAATCAAAAATCTCTCACCAAACAAGAGTCCAGGGCCAGATGGCTTCCCAGGGGAATTCTACCAAACATCTAAAGAATTAATACCTAATCTTCTGAAACTGTTCCAAAAAAATAGAAATGGAAGGAAAACTTCCAAACTTATTCTATGAGACCAGCATTACCTTGATTCCAAAACCAAAGCCCCACTAAAAAGGAGAATTATAGACCAATATCCCTGATGAACATGGATGTAAAAATTCTCAATAAGATACTAGCTAATAGAATTCAAGTTTCCATCAAAAGGATTATTCACCACAATCAAGTGGGATTTATTTTTGGGCTGTGGAGCTGGTTCAATAAATGCACATCAATCAACGTGATCCAGCACATTAATAAAAGAAGGGATACGAACCATATGATCCTCTCAACAGATTCAAAAAAAGCATTTGGCAAGATACAGCATCCTCTCTTGGTAAAAATCCTCAAGAAAGTAGGGATAGAAGGAACATATGTCAATGTCATAAAGGCCATAACAAAAACTCCACAGTGAATATCATTCTCAATGGGGAAAAACTGAGCTTTTCCCATAAGGTCAGGAACATGACAGGGATGTCCACTCTCACCACTGTTGTTAAACATAGTACTGGAAGTCCCAGCCTCCGCAATCAGAAAACGAAAAGAAATAAAAGACATCCGAACTGGCAAGGAAGAAATCAAACTTTCACTTTTCACAGATGACATGATTTTCTATGTAGAAAACCCAAAAGACTCCACCAAAAAAATTGCTAGAATTGATACATGAATTCAGCAAAGTCACAGAATATAAAATCGATGTACAGAAATCTGTTGCACTTCTATAAACCAATAATGAAGCAGCAGAAAGGGAAATCAAGGAATTGCTCCCATTAACAATTACATCAAAAACGGTATCTAGGAATAAACCCAACAAAAAGATAAAAGATCTGTACTCTCAAAGCTATAGAACACTAGTGAAAGAAATTGAGGAAGACACAAAGAAATGGAAAAACATTACATGCTCATGGATTAGAACAAATACTGTTAAAATGTCTATACTACCCAAAGCAATCTATACATTTAATGCAATCTCTATCAAAATAACACCAGCATTTTTCACAGAGCTGGAACAAACCTAAAATTTGTGTGGAACAGAAAAGATCCCAAATAGCCAAAGGAATATTGGAAAAAAAAAACCAAAGCTGGAGACATCACAATTCCAGACTTCAAGCTATATTACAAAGCTTTAATCATCAAGACAGTATGGTACTGGCAAAAAGAAATAGATATATAGATCAATGGAACAAAATAGAGAACCCAGAAATAGAACCACAACTATATGGTCAACTAATCTTTGATAAAGCAGGAAAGAATATCCAATGGAAAAAAGACAATCTCTTCAACAAATGGTGTTGGGAAAATTGGACAGCTACATGCAGAAGAATGAAACTGGACCACTTTCTTACACCGTACATAAATTCAAAATGGAAGAAAGATCTAAATGTGAGACAGCAATCCATCAAAATCCTAGAGGAAAACATTGGCCATGGCAACTTCTTACTAGATAGTTCTCTGGAGGCAAGGGAAACAAAAGCAAAAATGGGACTATTGGGACTTCCTCAAGATAAAAGCTTCTGCACATCAAAGAAAAACAATCCACAAAACTAAAAGGCAACCTTTGAAATGTGAGTAGATATTTGCAAGTGACATATCTGATAAAGGACGAGGAGCCAAAATCTATAAAGAACTTCTCAAACTCAACATTCCAAAAGTACATACATTATCCAGTTAAGAAATGGGCAGAAGGCATGAACAGACATTACTCTAAAGAAGACATACAGCTGGCAAACAGACACATGAAAAAATGCTCAACATCACCCACCATGAGGGAAATACAAATTAAAACCACAGTGAGATACCACCTCACACCAGTCAGAATGGCTAAAATTAACAACACAGGAAGCAACAGTTGTTGGCAAGGATGTAGAGAAAGGGGAACCCTCCTACACTGTTGGTGGGAAGGCAAGCTGGTGCAGCCACTCTGGAAAACAGTAAGGAGGTTCCTCAAAAAGTTAAAAATAGAACTATCTATTGGCCTAGCAATTGCACTACTAGGTATTTATCCAAAGGATACAAAAATACTGATTGGAAGGGGCCCATGCACCCCAATGTTTATAGCAGCCTTATCAATAGCCAAATTATGGAAAGAGTCCAGATGTCCATCAACTGATGAATGGATAAAGAAGATGTGAGATATATATCTATATCACACACACACACACACACACACACACACTGGAGTATTACCCGGCCATCAAAAAGAATGAAATCTGGCCATTTGCACTGACATGGATGGAGCTGGAGTATATTACGCTAGGTGAAATAAGTCAGAGAAAGACAAATGCCATATGATTTCCCTCATATGTGGAATTTAAGAAACAAAATAGAAGGGGAGGGAAAGGAAAACCAAAATAAGATAAAAACAGAGATTGAGGCAAACCATAAGAGACTCTTAATAGAGAACAAACTGAGGGTTGCTGGAGGGGAGGGGGGAATGGGGTAATTGGGTGATGGGCACAAGATGTAATGGGCACTGGGTGTTATATGCAACTGATGAATCACTAAATTCTACCCCTGTAGAATAACCCCTATATGTTAACTAACTATATGTTAACTAAGCTTAACTTTAAATAAAATTTTGGAAGGATGAATGAATGAATGAATGAAGATATTACCTCATAATAAAAGCAAATTCCCTTAAAATAGCACTTCAATTTGCAGTAGTCACTCTGGATGGCTAAGTGAGGCTATTCATGTTATCTTGATCAATTACATAATTGCTACCATTATGTTTTCTTGGCAAATGAACCCATCACTCTTTGCTTCCACCAAAGAATTGTCACGAAGATAAATCAGACAAAATTCATGAAGACAGAAGCTTTAAACTGGGGTTCTTTGGAAGTGCACAAGTGAATTGTGTGTGAGACTGGTGTACGTATGTGCATACAGCATTTTTCAGGTTAGAAGCTTTTAGCAAATTCTTTTAAAGGAATCTGTACCCCCAAAGTGGTTAAGAAGCATTTATAGTCAATCAAAAAAAAAAAAAAAAGATTTCATTAGAGCTATTTTAGAGCAACCTCCACCTACCTTCCCCCCCTCGCCCGCCCCCCTGCCAAGGATACATACATTCAAGGGTCTTGAAAAAATAGGAAGTGAATTCCTGAAATCGCAAACGTTCTTGTAATGCCAAGAAAGTCAGCACCCTGCATGATAATGAAATTGCCAGTGGCAGCACCAGCAGACCTCGAACTGAATCATCCTCAATTTGGCTGGTTCGATCAAATACCCTTTCTGTCAACACGAATAAAGCCTACACAGCTTCAGAAAATAGTTTCTTTCGCTATCACTGCATCATCCCTTCTACCTGTTCCTCATAATCATTTTTTTTTAATTCATTTATTTGTCAGAGAGAGAGAACACAAGCGGGGATAGCAGCAGGTTGAGGGAGAAGCAAGCTCCCTGCTGAGCAGGGAGCCTGATGCGGGACTTGATCCCAGGACCCTGGGATCATGACCTGAGCCGAAGGCAGACACTTAACTGACTAAGGCACCCAGGCATCCCTCATAATCATTCCAGACATGCACACTGACCCTCCTGATTTCTAATTCACGCTGGTAGTAAACAACAGATTCAATGACCTAGCAGGTTATCATGCCACAAGTCTACATCGAGCGTCTTCCGGTTTCCAGGCACCGTGCTAGCCAGGAATGCAACAGTAAACACTACGAAGCCTGAGCCGACAAGGGCCAGGAAGGAAGCCAGGACAGTGCAGTGTGGGGGGTACCACACGAGGAGAAGCACAGGAAAGCCAGGTACACACAAGATGAACCCCTCATTTGGTCTTGAGGGTCAGTGAAGGAAAAGAATATTAATAAACATCCTTTATATAGCACTCACTGTATACCACTCTTTCAAATGCTTTATACCACTGTTTAATTCACCGGAGGATTCCAATAATGCCAGCTGACAAGCCAGCTGGCTATGTAAGGAGAAAAGTCTCTGGAACATTCCAGGCAGATGTAAAGGCAGGTAGAAAGCCCCAGAGGTAGGAAAGTGGAAGAGAGACAGACATGAAGGTGCACCTGACGCAGCTCAGGTCGGCTCACCAGATCTCACTGTTCAGTACTCAGCAATTTTCCAAGCCAGTAACTGTTGGTAGTTCAACAATGGCCACAGCAGGGGTCCTTATATTGGGGAAGTTGGCAAATATCACAAATCAATCAGAATGGATTTTGTTGTTGTTGTTTGGTTTGGTTTTTGTTTTTTCCAAGGCAGCTTATCAGCACATCACTAGTCCGGGGTGTGGGAAATGGTGACCTGACCATGAGGGTCATCAACCACTCTGATGTGACAGGTGGAACGGCCTTCTCTAAGATTCGATTACTACCCCTTAGAGAGCAACCAAAGGAGGTTTGTTAAAGAAACGAGTACAACTAGAAAATGTCTCCACTTTTGTTGAGCTGGGGACACATCCAACCTGAAATCCTTTGTTTACATGTGTGTCTTGACATTACTTCCAGAGACAAGGTTACTTGTGTTTTTTATGCAGTCAAGGCCATTTTGTTGACAGATAATGTTACAGTGGCGTGCCAGCATAAACTTAGGGAGAAAGCAGGTGGCATGCTAGAATATCATATAAAAACAATTTAGTATTTTGGGATGCCTGGGTGGCTCTGTCGGAAATCTTTTAGGGCTAGGAGGAAGCTTTCCCCCAGTTCTCTTCACCTTGAAGTAACATTAAAGAGTGTGTGTGTGTGTGTGTGTGTGTGTATGGGGCACCTGGGTGGCTCAGTTGTTAAGCAGCTGCCTTTGGCTCAGGTCGTGATCTCAGGGTCCTGGGATCGAGCCCTGCATCGGGCTCCCTGCTCAGTGAGGGAGCCTGCTTCTCCCTCTCATTCTGCCTGCCACTCTGCCTACTTGTGATCTCTCTCTGTCAAATAAAATAAAATCTTTAAAAAAAAAGATTTACTTTAAAAATATATATATATATACACATATATGTATGTGTATATATACGTATATATACACATATACTTAATGTATATGTGTGTCTATACACACACACACACACACACACACACACAGGGTAGATGCAATCAGCCCCTCATAGTTCCCTGAAGGACAGCAGTATTTACTGTCTGAAGATGGCAACACTCAGTAGCAAAGAAATACTATGTTTCTAACGTAGAGCCATTCACCCAATGCTGAAACCTAGACAATGACAAAGAGGTGCCTGATGCAGGGGAAGCTCTGAACTCACGGAAATCACACCGCCCATTGAGAGCTTTCCGAACGGCTGTGTCCAGAGCACGAAGAAGCCTTGATGGAGTAGGGAGACCCCTTTCACTGCCTGTGGGCTCCACTACTGTCTGGAGGCAGATCATAAACCAGATTATTTATCTGTTTGTATATTGATTCAGCGTTTTTTCCTGTTCAAATCCTCCACTTTGTTCAAGTTCCCAGAAACGTATTTACAGATTTTAAAAACAACTCACTGAAAGACAGCTTTAGTCTTGGCCGCCATCTTCCCCATCCAGAGCTTACCTTTTTACGTGATCATTCTGGCCAATCTTCCTGATGCCATCACAGCCTCTCCCTGAAGCCCAACAGGAAGGGCCAACGCAGAAGATGAAAACTCGGGGCAGAATGGTGGATTATCCTTTTCCAGCAAATGACACTGGAGGCCACGAGGCATTCCACCAGCCCAGCACACGCGGACATCTTTCCTCATCCGACTACGCTGCTGTTGGCCACTAGCATGTTCTTCTCTGCCTAGTTCTTCATTTATGAGGTTACCTCCACCAAGTACTCTCAGGACATCTATTGACCATGTGAAAGAGAAGAGAAGAAAATGACATTTCTTGATCCTATTATGTAGTAAACAATTCACCCATCTTCCTTCATTTCCTCCTCACCGCAAACTGCCGAGGACATGGACTTAGGCTCACGTTACAAATGAGGGCCAGTTACTTGCATAGGATTACATACCCGTCCTTTAATTATTCACCCATTCAACAAGCATTCACTGAGTGCTAACTATGAGCTAGGCGAGCAGTAAACAACAGGTGTTGGTTTGGGTAAACAGCAAAAAAAAAAACAAACCATGGTCCAACTTCAGGTTGGTTTCAGTTTTCCTGCAGTGAAAGCCGCAAGAATGGAAACTCAGTCCCAAGTGTTGCAATTTGGAAATGAAGTTCAGAGAAACCCGAGCTAATGAACGTGTGTTAAGTGCCTGCAGGAGGCAAGGTCCCGTGTTAGAACTGTCAGAACCCTTATCCTTGGCCTCATGGACTATCATTATTGCTTGAAGAATGCCGAATTACCTTCTAATAGAAGACTGGAAACCTACCATACAAAATCAATTAAAAACCCAAAAGCAGACTGTTCAGTTTAGAAGTGGGGGCGCTTGAGGCTTTATTCATACATCACCCCTCACCAGAGCTCCTGGGCAGAACATCTCAGACAGGGAAGGACACAGCCTGAAAATTACTGAGCAACCCAGGACAGCCTTGATTCAGGAGAGTGGGCGTGGCATTCCATGGTCCCCCGGCTGCTGGTCGGGGAAGGAGCTAGGGAGCTCTCATCCTAGGATCCTCCTGAGGGTAGACCAGAGGTCATTCATGTATACTATCCCACTGCTCCTTACAGCCTTCCCTTGGCAAGGGCCAACATCCTTGGTCTTGCTTATAACCACCCAGTTGGAAAATTCTAGTAATGCTTAGTACAAACAGTCTGAGAAAAACAATCTGATCTTCTCCTGCAGCTGGAAAGAGTGTCACCGGATCATCTCCACTGGTCATCTGACCGCCTCTGTCGTCTGACCCTCTCTACCTGGAGCAGAGAGGAATGCCACCTGGTCATCTCCACCTTTCATGAGATCACCTTCACCGGGAAGCTGAGAGGAATGTTAGCAAGCCCGGAGCAGTGGCGTTCATATCCACCTCTGCAGTTCATACGTTGATCGTCTTCCTGATAGTCGCTTGCAACATGTAGCATCCTCGGCTCGGGGTAGTATTTGACATATTTTCGGAGGCATGAATGTTTCCAGCCTTCCCACCGGTATGCTCAAACTGAACACCATCAGAGCAATGGAATGCCATTAAAGCAGTCACCTTTGCTGATGCCATGAAGGGGTCTTTGGGCCAGTGGCCATTGTATTCATCGATTTGGAAACAAGATTAAATCCGAAAACAAGATTGTGGGAAATGGCTAAGACATTCTTCAAGCAAAACAAATGAAAGAAAATATAAAGAACATCCCTAGTATTTATCAAGTGTTTATTTAGTTCATTCTAGAAGTCTGTTTATTCGTTCATCCTATAAATATCTAGCAAGTATCTGCCTGGTGCCAGGCCCTATAATGTGCTAAACCTTGGGATAACTTTCAAAGAGTTGAAAATAGTTTCATGATGTCATACCTCAAGAAATTCCAGGGCATTTTAGGTTTTCAGTTCTTATCATTTCTCTCCAATTTCCCACCACTCCCTTTCTGAAAAACTGCAAGTCTTCAGGAAAACCATCAGACCCTGGGAAGCAGCTGATTTGCCCTTGGGACAATCCCCAGAGGCCCCAATGGTCACCAATGTCATTTGGAGCCAACCTCCCAACCTGGACTAGAAGAAGCAGATCGGGGTAGAGGCGGGGCAGGATCTTATTGTCTGTAGGCAGAAATCTGTCTGGGTTCTTCCCAGATGAGAAAAGGAGAGTTGAGAAAGCCAATTTCAAATTTTTTAAGTTGGCAGAAGCCAGAATGAGGGAGACAATATTCTGGCAGTTTTCCATTGACCTCTAAATCCTTTGCACTTGAGGGAACAACTAAACCAGAAAGATTAACACTTGGATTTCACTGGATTGCCTCAAGTGTAAAATAATGTGAGCAATTTTCTCTTCTAATTTGGGGAGGGTCAGCAGAGTTGGAGGGGAAGAAAACGTCTCCCCTTGTTCTCTCCCCAACCTTCCTCCAGCTCATCCCCCTGGGCTTCTGGGCTCCCTCCCAGAATGCAGCGCAGGCTCTGCTCTACCTGCGCGGTTGGGGGTGGTCCCCCCCAACCCCCAATGGGAACTCCCTGAGGGAACCAGGGGGGAAAAGGGCATGGGAGTTAAGATCATAGGAGTTGTGCTCTGTTCCTCTCACCAAATAGTCAATGAATCCAGAATTGTGTCTAAAAGAGGAAGTTCCTGGGGGTGCCTGGGTCAGTTAAGCATCAGACTCTTGATTTGGGCTCAGGTCATGATCTCGGGGTCATGAGATGGTGCCCCACTTTGGGCTCCATGATGAACGTTGGAGCCTGCTTAGCATTCTGTCTCCCTCTCTCTCTCTCCCCTGAGCACACTCACTCTCTCTCTAAAAAGAGAGAGAAGCTCTTTACCTAGAAAATTCTGATAATGGTGGAAGAATTGCTGGTGTTCTCCTTAACTTAAAAAATAGAAACATTAGGGGTGCCTGGGTGGCTCAGTGGGTTAAAGCCTCTGCCTTCAGCTCAGATCATGATCTCAGGGTCCTGGGATGGAGCCCCACATCGGGCTCTCTGCTCAGTGGGGAGCCTGCTTCCCTCTCTCTCCCTCTGCCTGCCTCTCTGCCTACTTGTGATCTCTCCCTCTCTGTCAAATAAATAAATAAACAAACAAACAAACAAATAAATATATCTATCTATATATCTATCTTTAAAAAAAAAATAGAAACATTATTTTTGCCTCTGGGGAAGAACATGGACCGTCGAGAAAGCCGTGGGTTTCTGCAAAGCCACAGCAGGAAGAAAGCGGAGGAGAAATATTTAAAAGGGGAAACTTTCCTAACAAGAAATAGGCCTCTCTGGTTTCCGTACCTTCCTAGCTCTTCTGATTGACTGGCATTATGAGGCAAACAGGGCCCTGCCTGAGTCAGAAATTCATCTGGGGGACATTTCAGAATATCCGAACGGTCTGAAAGAAGGGGAAAAGGTCAAAACAGAAATGTGAGGTGTCCGGCTCTAAGCAACATTCAGAAAATGGCCTCTTTAGGAAAGAAGCCAATCCCTGTTATACATTCAAGAGCTTGAACCGGATTCGATGAAGTTTCGATGTGTTTTGTTTACAGTATCTGAGTGAAGAACCTTTAAGAGCAGTCTTTCTGCCTTCTGCTCCCAGACTCCCACAGGACCCATTTTTATTTCAAGCCTTTAAAAAAATTCAAAATGTAGAAACAAATGATGGACAACTCACGGATATTTCATTATAATAGTTAATGTAAAGGTGAGTCAATCCCGTTTCTAAGGAACTGAGCTCTACACGGACCAGGAGAGTAGCAGACATAAGGTCTCTGTGGGATATTTTACATGTCTCCATTTTGCTCTGATTTCATCAGTTCAGACAGATTGGATTGTGCTGGCTAACTCGGGGACAATAAAATATTCCCATCACATACAGATTTCCGTAAGCTGTTTTGCAGAAGAAAGGTTAGCAAAGGACTGACAGCTTAAAAATTCAATTCTGTTGAGACATTTCCCACACTTACTATTTTTACCAGAGCTCTGTATGTGGGTTCTCTTAAAACATGCTGGTGGGGGCACCTGGGTGGCTCAGTGGGTTAAACCCTCTGCCTTCAGCTCAGGTCATGATCTCGGGGTCCTGGGATCGAGCCCCGCATCGGGCTCTCTGCTCGGCGGGGAGCCTGCTTCCCCCTCTCCCTCTACCTGCCTCTCTGCCTACTTGTGATCTCTCTCTCTGTCAAATAAATAAATGAAATCTTAAAAAAAAAAAAAAAAACATGCTGGTGGGAGGAGTAGTGAAGCTATTAAAGCGAACAAGAAAAACAAGGTACCATTTCATTGTTTAGGTAGGTGCAGATGAAACTAAGGGGATCAGAACCCGGGGTGAAGAAATGGAGCACGCGATGACCATTCACGGAGAAGTTTTTGGTTAAAAAAAGTTATCAGTATTTCAGTATGTGAAACCTCAGAAAAGACAAACGAATAAGCACAAAGCAGAAGCAGACCTATTAAGTACACAGAACAAACCGATGGGTGCCGGAAAGGAAGAGAGTGGGGGGATGGGCACAATGGGTGAAAGGGAGTGGGAGGCACAGGCTTCCAGGTTGGAAACGAAGAAGTCGGGGGGATGGAAGGCACAGCACAGGGAAGAGAGTCAGTGGTATGGTAGCATCCCATGGGGACAGATGGGAGCTGCCCGGGAGAGACGCAAGTCATATATGGTTGTAGAATCACCTTGTTGTACTCCTGAAACTAATGGGATGTTGTATGTCAACGATACTCAAATCCAAAATAAAGGTACTTTTAAAAATTATCAAGAATAGCAGCCAAAAGAAGCTGATAGGTAGTGGGATTCTGGGAGCTCCTATGTGTCTGAAGGTTTGGTTTAAACTATGCCCAACAGGAAGGGGTGGGGGAGAGTGTGGAAGACAGTCTGTCCAGAGGAGACAGCATGCTGGCCTGGAGGGCAGGGGAAACTTTTAAGCCTGGAAAAGAAGGGCTGCACCTCCTCCTTTGTGAGCAGGAGAAAGGAGCAGCAAGGGGAGAGAGGCCGGGGCGGGCTCCACGCCCAGCGTGACCCGGGCCGCCGCCCACAACTCACCTGGATTCAACTCCTCACGCGTCTTCCCTTCTGAAGTCACAAATCTCACTGTACCCGCTTCTCCCTAAACCGCTTCCCTTGTTCTGACTGTCACTGCTCTTCCAGAATCTGAACTCCGGAGCTGGCCTGTGAAGTCCACTCTTACTTCCCATGCTCCTGCTCCCTACTCCCACTCCTGGTGCCCGGAGTGCGGTCCCGGTCCCGAGACAGCAGCAGGAGGACCACCTGGGAACTGGTTAAAACTGCAAAAGCTCTGGGGCGACCGGGTGACTCGGTTGGTTAAGCATCTGCCTTCAGCTCAGGTCATGATCCCACGGTCCTGGGATGGAGCCCCGCATCGGGCTCCCTGCTCAGCGGGAAGCCTGCTTCTCCTTCTCCCACTCCCCCTGCTTGTGCTCCCTTCTCTGTCAAATAAATAAATAAAATCTTTTTTTAAAAAAATGCAATAACTCAGAGGGGCGCCCGAGTGACTCAGCCCTTAAGCACCAACCTCTTAGTAGAGCTCAGGTTGTGAGTTCAGGGTCACGAGGTCGAGCCCCACCTTGGGCTCTGTGCTCAGTGTCAGTGGGCTTGAACTTCTCCCTCTCCCTTCCCTCTTCCCCTCCCTCCACCACACTCCAGAAGGTGCTAGAGCGCATTCTCTCTCCTTGAAATAAATAAATCTTAAAACAACAGCAGCAATGCAAAAGCTCACACCCTGCCCTAGATTTAGTAAATCTGAAACGGTGGGAAAGAGGCCCGACAATCTGCATTTCACCAAGGCTTTCAGGGGATTCTGAGGATTGCTCCAGGGTGAGACCCCGTGGCCAAGTCTCACTGAACCACACTGGCAGCGGCCAGTCCACACGGTGCTGGCCTCCTCTGCCGGACGGCGCCTCCCCCACCGCCCACCCCCACTCCGGGTGGTCCTCCGCCTGTCCCCTGCCCATGGTCACTGCCTCCCTCCCTCTGCTTCCACGGAAACCGGGAGCACTTCCACCATTCAGCTTTGTGGCGGCTCCGTTTCCGTGTCTGCCTCCCCCAAAGCCAGAGCTCCTCCGCCCTGGGGGGGGGGTGTGACTGTGTTAGTCCCCGCACAGTCCTGGGGCTCAGAAGATGTTTCCTGAGTTGAAATGTTACTGAAAAGCAAAGTACAGGGCGGGGAGAGAAGAAGAGGGACCGAGCATGCGGGAGAGAGACAAGTACGAAATGGTAACAGCTGATGTTCGCCCAGTTCCATCTGAGGGCCGGTCCTGTGCTAGGTGCTTGGCAGAAACTGCCACTGAATCCTCCCAGCGGAGACGGCAACTAAGGCACAGAGAGGTTGCATACTGTGCCCCAGGTGCCCTCAGCTGGCAAGTGGAGGAGTCTCTACGGAGCCCTTCTCAGTAATCAATGGCTCAGCAAATGCTTCCTCGGCCGCTCCGTCTGTGCCAAACTGAGAAGACAAAGAGGAACGCAGAGAAGGACGCACGCACACAGTTGCTTACACGGTAGCCCCCCAGGAGCTCCCATTCTAGAGAGATCTCTAAACCAGTGAGCATGACTCAGCGAAGGAGGATTACTGAGGAATGTCCGAAGAGCTACTTGGAGCCTGCGGCAGGCAGCAGGCAGCATGCATTTGCTCTGCCACAACTTCCCCCAGAAAATTCCGGAGGTAGGTAGGTAGGGCTGTGGCAGTTCTGCTCCAGGGTACCCTCCGGCTTGCTGCTGCTCCTGCCCTGGGGTGTGCCCCTCACCCTCCTGCTCCAAAATGGAAGCCATCACACCTTTGTTCCAGGCTGTAGGATGGAAAAAGGGGCAAAAGAAAAGGAGTATAGGATACGTTCTAGATCCCTCCTGTGGAAATTCTTAGAAACGCTCTCATGATTCTTTTGCTCACATTCCAGCATCCAGAACTTTGTCACCTGGCCATATGGGACTGCAAGAAAGACTCTAACTATAATTAGCAATTGTCAGGTTTTAATCAGGAAGGAGAAAATTGGGGCGGGGCAGACTGTAATCTCTTCCGCAGGATGCATGGTGGAGGGCGGCCCAGGAAGACACAGGAACGGCTGGGAACCAGAGGGGAAAACTCGATGTGGCAGGACCAGCAGTTTGGACCTTGTCGTCCTGGCAGTGAGAACCATCAGGTAGGCTTAAGCAGGAGACAGATGGAAACTGAGCGATGTTTTCCAGGGATCTCCCTGACAGCTGTGCAGACAGGTTCTGGTGGGGTGCTGAAGGCAGTTCCCCAGTGCAGGTGAGAGGCAATGAGGGCCCAGGGCAGTAACAGTGGGATGGAGACGAGAGAATGGAGAACAGACCTGAGAGGCCGGGAGAGGATGGGATCTTGGTGGCAATTAGAAAATGGGGGTGAAGGACAGGGATGCTGGTGAGGGTGACACCGAGGTCCTCAGCTCGAGCAATGGGATAAGCAACAATGTGAGCAACCAAAGTAAAGAAAGGAACACAGAAGGAGAAGGAGGCAGCTGTCAGCGGTGGGGAGAGTTGGCCAGTTTGATTTGGGATATGCTAAGTTTAGGGCGCCCGCTGGGTAGATGATGTTCAGCCCGCTGACAAAAATACACATCTGGAGCTCTGGAAAGAAGTTAGGGATAAAAGTCCCAACTTAGGAGTGGAGGGTCCACGTGACAGCTGCAGACACGGTTTGGGATGGCTGGACCGAAACAGAATGAGGCAACAGAGTCGAGGCTGAGGACTGGGGCGTGCCAAAGTTGTGTGAATTCTCTGCAAAGTCCCTTCTGATGGAAGGTTCTTTGGATACAGAAGCTCAAGAGACTCAGGTTGCAGCCTTTTCCAAGACATCCACGACCTGGGTCAAAGTCTCCATTTGAGGACAAGATAAAAACCACTAAAAGATTTTCCTTTCCCTGGTGAACTACTTTAACACCAGCTGATGTTAGGTTTGGAGGAAAAGTCGTATTTGAGGTTGAGGTTTCCATTCCTACTCTGTAATACAGCACAGCCTGTGCCCAGAAAACCCCCTGCCTCCCTCACGGTCCAGGGAGCTGCCTTGTCATTAAGCCGCCAGGCCTCAGGGTTTGGGCAATGCCAGCAGGTTGAGATCCGTGTGGTAAGGGATGGCAGATCGGGGGAGCCCTCTCCTACAAAGAGCTTTCAACTTCTGGGTGATTTAATGCCCTTTTTGATTGCTTTCAAGAAATGGGATGTTGACTGCTAGTCCTAGTACCTGCTTCAATTCTAGAAAAGGCTAAAAAATTATATATAGCATCCCTTTCATTTTAATTGATTTCTTAAAAAAATATTTTATTTATTTATTTGAGAGAGAGAGAGAGAGCATGATTGGGGTGGAGGGGCAGAGGGAGAGGGACAAGCAGACTCCTCGCTGAGCTCGGAGCCTACCTGGGGTCTTGATCTCAGGATCCTGAGATCAGACTTAACAGACTGAGCCACCCAGGTGCTCCTTAATTGATTATTGTCCTTGCCCTTCTCCTCTGCTTCTCAATTTAAGCAGTTGGCTAGTATAATCCACTTTCAAAGCACTGATTCCTTGAAATGCAATGATTATAACTTGAAAAACCCTTTAGACCAAAGAATGTGATACCAAAATGCTCAATTCTTTGGGTGGTCACTAGCAAAGTGCCTTCAACTGACAATCCAAGTAAGAGGGTCTTCAATTACGTAGAAAGCACTAAAAGTCCAAACCCAACAGAAACAACAACAGCAATCTAAAATTAAAATAAATGGTGGTTCAAAACCACAATGAGATGCCACCTCACACGGGTCAGAAAGGCTACAATTAACAAGTCAGGAAACAACAGATGTTGGCGAGGATGCGGAGAAAGGGGAACCCTCCTACGCTGTTGGTGGGAATGCAGGCTGGTGCAGCCACTCTGGAAAACAGTATGGAGGTTCCACAAAAAGTTCGAATTAGAACTACCCTACGAACCAGCAATTGCACTACAGAGTATTTATCCCAAAGATACAAATGTAGTGATCCGAAGGGGCACATGCACCCGAATGTTTATAGCAGCAATGTCCACAATAGCCAAACTATGGAAAGAGCCTAGATGTCCATCAACAGATGAATGGATAAAGAAGATGTGATTTATATATACAATGGAATATTACTCAGCCATCAGAAAATGAAATCTTAGCATTCGCAATGATGTGGATAGAACTAGAGGATATTATGCTAAGCACAGTAAGTCAATCAGAAAAAGACATTATCATATGATTTCACTCATTTGTGGAATTTAAGAAACAAAACAGAGGATCATAGGGGAAGGGCAGGGAAAATAAAATAAGATGAAATCAGAGTGGGAGACAAACCATAAGAGATTCCTAACTATAGGAAACAAACTGAGGGTTGCTGGAAGGGAAGGGGGTGAGGGGAGGGGGGTAAGGGGACGAGGTAACTGGGTGACGGGCATTAAGGAGGGCACGTGATATAAGGAGCACTCTGGGTTGTATGCAACTCTACCTCTGAAACTAAGAATACGCTATATGTTAATTAACTGAATTGAAATAAAATTTCAAAAAAATAAATGGTGGTATACTTGTCTGGCTTGGAAAGTTTGGGTATAAGATTAATGTAGGATCCTAAGATCAGTATAAATTGGGAATTAGTATAAATTCAGCCAAACGTCTACTATTTTTCACCTCAGTGTACGTGGCAGTGTTCACTAATATTCAACATGATGGCCTGAAAATAGTGTAAGAATAGCTCCTATCAAATAGAGATTCATTTATGGTCCTCATGCTCTAGTAGCTAAGACACAAAAATAAGCAAAATGCAAGCTGCTTACATTTCCACTTTGGAAACATGAAAAATTAAAGAAAATATGGTAAAATGTTTTAAGAAGTGAAATTTATTTTTTAAGACTTTTATTCTGAGATCACGTCCTTTTTATGTCAATGTAGCCTGTCTTATACAAACAGTAGTGACAGCGGATGGCAGGCTCTTTTTGAATGACCTTACTTGGCAAAATTAAAAGCTGGCACACCACCACTATTTCTAAATTTATTTCGGAATTTTATTCGTTGGTGAAATGTCAAAGTCTGGGAATCCCTGGAGTTGGATCAGGCCTTTCCCACAAGCTTGGAAGCAAATGAGGTTTTCTGCGGATTCCCGATTTGGGGGCTAGGGGTGGGGAGTCTGGTTCTCTATCCTCTCTCACCCTGTGCTGATCAGGATGAAATAGGTGCTGAGATAGGTACTTAATAAACAACTTATGGGAAATGGTTGATCACCAGGGAACGGAAAGCTTAAATAGGGCTCTTTGTTTCCTCCACAAATTACCAAAATGTTAAATGTTTTCATTTCTTTTAAAGTCGTGGTTTTTAAAATATATGTATTTTTAATAAATCAGTTAAATATACAAAAGCGAAACCAGACCACTCTGCAAAGCAGCTTTAAAAGGGAGCCTTGCAGGCTTTGCACATCTGCCCCTCGCAAATATCCTGGGAAGACCTAGTGGGGCTCGGTGTTTTTAGAACCAACCACCAACCTCCTTTCTACCTTTCAGAAACCAGGAAGGAGAGAGGAAGAGACTTGTAATTGCTACATAACTCTCAAGGTCAATAAAGATTCAGGGTTGGTTAGAACCAGCTTTTAAATCGGAACTTGGGTTCTCTGGCCTCCAAAGTCAAGGAAAATTTTCAAAATCACTTTTCAAGAATCACAAAGAAAAAACAAGCCCCTTCGAATAGGTTCTTAGTCCAGAGAGTTTTGATAAAAACCTCACCGTGATTCTACTGTTATTTCCCAGAAGCCAGCAGCATTTTCCGACGACTCGGCCCTTGAAACTGGTAAAAATGTAGGCAGGAGCCAAGTCCATTGGAGTCGCTAATCACGAAGACACAACCCTGGGCTCTGTTACTGGGGTCCCCCGAGCGCTGCTTGGTGAAGCCGGGATGGGACATTTGCCCAGTCTCTCCACCCAAGAGTCCCAGAGCTGCAAGCGGGAATGAATCCGCCTTCCGCGGAGGTCAGGGCAGCCTTAAGAGTACATGCGATTTAAATATGCTAACTCTCCTCCCACTACAGTGTAAATACACTCCAAAACATTCAGAAAAGTCGTTCTAATTCTATCACCTGCAATTTTGATGAATCTTTTTCCAGGCATGGATGAATAGATGGATGGTTGGATGGACAAACATCCAGAAAGCCACAACTACAGACTTACTACGGGGATAGAAGTGCATTTAAGAACCTACTGCCGGTTATTTAAGGAAAGGGGAGTTGGGAAGGTGGTGGTGAAGGGAGGCATGTTTTTAATGTACTCAGACATGACTAGGGTTTGTCACGACTACATATCACTATGTAGGTTTTACTTCCCTAATTTTTTTAAATTGCGAAAGCCCAGAGCAATCTCTTGGAAGGAGTGCGGTCCAGTAGCGAGCTCCCCGGGGTGTGCGCCGTGGGGACGCGGAGGTGAGCCGGGCGGCTTCTGCGCAGGAGCTCGCGGCAGCCCGGGTGCGCCGGTCGCTGGAAACGCACCGGGGGCGGGGGCGGCCCTGGCCCCCCAGAGTGGTTACCTGTGCTCAGAGGGGTGAAGTCCGGGGCGCGTCTGCCGAGGGCCACTCCGCCCCGAGTCTGCTTCGCCGTACCGGGTCCCTCTCCTCTGCGCGGGTTCGCCCGAGGCTCGGGCTGTAAACGGCCAGGGTTAGGACGCGGGGCGGCGGCCCCAGGGCGCCCTCTGGAGGGCGGGTGCGGGCCTGCGGGGCAGAGCGCGGCAGCAGGAGGGGCTGCAGGCTTGTCAAGCCCGGATGCACAGGGAACACATTCCCTTTGGAGGCCTGCCCAGGTTTTCTGAGGTTTGGTTTGGGTTTGGTTTGGGATTTCCATTTTCGCACCGCCTTGCCTGCCCATCCATATTTCCCTCCACTCAGGTTGGCTTTTTGTTTGCAACACCATTTATTTTCTATTTTCCAAAGGAATGCTTATTCATTGTAAAAAAAAAAAAAATTGAAAGCGCAGAAAATCATAAACGCTTTTAATCTCACCGTTCAAAGATAAGCACATGCTAAGGTATTTTTCCTCTAGTGTTTTTTCCCCTTGTATCCGGCATTATCTATAATGGTGAGTGTGTACTTAAACCGAGCAATGCAATTTGAAAAGTCTGGCCTGGCATTGAACCGGCCCAAGGGAAGAGAAGACAGAAAGGCCGAAGGGCAGAGAGTAAAGGTCTCCAGCCTTTAAATACCAGGTGTGGCTGCCTCTTGACTTGATAAGCCAGGTAATCTAGCCCCAAGGAAGCTGGTGATTTTCATCTCACCTGGGGGACACATCAACTAAAGTTGCTGCTTTACAGGGAGCAAGTAGGCGGCAGTGGCAGGTGGGGAGGAAAGGAAAATTGGTCTGTTAGCTTTACGAAACTAGAAGGTTCCAAGAGAGTATCTTGCCCCCTGGTGTGGCTCCAGCTCCGGCCCCTGCACCTCCTCCCAGGCTTCTCCCTGCGGCTGTTTGGCTCATCCCGGGTGGTCTCCTGCCTCTGGGCCGTGAGCTCCCCACAGCAGGAATAGGTGTGAGGGCCCATCTCCCGCACCTGGCAGAACGCTGAAGTCGCTCCGGTCACTGTCTTTGTCTTCTTTTTCCTCCACACACTTTGTCACAGCATACAAACAACGTGCTCGCTTTACAAATGCAGCTTCAAGGCAACTCCCACTGCCTTCCAGCCAGCTCGGGGCCTCCCAGCAAGACTCTCCTTCAGGGGAATTTGGAAGTTGTGCCTCTCTCCTGGGTGTGGTTGGCTGACGATTACAGTCATTGGTTTGGGAGTAGGGAATCCACTTCTGAGCTTACAGGGGGCATCAAAGTTGTTCCTTCCTCCCTCCCCTCCCTCCCTCCCTCCCTCCCTCTGGGTCACTTGGCTCAGGCTGCGGTAGAGAGGGGACTGTAGGAGTCCAGTCGCTGGAGATGACCGTGTTGTGGGGCACGGGGGTGCAAGGTCAAAACTTCTGGCCTCCATCTCCCCTTGAGCTGAAATAAAATCTCATGAGATCCACATTGCTCAGCAGTGCCTAGTAGTTTCCCCTGTGGGAAAGCGAAGAAGGGCTGAGTTCCCCTTCAAGTTCTGCCTGGGCTTAAATAAAGGCTTCAGGCAGTAAAAGCCACCACCTCCTAGGGGACACTGGTTAAAATGGCTGGGCTGGGCTGGTCTGATCTCTTTTGGAGAATCAGGTAGAAAGTCTGTAATGCCCAGAGTTAAAGGCCTGGGTTCTTTTATTTTTATTTTTAGAGAGAGAGGTGGGGAGGGCAGAGGGAGACAGAGAATCTTAAGCAGGCTCCTTCCCCAGTGCGGGGCCCAACATGGGGCTTGATCCACGATCCTGAGATCATGACCTGAGCTGAAATCCAGAGTTGGATGCTTAACCAACCGAGCCACAAAGCCTGGGTTCTTCTTAGGCTATGTACTAGCAGTGTTCTTAGGAGGAGATTACCTGACCTCTCCCAATCTCAGGTTGTTCATCTCTAGCAGGGAATGGTAATGTTAACTGGAGGTTACGTTTGGGGATTGCTGTGGGGCCCCAAAGTGCCTTGAAGCTACATTTGCAAATTTTCTCAGCTCGAAAGCACTGTACCTCCTTATGTTTGATTGTCCTGCATCAACGTTGGAACCTCTGAGCTAGGAGTATGGGCAGCCTGATGGAGGAGACATTGAACTAGATCATCCTTCTAGTGGCATTGTCACAATCTTGTCAATCAAGGACTGGGCTGGAAGCGTATGTTGTGCAGTTGGAAAAAAACAAGGCTCAGAGAGGCTGAACAACTTGCCCAAAGGCACACAGCTTGGCCACGACAGGGGCAGGCCTGGAGTATAGTCCATAACCAGCCCGTCCTTATACCATCTGTAGCGGGAGATGGGAAACGAGCGTTTTCTTGAATTGTTGCAGGGTGTGACACTGTCCCCATGCAGGAGACACCAGAAAGGGACAGAGGATCTCAGACCCTTCTCTAAATGTTCAGGAGTGGGAGGTTGAGCTCATTATTCTTTATGCACTTAGAATCTTTTTAATAATGCTCTTCACATGCCATAACAGAGCTGAATACTCTCAGAAGCCATTTGAAGATTTTATACACTGAGATTTCAAAATAGACAACTTAATGGGCTGCTTCTATATTAAATGAGTCACTTGAAATGAAGATTCTTTCTACATTTCTCAGAACTGGTGGGATGATTATCTCCGTTAAGACACTGTTTGGAGAGATACTCTGATCTGAACTTTTTGAAGGCTGAACACTTTCTGGTGGGCACACTGCCGCTTTCTTGATCGGTTTCAGAGGGCTTGGCTGGGTTAGGACACAGAAGGAAGTGGCAAGGCTCGGATGTTTATGCTTGATCCCACAGAAGATGGGCATCTGGTTTTGGCTTGGCTGAGCAAACAGTAAGAATGTTTCAATTAATCACATACTTTGCCTTGTCCTTTCCATATTTCTGCAGACCTTGGCTGTTTCATGGAGTACACACTCAAACCTAAGAGCACTGCCTGCCTCCTGTTAGCATCATTTGATTGTATTATCCTAAAACATCAGACTGACCCCTTTCAGGATCTGCGGGGGGCACCCCGCTCTGCCCCTCCCTGCACCCAAGTCTCCGCCGGGATGCCCGCGGGCAGGGGGCGATAGTCTCCAAACTTGAACGCAGAAACTGCAAACCTTTTGAGAGAACGGTTGGGGGACAGGGCAAGGTGAAAATCCAGTGCCCTGGGAGGAAAACAAAACAAACAAACAAACAAACAAACAAACAAAAAAACAAACAAGAAATGAGAATTCTTTTGTAATCCTGTTGGGGATTTTATTTTCAGCTCTTTCAGTAACTCACCTAAAACAAGAGTTTCCACATTAGGATTCTTCTCTTTGAAAAAGTTAAGTCCCCAGGTGCATTTTTCTTATTCCCCAGCAAGCTGAATTGTCCAGGGCTGAACCTCATAGGCTGCAGCTCCCGTCCCTGGGTCCTCGGGATGGAGGAGCAGTTCAGATGCCCAAGTGCCTGCGCCTAGAGCTCCAGCAGCCTTGCCGGACCCCCGGGGCCCAGCCCTTCTGCTGCAGGCCCCCTCCCCTCCCCAGCGTCCTCTCCAGCGGCAGCAGGGGACAGCTGGCACAGAGAACTCTGCCAACACAGACATGTCCTAAAGTATCACCCTGCCCTGCGGGAGAGAAGAAAACCGGCCTCCCCCAACAAGCCTCACCAAACTGAGCCCGAGCGAGCTCCCTTTCCCCAGATCTCAAATTGAGCCAATTCCCTAACGTTAGTTCAGCCTCGGAAAGCACACTCCGCTTTGGGGAGCTGAAAAGGGCACTTCTGCACAGGTGACTGTTTACAGACATCGCCCTTGTGCTCCCCTCTTTGTATCGACAGGACAAAAAGTGGGCTTTAAAGGCGGAATCCTCAGAGCTACTCTCGTCACCGGCTGTCACGCCATGGCCCCCATTCTTCTCGCTTTACTTCGCCCTCGCGTCTCCTCAGAGGGCGGCCTGTACAGGCAGCTTCCAGGAAGCTCTGGGGCTCTGGGGACCTCATTTCGGATCTCTTTCCCCTGCCCAGGGTCAGCCAGCGATGGGTCAGACCTTTTTTCCGAGGAATTCCAGGAGAAGACGTAGGCCAGAAGAAAAGTTTTGGAGGACTCTTCTCAATCAATGGGAAGAATATTCTGTGAACTTGAGGCAGAAGTGATGAACTTCAACCTGTAGGTTGAGAACCGTCTCGTTCTGGAGCAAACCGGCCAACACAGGCGGCCCGCGGGCATCGGAGGGCACGTTGTATGTGTGCCACCATCTCTCGGGTGGGGAGCTCTGTGCCAGTGCCACCGGCCTTCTCTTGATCGCAGTCGGGCCGCCAAGGCTAGTGGCTTTCTTATCCCCCCAACAGGCCTCTATCGTTCCCAAGAAACCTAATGAAGTGCAAGTGTGTGGGAATGGCAAGAGGGATATACTTGAATATGCTCTAAGTAGCACTGAAAATAGGATTCATTTGCAAGCACTAGTACCCTACTGTCACTCATGTGTGGCCACACAGCCTCGGATGGGAACCACTGGCCTGGGCTCTGGGACTGGGTTTCCGCTCACACGGGCCTGGGGTCCCGGCAGCCTCCACCGGCCTGGCCAGCTCCTGCTCCTGCTCCTGCTGGGAGGGCCCCCTTGCCCTGTATTTCCAAGCACAGATTTGGCATCCCGTTCTGCTGGGGCACGTCCCCAGTGTTTCCTCAGTGGTTTATACGAGCTGCCAAATTCTCCTTTTGCCTAAGTTACTTCCAACTGGGTTTCCACCATTTATAGTCAGGCTCAGGCCGAAGTTGGCTACGATGGGATTGGAACTGCAGGTTATGCCCCTTGCGGGCCAGACTAGCAGCTGGGATGGTGACCCCAGGCCCGGTCAGGCCCACTCCCGTCACCCCTAAAAGAAGATTATCTTGAGCCGTGTAAAAATTGCGTGAGATTCAACCTCAGGGACCACAACTAAAGCTTTATGTGAACACAATCATTTTCATGCATTTCATGTGACGGCTTTCCTGCTGAGACGGCAGAGGGCAGCAGCCGTGACGGGGACAGGTGTGACGCTCCCGTTGCTTTGCCCCACTGCCACTTAGAAGGGCACCACGAGGGGCGCCCAGGGGGCTCAGCCGTTAAGCGGCTGCCTTCGGCTCAGGTCACGATCCCTGGGTCCTGGGATTGAGCTCCCTGTCCGGCTCCCTGCTCAGTGGGGAGCCTGCTTCCTCCTCTCCCTCTGCCTGCTGCTTCCCCTACTGGAGCTCTGTCAACCAATAAAATCTTAAAAAAAAAAAAAAAAGAAAAGGAACTGCACCATGAGTGCCCTGTTTCACCACACAGGGACATTTAAAGATTCTTTTCATTACCTGTGCACAATGCAAGTGCTTCTGGTTGTCGTGACTGTAGTCACAGAGGGAAATGGCACACAGCCACAAACACAGCCAAGAGTGAACAAAGACAGGGCAAAAAAAGCAGGCTGTCTCAGTATATCTTGGGAGTCTTCAGTGACCCTTAGATTATTATGCCCTATGAGCTATTTCAATTAGGTCCCTAATGCCCCAGTCTTGAAAAGATAAATGTCCAATTCTGAAGGGGCTTGTCATGGTAACCATTCCCAAAAACAAGACTGAGCCCAGTACCTAGACTGAATGATCAATACCTTCGGGGCAGAAAATTATAGAGTGGCGGATTATGGATTAAGAACTGAACAAATTTACGTAAAAAGGGATCCCAAAAGGCACTGTAGCCGCCTGGAATAAGCTGGAAATTTAGGGATGAAAAGATGAGGGTTTCAAGTTTCAATTTTACCAGTTATTAGCAATGTGTCTTAGGTCCTGCGTCTGTTACTCACTCTTTAAAAATAGGAAGGTTAATATTCTGTTATTCAAGGAATCAAAAGAGAGAACGTGAATGTTGAACATTTTAGTAAAACTACCACGTGGACACTTCAGGACTTTTCATTATAATGAAAAGTTTAGAGAAGGTAAAAGAAGCCTTAAACACATTCCTTAAAATATATTCCTTTCTAAAAATTAAGAATATTTGACTCTTTCGTAATCAGCGATAAATCCCTCGCACCAGGCAAGAGGTGTTGCTGGTTATTTAAGTAAATGACCGAAGGGATGAGCTCTCGAACGCACCTGCACCAGGTAGCAGCACATCGTCAGCGCCCAGCACGTGGCCACGAGGTCCACAGCTCCTAGTCTCGGGGGAGGTTAGGCTGGTTCCGTGTGTCGAGGTTCTGGACAAAGCAATGCAGGTGGAAGGCGGGTCTCCCTCAGGTCTGATTTGTAGAAGCATCCAGCACCATCTGCTAGGCTGCCCTTTTCCTGATCTGATGATGTTGGAGGCCTCGTGTTCCAGATGGCATACCTAGAGACGGAGGAAGACTGCCCCATCCACATCAGCAAGAATCTCACGAGCAAGAGTTACGTTTTGTATTGAGCCACACCGACTTCCTGGTTTTTATTTGTAACATGGCCCATTCTATCC
The DNA here is from genome assembly GCA_028533885.1 of Nasua narica. NCBI lineage: Eukaryota > Metazoa > Chordata > Mammalia > Carnivora > Procyonidae > Nasua > Nasua narica. The sequence goes on from CM052798.1 coordinate 63,230,328, forward strand.
TAATAGTTTGCACAAGGAACTAAGCTAGATGGGGTGGGAACTAGGACTTCCATCCCCTAAATCCCCCCAAATCGTAAAACAAGTTTCTTACACTCAAGAATTTGATAGTGTATTTATGCTAATGAAGCAATGTGTTAAATTATTTCTTATTAACAAATTATCTTTTTACCATGTGTCAAGCATCATACTAGGTACAAATATTTCTGAATCTTAAATATAAGAAGACTGAGGTGGACCTTTACCAGGGACTTATCACTGGCATTACAGTACTTTCTGAATCCTCTGAATTCGCCTATGTGTAAACGCTAAGAATTTAAAATTTTGACCAGTCCAGTGGAATAGTTTTTATATTAAATAATTTATCAACAGTCCACTCCATTTTTGTATCCCTCCTGAAAAACTATTTAGAAAAGAACTAGAATAACCTATTTTAGTATCCTTATTAACACGTCCCAAATCTTTGCACATGCATTTCCTATTAGATAGGAATACATGTTCTTGTGGGGAGAAAATCTTATACTGCTTTGCAGAACAGGTTTTTTGTTGTTGTTGGTTTTTGTTTTTTAAGATTTACTTATATGACATAGAGTGAGCGCAAGCAGGAAGAGCAACAGAGGGAGAGGGAGAGGGAGAAGCAGGGAGCCCGATTTGGAACTCGATCCCAGGACCCCGGGATCATGACCTGAGCCGAAGGCAGACACCTAACTATCTGAGTCACCCAGGCGTCCCTGTAAGTACACAGCACTTCTCACAGGAAATAATGTCAAGACTCTAACTGGAAGCCCAGGCATGTCACCACCGCACACGGAAAAATCAGACCAGGTTCTATTAAGAGACCGAATGCCTGAGTAACATTTCCCATTCTTTGTTCTAATTTAGGTTTGGATAGCCAGTCTCCCATTCAACTCAGGGGTTGTTGGTGGCGGCGTGTGTGCACTTAGCTGTCTAGGAACATAGTAGTGAGTCCTGATATACAACAGGTACTTCATAAATGCTTAGGAAAAGATTGATACAAATTAAGGACCAATACAGGGAAAAGCATACTTACTAGCCTTTGTGGCCCATACTTACCTTAAACCCAACCTAGGAACAGACTCTGAAGATCTTTCCGACAGGGCGATGACACGACGGGGTTGCTGGCTTAACACTGTTCTGGTCATACACACCCAAGAGCTCCTGGGCCCGTCACACACCATGGAATGTATTTTCCTACAAAAGCCGTGTTACCACAAACCTACACACGAGTCTGGTAAGCTAAGGTAGGAGACATGGAACTCTTTTGAAGTAACAAGTGTTTTAATTATACCATGCAGAAAACAATTTGCTGTGGACTATTCTGCAAATCTACACATTTGATACATTACTTCTGCGAAACCAAACCAAACCAAACCAAACATCTACTTATCGTGTTAAATTTTAATCTTAATTTTCTGGTATGATGATTCTTCTAAGTTTCTCAACCTCATATATTCAAGATACAAAAATTTAAGGAGTAGGAAATAAAATTTTTCTCTTAAATTTTCTTTGCTGCTTTTGTCTTTTGAAGATTCAAAATGAAAAAAGGAATTCAAAATGGATGCCATGTAAAAACAAACAAGGTGCAAGGTTGCAGATTTACATGTTGATGAACAAGAAAATGTTTAAGATCATCAGGAGGACTTGTAAGCTAAGGTTCCCTGTGGTACCATCATCGAATCATGGCTGAACGTAAGACCGCAGCACTGCTGGACCGTAAGAACACTGCAAATACCCAGAGGGAGGGAAGGAAAGCAAAATCCTAGGAGTCGTGCGTGTGAAGTTGGGAGTTTTCCAATATAGAAACCATTCCCATAATCTAGGAAGTTTAGCGTGACTGGGAATCCCTTTGGAGTTGGAATTTACAGTAAAGCCAAATGGATGCTCCCAGGTCAAACATACAACTTCTAGCTATCTATGCAGACTTCTTATCAAAAGTACAATGAACCTGGCTTTCATTTTACTGTATTTTTTCCCCCACACCTTAGATTTCAAAGTAGGTCTCAATACGAGAATTTTCTTCCAATATGAGAATTCAACCAACTTAAAATGGAAGCAGAACAAAAAACAGATGCTCCTTTCATTGTCATGGAATGAATTATTCTCTAAAGTAAGATTTACTTCAAACACTAAAATGTTCTTTTCTGGCAAAGTTTATCACAGAAACTCCTGACAAAAAAAACTCCTGACAACTGTATCATGGACTATTTTTAAAATTTGATTGCTTTTCTTTGATCATGTGGCTGTTCAATCATAAAAAAATTAAAGCTTGGCTGTTTCTTCTTTTGGAATATGGTATGATCTCAGAAATTTTATGTCCTTTCTAATATATAAAACTGTGAAGAAGTGACCATGCATCACACAGAGGGTCGTGAGTGAATGCTTTGCCTTTAAGAGCCAGCTTTTTGAGACTATAAATGTGGTTATTGTGTTACAGGTAGTTTCGCTAATGTCTTGCCAGATACTCAGTGAGAGTCCCGCAGCCCTGAAAAAATGGTTGCTGCTATACAAGCTCCTATATAGTGAATGGAGGACAAAAATAAGACTATTTTTCATATGCTGGATTTAAATGGAACAGCCATACAGGGCGAGTATACGTCCGTGGCTGAACTACTCACTAGAGGAGGGGAAGGCAGGCGAGCCTTGCAGGCTCTCGCCGGGCTGGTCTGTGCAGGCTTCTGTGCACACACAGGGCTCGGCGCCAAGGCTCTCTGGTGCGAGTCCTGGGAACGAGCCTGGGCCTACATTTATCATCGTCAATAACAACATGCAGAAACATGCAGGCAGTTCTGAAAGCGAGAGGACTCAAGTTTGTCCAGAGTGGTAGGATGATATTTAGACAAAATCGGATGCTTTTTACATTGTCAGATTTATCATGAGCAGCAAACACCCCAAGTTTATTGGCAACTCTACCAAGCCTGAGGTTGCGGTTGCGGTACTGGTCCCCGTCTAGTAAAGAAAATATCACCATTGGGATATCTTAAATGTCTTCTATCACCCCAACTATCTTAAACCAATATTCTTAAATTGTTTTATCCAAAGGTACTTCTGTTATCTTGCCTCTCCTACCCTATCATCAGAAGTCCTTTGAAAACTTATAATATGCAACATATATAAAAGTCTGCTGCTACAGAAATCTCAAAAATGTAATGTTAGCAATGATAATCATCTAAAGAAGTCAGCTTCATGGAACAGCTTTTGAGTATTTATTGCTCAGATGCATCCAAAAGATTCTTAAACATAATGTGGCATGGCTCTAATACATCTGTAAACAGAATACCACTAAAAAAATTTTATTGGCATGAAGTACTATAATTATGGATGTGTAAAATTTTTAAATCTTAAAGCCTCTTAACATAATCATGTATATCTATGTACAAAACATACATAAATTTCACTTTATTTAAAACATATGAAAGAGGAAATTTCAAATCACACTAAACATAATAAATATAGAACTTGCTTTGTTAAAAATCTACAGTATACATTCAAGTAAAGGCTAAACTTCCAATGCCAACTACATATGAGACAAAATTAAACATTTACAATAATCAGTTTCCTAAAAGTGCTATTTTTAATACCTATAAGAGGAAACTCATTCTAGTGCTTCTGTTCCCATCCAAACATATACATTCCTCTATTCACAGAACCAGATGCTTCTGTTACTAAAAATACATATCCAAAGCTTTTATATCCTTTTAAATAGATTCAACATTTTAGCTCTTTGGGGGAGGAACAGGAAAGTCCAAACAAAGACCTCAGACCATCTTAAATTATTAGAGATGTCGGGCTTTATGACACACCCTGTTTCAGCTCAGATGTGCAATCTGATGGGCGTGACCGTGAGAACAAGTCCAGGCCGCGCGTCTAAGGTAAGTCGTCTTTTTCTACATGGGAGTTCGTGTGGGCCAAGGAGCAGCCACTGTAGCAACCTTCCTGTGATCCAGGTCTCGAGGCCACGCTCCATTTCTGACTTGGACCTTCTCCTCCAACCTGATTTGGTTTAGTTTCTTCAGAAGTTATGTTCAGTACACTGATGGAGCTGTTGGGAAAGAAAGATCTTAATAATCCTCTCCTCCTTCTTTTATACTTAAGCTCCGCCTGAAGGTTTAAATTCCAACTGCCCCTTGTCCTATGCTAAGCAAAATTTGAGGACACACAGACTAGGGACAAAGAAGTACTGCAAAATGGCCTAATTTATCACTTTTAGCCTATCATCCACCTTTTTATCTGTTCATCCATCTACTTCTTTATTTCTTTGGTCTACTCTGAAGCTCTCTACATAACTGAAGCCTAAGATAGACAGAACACGTGGGCTTTGAAAGCTCGTGTCCCCCGATGTCCCCATCTTCCTACCACTATTTAACAATCTCTTTCTTTTATTCTTCACGCACCCCTTTGCTCACGCAAGGTTTCCTCCATCTCGCCATTCCCCCTCACAGCTATTCAATGAGTGCTACACGAGCAGCGAAGGGTCGAGACCCTGAAGGCTCACCCCCGCTGGACTGCTCAGCTGGCTACATCACTGTTTCTTCAGCTTCCTCCCCTATCTACCTCATAGGGTCGGGTGGAACTGAGTTAACGCACATTAAAGGCTTAAACCAATGCTCGATTAATTGTGTCAGTGGGTAACAATCTCAGTGTCTGAACACACACACTCTGCCGCCCTTCAGTGATACAGTCTGAGAGGTATCCTGTGACCACCCTCAAAACAAAATGTCTGGTGTCCCTGGGTGGCTCAGTTGGTTAAGGGTCTGCCTTCCGTTCAGGTCATGATCCCAGGGTCCTGGGATCGAGCCCCACATCAGGCTCCCTGCTCAGCGGGAAGTCTGCTTCTCCCTCTCACACTCCCGCTGCTTGTGTTCCCTCTCTCACTATCTCTCGGTCAGATAAAAAAATAAAAATCTTAAAAAAAAAAATTCTGTTTCTATGCCAGTGATGTTGTTTAGGACTCGGAATACATGAAAGAGAAAAACACTTCTATAATCCATATATGTTTACATGTATTTTTATTTTTATCACCCGCTACTGAAGACTGGTAATGGACCAAGTACTGTTTTAAGTGCTTGAGATGTATCATCACTGAAATCTCCTAACACCCTGCGATGTAAGTACTAAATGCTGGACTTACCTTTTTTAGCACAAAATAATGTCCTAAAGGATTATTAATGCAAATATTTTTTAACTAAAAATAATTAGATTAAAAAGTCAGAATTGTAGAGACATAAAAATAATCAAGGCAACTGCTATGTCCTCTCTCGGATACAGAACGCATTATTTGAAAATGGTGACTAGAATTTGTGTTATTTATACAGATCATTCTGATTGGTCAAATTTGGGAGTTTAATAGCATTCTGTATAAGAAAATACTCTGAGCTTACAGTATCTTTTGATTGTAAATCAAATTTTCACTTCCCAAACTCACCCCATCAGTCAATCTGTTGGCTCTAACTGCAAAACATCTTCCAAATCCCATCACGTCTACCTTAATGTTACGACCCTTGCCTAAACCGTGACCATCTCACTGCAACTCCCCAGAAGCCTCCTAACCACGTCTCCTGGCTTCCAGCATGGGCTCCCACAGTCTTTTCCCCACATAAGAAAACAGTCATCTTTCCAGATTTTTTTTTTTTGGTCACTCTCCTGTTTACACATCTCCAATGCTTTTCCTGTTGCCCTCAGAACAATAATCTGCCCCACAGAGATACTTCACAAGTGAGATGTCCAGTCTGTGTATGGGGGGGGGGGGCAGCAGAGTGGGGTTATGATGAATAACACGGTCACGAGTTGGTGACTGTTGAAGCTGGGTGATGGGTACACAGGGCATCATGACCTTATTCTCTCTACGTCTGTAGATATCTGACCTTTTACATAATAAAGCTGGCACCCTCGTCTAGTGACCCAGGGCCTCACAGGACGTGACGCATGCCCACCTTCCACCGCCCCCTCCCCCCTCTTGGTCTTGCTCGCTAACACCACTTGCCCGCCCCCCAGACACACCAGTGTTTTGCCTTAGGAGTCCCTATGCTTGCCTGGAAAGCTCTTCCACGCTCTTTTTTGCCCTCAATGTTTAGAGTCCTAATCTTTTTACAAATCAACAATATATACAGGGTCTTGTCCTTTTTAAGCTTCATATTTTTGTTTTGAAATTCATTCATTTATTTATGAATAAATAAAATTCACTTATTTATGAATTCACTAATTTATGAATTCAATAATAAGTGAAATAAAATTCACTTATTATTTATGAATAAATAAAATTCACTTATTTAACAATTCTTTTTTTTTTTTTTTAAAGATTTTACTTATTTATTTGTCAGATCGAGAGAGAGGGAGAGCACACACAAGCAAGGGGGGTAGCAGGCAGAGGGAGAAGCAGGCTCCCGATGAGCAGGGAGCCCGATGCGGGACTTGATCCCAGGACCTGGGGATCATGACCAGAGCCAAAGGCAGACACTAAACCGACTGAGCCACCCAGGTGTCCATTATTTAACAATTCTTGGTCCAAGAGCTAACGGGCTTCTTCAACACTTAGGTCTAGACCAGCCTCTCACAACCACAGGTCAAGTGTCCTGGGGCCCCGAGCCCTGCCCTCTAGGGCAGCTGCCAACCACACAGGCCCTCATGCCACAGTCTCCTACTTTGGTTAAGAGGAAAGATCACCACCACCCTTTCCAAGGTATCCCTTTGCTCTTTTCTAGTCCTCCCTCACTAGGAATGTTCTATGTGCTTAGCTAATTAATCTTGGAATAGTCTCTGAGGCAAAATATTGATTTTATACCTTAGAAAATGATTTAACAACTTGAGACAGAGAAAAATACCAAAATGCATCAGTTAATAGAAATATATGGGTAAAAAAAAAAAAAAGAAAGAGAAATATATGTGTTTCCTGGGAATGCGGAGCAACCTTTTTTTTAACCCTGTCGTCCTTGGGCACAGATCTTTACCAGTCATGATGAGGACATTTGTCTCAGTTCTTTGCCCTTCAACACTGATAAAGTGGGCATAGCAAAAGAAATTTTAAAATATAAACTCTACAAAGGCTGTGAAAATATCCTTCTATTTAACAAAATTAAACAAACCAAAATACTAAGTGATTCCTGTAAATAAGACTATATTTTAAATTGTATTTTGGATGTGAAGTGAAAGGAATAACATTATACGATTTATCTCCCAGCAGACTGTCTTTCCAGCACCTAACAGGTGTCCTTATATAATGGCCACCCAATAAATACTTGCCCAATGAATGATCAACCTACTAAATCCTCTCCAAAGCCACTACCGTCGCGAACACTACGGACGTGCCAACTTGCTCGCAGCAGTGCGACTCTAGCAGTGGGACAGAAACGTGCAAAGATCACCTACAGACCAGTACCTATGCTCAGATGCACACGAACGTGTCTGGCAAAAGTCCGAAGTAGAAGGAGAAGCGGGAAGAGATTTAGTAAGTTTGGATGCGCAAACCGGAGAGCCGTTAGCCACGCCATGAGGCTTCTTCTGCCGTGGCCTCGAGTGCACTGTTAGACCGTCCCGATCAGAACCTGTGAAGAGAGCAAAGAACAGAGGCAGTGCATATGGTGAGGTATCAAACCAGGTGAAGGATACTAACTATGATGATCTTCTGCAGGGGAGTGAGGTCTGAGGTAGAACGAGTTAAGGTGGGGGGCCCCTCCGGCCCTCGACTCTGGTCGAGCTAATCGCGCCATCTCTTCCGCATATTCCATGAACATTTAAGGATCTAGTTTTAAAAATATTTGGTGATCTCCCAGGTTGTATATTAATAATGGGCAGTATCTATTTACATGCACTTACTTTCCAATTAAAGGATTAATGAGGTACTCACTTCCTGAGAAGGCACTGAAAAGTTTCATATTTTCTGAGTTCTGGTGGTCAAAGGTAGTCATATTTAAAAACTGTTGCTTTAGCCAACTGGCTCTTTCTTCTTCAAATGCCTTTCTCTATCATTACAAGCAAACCAAAGAAATATTGATCAATATTTCAACATTCACATTGTTGGCATTTCCCATGACTTCTGTAGCTGTTGGGTGTTAGATTTTATAAGTCAAATGAATTAACCTAGAAAACTAAGAAAAATTTTATTTAAGTAAACTATATTTAAGAAAGAAAAAAATCGCCCATTTTCACCTAATAAACCAACTCATCGCTATTTTCACATCCCTTTTGAGTAAATTCCAACGAGCAATGCAAAAAAAAAAAAAAATAGCGTATTAGCTGAACTCCTGAACATACAGAAGATTATAAATACAGAATTACAAACAACAGAAAAATACCCACTGCAAATGAATCCCTTGAGAAAAAGGAGCTATGACTTCATCAGGCATTGCTCTCAGCCTCTAACCATCTACCAGCCACCACTGAACCACAAGAGGGCACATGTCAGGCCGTCCCCTTCCCAACAGCTGAGAATCCTAAATGCTCGCTCACACTTCCTTCCCATCCTTCCCTGGCCCCATTGGCCCCAGTGCCCAGAGGCAGACAGATTCTCCTGCAGAGAGCTGGGAGCAGGACACAAAGTAGCAAGTGCATCTCCAGGAACAGGCTGGGAGACAGAGGCCCAGAAACAGGATCCCAGAAGTTAGGAGAAAATGCTGGTGCAAATTTTCTGAGAAAATCAGCTATTGATAAGACAGATTTTCACAGCTGTGGAGGACATCCATGCTAGTTACTTAAAGCAGAATACAGTCTTTCATTCCTAAATTCAATACAAAATCATGCATCACCAGACATCTGAAGAAAACTATGAGCATGAAAGAAAAATAGCCAAGACAAAGAGCCTTGACCAAGAATAATATTTCAAGAGACTTTTAAAAAAATTCTAACACAAATGATTAGATTTACGAACATCTGTAAAATAATATAGTGCTATACAAAAAAAAGCAAAAAATGAGGACATGAGAGAACTTAAAAGATAAATCTAAGATAAAAAACTCAGTGCATGAAGTGAAGAGTTAAAAGTGAGAGAGATCCTCGAATTCAGAACATAAAGGCTGTCTAGAGATATAGTCAGAAGGCCTATAGGAAGTAGAGGGACAAGAGAAGTGGAACAAGGGTGAGTCCAAGAATGTCTTCAGCCAATCATTTGTCTAATAAAAGCATTCCAGAATGCAAGAGAAGTCAGAGAAGGAAAAAAAAATACAGAAAATATCCCTAAACTGAAGTTTAGGGATATTTATATCCTTAGGGATATAACTAATGTTAAGTGTCTTAAGGCTGAAAAGGAGCTACACCTAGATATATCCCAGTAAAATTTTGGAAGTTTAAGAACATAAAAAGAAGAAGAGAAAGAGAGAAGGCAAAAACAAAGCAGGATATCCACAAAGTACTATATATGCAGGCTATATAACATTCAGGCTTCTCACTAGTAAAAGCAAACAGCAGAAGAAATGGAATAACTCAGTTTTGAGGGAGAAAGTTGGAAATTCAATTCTCTATCCAGCAGAACCGATCATGTGAATGTATTTTTGGATATTCTAGAATTCGGAATATTTTTCACCCATATAATACTTATGAAAAAAATTACTCAAAAAGGTAATACAGCAAATTGAAAAAGGAACCCAAGAAAGAAGATAACATGAGACGTAAGCTGAATGTGAGTCAGGAAATCATAAAGGAAGCTGCAAAGAAAGTCAAAGGATTCACTACACAGGGATGTATGAAAGATTCTCTTCCAGGTGGCCGAGTCTCAATAACATAATATATTTTCTATGTGGCCAAACGTATTACTAGGTTGGAGAATGAACATTTGCAGAATCACGTCAGTGTTCTTTCAAATGTTAAGTCTTAATCTTGCACAAAGTACTTACACCTAGATTCCTTCACAGGCTAACACTTGACAATGAAAAAGAAAAGCACAGGCAAAAACTGGGAAGTAGAGGGACAAGAGAAGTGGAACAAGGGTGAGTCCAAGAATGTCTTCAGCTTTCCCTGGGGGGCTAAACTGACACTGTCTCAAGGGGAGCAAAATGAAATAGAAGCATTAAATATACTACTTAAAGAAAAAAAGTCAACCAGAAGAAACCATTTTTTAAAAGTTAGGTTAAAAAAGTAACAATATAATGAAGAAGTCATATATGTAGATGAGAGGTATGATAAGGATATGAAATTCTTTACCTTTCACAGCAGGGGAATCAACAGACTGTTATCAAGAAAAAAAGACTGAAGTACATTAAAGTTAAAACAGTACTTCCCAGAAGAATCACAAAAACTTAGTTGTTACCTATGAAACTGGCGGTAAGAATGGTTGGTATTTTTTCACTTTGTGGCTTTTTCTACGGTTTGTGTGGAACCACATTCACACATTACTTCTATAGTTTTTGAAAGGGAAATATGTAGGCTAATACATTGTTAAATTACAAAGCGGGTTGCACACACCGCTGGGTTGGGGGAAAAGGGGAGAACTTCTGTTCGGTACTCCCCTCCCCCCTTTTTGAACAACAAACAGGCTCTGGGTTGCACTGTCTTTTGATGCAGCAGCCCCTGACCGTGGCCAGATCACAAGTGTCCCAGAGAGAGCTCCTGCGGGAAGCTAAACACTCACCAGTACAAAGCCCATCCAAAGGGGATAATGGATGCTTATGGTTCTCTAAAAGAAAAGTTTCGATTCCCAAATCAGGTAGAGGCAGCCTGATACCCTTCTAAAGTAGTTCATGTGCTTAAAATCCCTTCCCGTTCACATTATTTATAAGATCACTGGTAAAATAACTGAAGAAAGAAAACTGATCGCAAAAAAACGACGAAAGGCGGAACTTGGATGCACTCTGCTGCGCCTCCCTAGAACTTTCAAAAGCACTGCAAGGAAAGCTACTTGTTGAAAATACCTCCAATCCTAAGCGAATAGCCGCTTCTGTAAAGCTCCGTCTTTCCTTTTCAAAATTCTTTTTTTGCTCTTTAAACAGGGACCACTCTTCCTTGAGGCGCTCCTTCTCTTCCAGCAAGTAGCAGTCTCGCAGCAGAGAGGTGGTGTCATCGTCACACGCGGTAGCGAGCTGCTGCTATTAAGTTTGGAAACACAGTAAGTTCCAGGGGTCCCTGCAATGCTCCCCATTACAATTAGAGCAAGGGAAGCAGTGTCAAACTTTTGGGGAAGGGCAGAAGCGATGAAAAACCAGAAAGGCAAGTAAGGATTCTCATTTCCCAACTGGCGAAGTCCTGCCTAAGGAACAGCATGCATTGTACTTGTCGGCAAGCCGAGAACTGAGCTTAGAGCAGAAAAACGACCAACGCTACAAATCTGAGATGCAGGAGTAACCATCCAGCAAGGCTCAGTAAAATCCTGGCCACGCTCACAGGAAAACAGCTTGAAAAGGCAACTCACACTTACCTGTAAAAGCTGCTGCTGAGTTTTAATCATTTCTTTACACTGCTGGATTTCTAACTCGAGTTTTTCAGTTTCTTGCTCGTGGTCTTGTCGTGAGATGACGTCTTCATCACTAAAACCTTCCAGGTGTACCTTTGAAACTAACACAAAACCAGTCGTTTGACATAGGTTTGACACCGCTCAGTTTATGGTATTTTTTGAATTACAGTTAAAAATCAAGGCTCTCAGATTTTCTCTCTTTCAGGAATCTCATAGGTTTTTCTAAAAGGTACTTATTCCCTTTGCTCTTTAAAAATTTCATAAACTATAATAATACAACTAAACTTACAGTATTTTAGCACTATGAAAAAATTTAAAAAGCAAAGCAATTTATTATAAGGGATTCATGGCAACTACAAATTCGTACTATTTTGAACTAAAATGATATCTTTATTAATAATAGTTCTACTATGAACATTTAATCTGTAATCCATATCTACCCAAGACTATGTCCTAATTAAAAATGGACAACCTATAAGCATCTAGCTTCAGCTCAGGTCATGACCCAGAGTCCAGAGATCGAGCCCCGCATCGAGCTCCCTGGTCAGCAGGGAGTCTGCTTTTCCCGGTGCCCTTCACCCTGCTCATGCTCTCTCTCTCACTTGCTCGCTCACTCTCTCAAATAAATAGATAAAAACTTAAAAAAATGCGACAACCTATATTCACAAAAGAGAAAAATAATTAACAAACCCATAAACTACTTTGGACTCTTCTTCAAAGATCAATGGAGTGATACAAATCTTGCAAATTCCTATTCAACAAAGTCCAAACACACTTGCCATTTACTAAGAGATGGTGACTGAAATCAATAAAATCTCATGTAAATTAATTTTGGCACAAAATTTTGCTGATTACTTTTTTTTTAAAGATTTTATTTATTTATTTGACAGAGAGAAAGAGATCACAAGTAGGCAGAGAGGCAGAAGGAGAGGGGGAGGCAGGCTCCCTGCTGAGCAGAGAGCCCGATGCGGGGCTCGATCCCAGGACCCTGAGATCATGACCTGAGCAGAAGGCAGAGGCTTAATCCACTGAGCCACCCAGGCACCCCACTTTGCTGATTACTCTTTACTACTGAAGACACTTGACAGTGATTTTGTGACTTTTGACATTTAGAATAACCTTTCTTTCAACAGACTTCATTTACTGAGCAGAAACTTTAATTTTCTTGATTTAAAAGCATGCAAACTTTAACAAATATAAAATATTAAGAATACATTAATCAATGTAGATCTATACTATCTATAGTGACAGGGAATGGTGTCTAAAATGATATACTGTTAAATGAAAAAAGCAGCGTAGAAAAATACATAATATTCAATTTTTGTTTATACATATATTTCAAAGGTTTTATTTTAGAGAAAGAGAGCATGAGTGCACGTGCATGAGCAGGGGGAGGGGTAGAGGGAGAAGGAAGAGAGAGAGAGTCTCAAGCAGACTCTCCACTGAGTGCAAAGCCCCACATGGGGCTCAATGCCACAACCCTGAGATCATGACCTAAGCTGAAACCAAGAGTCAGACGCTTAACCTACTGAGCCACCCAGGCACCCCAGTTTTTAATACATTTTTAAGTAAATATTTTGCGGGCACCTGGGTGGCTCAGTCAGTCCGTTTAAGTGTCTGGCTTTGGCTCAGGTCATGATGCCAGGGTCCTGAGATCAAGTCCAACATTGAGCTCCCCGCTCAGCAGAGAGTCTGTTTCTCCCTCTGCCTGCTGTTCTCTGTCAAACGAATAAATAAAATCTTCAAAAAATACATATATTGTAATATATATATTATATTATATATTACATATTAATTAATTAATTATATATTACAATATATAATATATATATTGTAAATGCCTACAGAAAAATCTAGAAAGATAAGCACCAAACTGTTAGGTGTCATCCACAGGGAAGTATTTAGAACACTAAATATTCTACTTCATATACTTCTTAATTGATATTTTATATTAAACATCTATTATTTTGAAAATAATTTAAAAATAAATTAGTAGGAACCAGGAGTATGCAAGTATCTAGGAATAATAAGCAACAGGTTCATATTTATACCATATCACAATTAATAATTCTTAATTTCCAAGATCGGTAAGAGACTCAGTTCACTTTATTCAATTGTACATAGCACTCCGAATCAATGGTTCAGAGAAAGATTCACTGAGGGGCAAAGTATCTCTCCGTGAGGTTCAAACCTCACCTCTAGAAGTAGATAGAAGCTTGATTATCAACCCACCAAACTGAGCTCCTTTCAAGTACTTCCGGGTCTGAGCCCTTAACGTGACTTTCCAAGTGACTGAAATTAGGAGCCGGGTGTCACAACTCGTTTTTTTGCATGTACTGAGGCAGTAAGTTACCTTGATTATCAAGTTTTTCTACGTGACTTTTCAAAATTCTCCACTGTTTTCTGATGCTGTTGGTAAGCTGCTCTCTCACAGTCTCACAGGAAAGGTCCCACATGCTCTCCCTACTCAGTTCCCCAGCATCTTCTTCAGCATCAGAGATAACCTACAAGCAAGAGAGGTGAAAAGGAAAGACCAGTATCTTAAAATGGCTCCAGATACTCAGGCAGTATTAAACTGATTATCAGGGATTCCTATCAAAATCATTTCTGTGCTGCATCTTGTGCATATATGACCTAATATTAAAAATAGAAATTCTCCAATTCAGGCCTCATCAAATGTGAACTGGAATCCAAATACAGTTAGTGACAAGAGTCAGGAACTATGTGAGGAAGAGTTATTCACTACTTGTCCAGTGTTGTGCTAGAGCTCTCACATGCTAAATAATCCCCAAATCACGTTACAATGTGGGAAAAATGATGCTTAGAGAAGTAGAGATACTGCCACCATCATACAGCCAAGGGGTAGAATTGAGGTCTGAAGTTAGATCAACTTATCTCCCATCCTTGGCTGTTTAAAAAAATAAACCAGTCAGGTTATCTACAAAGTAATAGCAACTGTGAATCCTATTTTTCTCATATAATTAAAAATAATAAAACTAGAGACTATTTTTCTTTTTACTCTACCAAGACATTAAATCATAGACAGCAAACCACTGACAATGAATCACACAGAATCAAAGCAGGATAAAGAACATAGACAAACAGCAGTAACATATATTATGTCAAAATAATCTGCAGCCACATAAATAATATGTATTATTTTACCTATTTACACACACACACACACACATCATGCGTAATAATCTGCAAAATCCTGAATGTGTTGTTAACATCCAGGAAAGTAGACACAGATATACTTCCCTAATATGAACAATAAAATATCTTGCTGGTGAAAAAAAGAAAACAGATCACAGATGAAAGAAACGCTGACCAGACCGTTCCCACAGGCAGATGCAGCAGAAATGAGGGAGCGACTGGGCGGGGAGAGCTGTATCAATAGCCCCAGGTCGGCAGAGGCTGCCAGAGGTCAAGGTCTCCCAGGGCAAGCATGTTGTAGCTACTAAGTAGCCCCTGGAGCTACTTGCCTGTGATTCTTCCAAGGAGCTACACCTTCTGTGTGTTCAAGTTATAGAACACTATAAATCCATTATTTAAAAAAATGAGCAATAACTGCTTCACACTTCCCAGACTGAATCAAACTCTGAAACCATGCATTGAAGATAAAAATTAACTTGAATTTTGGGTATATGTTTTGGCTACACTTAAGCACAATAATAAATTAATGAAACCTCAAGGCTACCCAGGCATTCTAAGGTTAATCTTATTGCTCTTGCTATAATGCTCCAAAATCCTTAAAAGAAAGGAAGGAACTGAATTAAACTGTAAGAGAAAAAAAATTCTAGAAAAACAGATCTTTTAAAAACAAGAACTATACTGAAGAGATTATTGCTTCTCCAAAGGTAGACATCTGAATTTTTAAGAATTATACAGGATGCTCCCCAGTGCCCGCGGTGGCGAGGAGAGGGCAATTTAAACATCTGACAGAGGTCTCCTGGATTTACTCCTTATTTGCGCTTAATACACGCTGGTAATGTTAGTAAAGGTGGGGCCAAAAACTGAAGACGCTGCTGCGGGAGTAGGAGTAACGGGAAGCTCACGCTGGGGAGGGCTTTGTGCGTGTGCACAACAAGAAGTGCCAGACTTTGAGAGAAAAGGCGGAGATCAAGGAGGTACCAAACTGGGAGTTTCAAAGGACATTCACATAACGTTTTTTTAAAAAAAGAAAGAAAAAAGAGGTAGAAGGTGGGATGGCCTTATCAATTAATGATAGCACAAGGTAAATAATCCCCTCATATAGGTTTTAAAAAACAAGTTCTGAAGACTTGCTGATAATTAGCATTTCCCATCAATGTTATTTTCAGATTTTAGTCACTTGCCTGAATCCAGAATTTAAACATGTAAAGCAATTAAGTTAAAGGAAGTTTTCACCATTACGTGACTTGTTTTTTTCAAACCTCTGCACATTATTATTCCCCTTGCGTCACACACTTCTACTCCCAAAACACCTACTTTCTTTTTAAGAGCCAACTCAAATGTCATTTTGTCTGTGAAGCCTTCCTTGATTGCCACGCTTCCTTTATTCGGCACGTTTGTACCATCCTATTACAGCTCCTAAGATGTGTAACAATTACTTTTGCATATGCCCCAACTCCCCAAAAGAGCTTCTTGAAGGATGCAGTGGACGGAATGTTCGTGTTCCCTCAAATTCATGGTGAAATCCTAAGGCCCAATGTGTGGGTATTCAGAGGTTGGGCCTTTGGGAACTGAGGTCATGAAAAGTCGTGTCCTCACAAATGGGATGAGTGCCCCTAAAAAAACACTCCAGTGAGCTCCTCCTCTTTCCAGCATGAGAGGGTGAGGGTACAAGGAGCGAGCAATGTGCAATCAGGAGGACATACTCCCCCAGACGCTGACCCTACTGGCCTCCAGGGTTTGAACCTCCCAGCTCCAGAACTGTAAAAAACAATTTTCTGTTTTTCTTAACCACCCAGTCTGTGGTAGTTTGTTATAACAGCCCCAAATGAGACAAAGGAAGAAGTCAAAATCCTTTTTGCTTTTTCTTTCCAGGGACCAGAACATAACGTACGTTCCGCCAATCTCTGGACTGAATGATGAGTTGGTTCCCAGCATTATTACACATTTCATTCTGCAAGTCAAGCCTCCTTAAGTACATACTACCTAAACTATTTGGAGGATACTCAGCACAGTGGTTAAAAACATGAACTCTGGGGCGAGACAAACTTGGATTTAAATCCTACTTCTGTCACCTGTGATACTAGGCTAATGAGATGAGTGTGCCTCGGTTTCCTCAGCTGTAAAATGGGGATCATTATGACATGCAAAGCATCGAATCAGAAGAATGAAATGAGATCTGCTCCTAAAGTGCTTAGCACAGTGTATGGCACAGAGTTAAGTCCTTGGAGAGTCACCCCCATCATTTCCCAGGCCATGTCTAGACATTCTGTTGCTGGCACAGTGACTGGGGTAGTCCAGCCATGAGCATCTTGTCCAAAATACCACGTGTCCCCCCTGGCAACACCTAGCTGCTGTCTGAAGTGTTCGACTTAGCAATCCGAAACTCTATTAGAGAGGAAAGAGCCACTTACAGTTCCTGTACTATCATCTGCTCTTTCTCTAGGTTTCTGCTTTTGGGGAGAAAGAAGAGAAATCATTTCCTTTTTCATTTGCTGAAGAACCTTCTTAAGTTCAGCATTTTCCATTAGGATTTGTTTCTGACGATATTCATAATCATTCAAGAGAATTTTATACATTTCATCTTCATTCCTGAGAAAGAAACTGTCAGTATGAAAATGCAGTTATAGAAAGAAAACACTAATGAAATGTATCAATTTAAATTGGACCTTACCTGGCCTCAGTTTTACCCGTCCTCCAGGAGCCTCTTTTTCCATCAGCTCTCCCCACATAATTTAAAACTTCCATAGCTACAAACATGAACATGCAAAACAAAACCAATTCTTACCATACATATGTTTAAGTATATAAAACCTTAACACACTCTATACACACTGAACACATAGGTCAACCTGGTATAGATTAGGATTTGGGTTCAAAGAGCCCAGATTTCAAGTTCCAGGTCTCCATCAATGAGAAGCACTATGATCTTGATCAGTTATTTAACGACAAAGCCTATTTCTTCATCAATACAGAGGGAGTAATGAAAGTATCTATCCAGGAGTTGTGAAGAGTAAAAGAAGTTGTTAAAACACTTAACAAAGTAATTGGTAAACTTTTTTTTTTTTTAAGATTTTATTTATTTTTTTATTTGACAGAGAGAGAGATAGAGATCACAAGTAGGCAGAGAGGCAGGCGGGGGCGGGGGGTGGGGGGGAAGCAGACTCCCCGCTGAGCAGAGAGCCCGACGCGGAGCTCGATCCCAGGACCCTGAGATCATGACCTGAGCCGAAGGCAGAGGCTTTAACCCACTGAGCCACCCAGGCGACTCGGTAAATGTCATTTTATTATCATTATTAATTTTATCATTGGGGCTGGCAAACTATGGCCTACAGGCCAGCTGCCTGATTTTCTAAATACGGTTTTATTAGAATACTGCCAGACCATTTGTTAATATAGTTTTATGCTACAAGTGCAGGGATGAATAGTTGTGACCAAAGACTACAGACTCCACAAACCTGAACATGTTTACTATGAGAATCTTTACAGAAAAAGTCTGCCAAGCCCTGTGTTGTCATCATCAAAGGAGTCAAGGCCCCTGTGTATTACTTTCTCTTCTGTCCGGGGGGGATGGAAGCAGTTGGCATCAAAAGGAAGACAGACGACAATAAGTTATTGTAATTTTAGACTTGATAAAATCATTATGAAACTGTCACTTCCAGTTAGGTTTAGAGTAGGAAACAGCCAGACTCCCATAAAATAAGGGCTCTGTTACCAGTTACATCTTTAATAAACTTCTCTAATCAGGGGTTCATTTTATTATACACTTCCAGCATTTCGTCCTGCTCTGTATTTGCTTCATGAATGAATACGAACTCAACCAATGAAGTTTAAAGTTGATTAAAGATTTTCCAACGCTGTCTTAACTGCTTATTACATTTTCATTTTTCAGTAATTTTTAAAAATAAGCTAGCCAACCGAGTGTGAGAGCTCTGCCACACAGATCGGCGGTGATGCGGCCAGCAGCGAGTGGCCTGCTGACCCCAGACAGCAGGGACATCCGGGACAGCCCCGGACTTCTGCGCATCAGCTGCTGTGTCAGCAAGTCCCACCAAGCTCAGCTTCGGAAACCACAGTGCAGGCATTACCGTCCACTGTGGCTTCCAACACAACCTACGGTCCACCTGGAAACCACTGTCCGATAAATCAGCGCCTGAATTTCCTATGCCACGTCTTCCCAGGCCAGCAAAACTGTATCTGCACAGGTGTGGGGGGGGGTGTGTGTGTGGTTCTACTTTTTCATCTATGTGATTCCCGGAAATTATGCACATACCTGGATGAAGTTGCAAATTGATTTTCAAAAGAGTAACACTAGAAAAAAGTTCACCTTACGCACAATTATAAGCATAACATTCACAGTCCATCCTTTGGAGTAGTTGCTTCAAAAATGTGCAGCAACACTTATTTAAAGGAACTGATGTAAATGATTTGGTCTGATGAATAATTTTATGAGGTTAATTCTAAAATCACACTTGTTTTGACACTCACTCATCTTTCTTCATATGATCAGTTCTTTGCTATGGAAGATCAGAATATCCTCTGGCTTAGTTTTTCCTCTGTGGAACTACAACTGTCATATTTAAAAAATATATATAATTCTTACATGCAACAAAGGAAGCAAAGCAAAATTATTATTTTTTAGTAGTGAGCTGCCTTGATTTCTAGTTTACATGGATGCGCACCATCTACAACTGCATAAAAATCATACTTCATGAGTTACTGTGCTCCATCTAGTCTCATTTATTTTTTGGCATATTAGCTTATTTATTTATTTTCCTTTATCTTAACCAGTTGGTTTCTTACCTATTTTTTTATCCTTCTTGTTCATAACAAGTTGATGTAGACGTTCCTTTAATTTATTATATTCGCGTTCTTTTCTCTTCATATCGTGATTATATTGAGTAGCTCGACTTGCAATGATATTTTGTAATTTTTGTACCTGAAAAAAGCGCTTTGCATCAAATGAGTCCCTTTATGATTGATAACCCCAGGTAAAATTTGTAAATTCAAAAAAGAAAAGAAGTCCTAGCATCCACCCCCTCATAAAATAGTTTATTTTAGGATTATTCTTCCTTCTCAATAATCACTGGAAATCACTTTTTAAAGTATCATTAAGTGAATCACATGAAGTTTCTATTTCTTAATTCTGAAATTTCTAGAACTTGCTAATTTCCTAAATTATTTTTCTACCCTTTTTACACTACATACAGACTCTGATCATTTAGAAACCAGAAATGCTTACAGAAGTATTAAAGTGATTAAGCTTCATCTGAAACAAGAATTAACCTGATCATCTTCAGTGACTTCCTTATACTACTGACTTGACTCACTTTATTCCTTATCAATCCTTGACAAATTAGCCATAGCACATCACAGCACATAAGCAGGGTTTTTTTTTTTATGATCATAAACAGTTCTCAAATTAGAATAAGTCCAAACAGGGCGCCTGGGTGGCTCAGTTGGTTGAGCAACTGCCTTCGGCTCAGGTCATGATCCCGGAGTCCCGGGATCGAGTCCCATATCGGACTCCCGGCTCTGCGGGAAGTCTGCGTCTCCCTCTGACCTTCTCCCCTCTCATTCTCAGTCTCTCGCTCTCTAATAAAAAATAAATTAAAAAAAAAATTTGTTAAAAGAATAAGTCCAAACAGCAGACAGAATCCAGCTCCAACATTTGCTGAGTACCTACTACACACCAGGCCCTGCAGCTCAATATTTATTAGATCTACTGTGGTTTCTCAGGCGGCCCTTGATAGGAAGTGTGTTCTATTCTATACAAACATTTTTAATCTCTGCTAGAGATGATACTTAACTCAAAGCTTACTAAAGATTAACTATATTCAAATTACTTAAGTGTAATCTGCAGATCCAGTCAAAATTTTCAGTGAAACAACTCAAGGAAATGCATAAACAACCTTGTAGTTTAAGATACTTCACTATCCACTAACTACATTACTAAATAGTCAAAATATGACAAAACCATCTGCCTAAATCACTATAAAATCATTAAAGAAATAAGCTCCCCTAAAAGTCCTCAATTATAGTCTAAAAAAATATACAACACTGAAAATAAATATTGTGTTTTTATAGTTATCACGTGGTTAGGGTTAAAGTGCAGAGCAGTAAGAACATAATGATTTCTTCTTATATAAATTAAAAAACAGTAATTTCAAATGCATTAACTCTGTAGATCCAAATACTAAGGTAGCCACTCAGCAGAAATGAGATTAAAATCATGATGTCGTTAACAATCAGAAATAAGATTTTTAAACATGAATTGCTTTTTATTTATTTATATTTATTTTTAAAAAGATTTTATTTATTTATTTGACAGAGAGAAAGAGATCACAAGTAGGCAGAGAGGCAGGCAGAGGAAGAGGGGGAAGCAGGCTCCCTGCTGAGCAGAGAGCCCAATGCGGGGGCTCGATCCCAGGACCCTGAGATCATGACCTGAGCCGAAGGCAGAGACTTTAACCCACTGAGCCACCCAGGTGCCCCTGCCTTTTTTTTTTTTAAAAAAACAATAGCTCTGTGTTCATTTAGTCAAGTAATTAATTGCTTGACTGGATGAACAATGTCAATATTTAATACAGACAAAGAAGAGGCATGCCAGGGTGCCTGAGTGGCTCAGTTGGTTAAGTGACTGCCTTCGGCTCAGGTCATGATCCTGGAGTCCCGGGATCGAGTCCCATATCGGGCTCCCCGCTCCGTGGGGAGTCTGCTTCTCTCTCTGACCTTCTCTCCTCTCATGCGCTCTCTCTCAAATTAATAAAAACTAAAAAAAAAAAAAAAAAAAAAAAAAAAAAAAAAAAAAGAAGAGGCATGCCAGATATTAAGTATAGGTATGGCAAAGAATAAAAGATCGGCATTTAAATCACCCTTGTGCCTAAGAAAAAGTGACAATACACCAGAGTCCAGGACAGACAGCAGAGGACACCGGCTGTCACAAGCTCCGGACCAACATACTAAACCCCATGAATCCACTTGGGGCAGGGGGTGCCAGGGAGAGCTCCTGTCCTCAGTTAAATATGCTGCAGTGTTGTATACAGAGGTCCACCATACCAGTCAGACAAAGGATGAATTAATGTTCTTGTTTTACAGTGGAGTATGGTCACATCAAATCCAAAAGAAAAAAAAATCACTTAAACTTCATTTTCAATAATTGACAGCCCACCTCATCTTTCTCATTTTTCAGTAGCTGATGCAAATTCCGGTTCTTGCACTGTAACTGTCGGTCTCTTTCCTGAAGCCCAATCATTTCTCTCCTGGAGGTTTCCAGTTGTTCCTAAAACATCCACATGCAACCATGATTAAAATTAACATAGGACTCGGAGCAAAAGAATTCCTCAAAGATTAGTAAAAACAAGGTACACATACTAGGGTTTGTTAGTTAGAATACAGTTTAATGGCACAGAAAATGTTTACTTAAAACAATCATTATAAGACAATACTATAAAGTTATACATTTATTTAAGTTTAAATGTCATATGTTAATTTCTTAAAATGCCAACACTTTTTTATATATATACAAGTAAGTTTCAAAGTGGATCCCTTGAAAGGCTCTTTCACTTATTCCAGTGATGCCGCTGCTGGACGCTTTTTAAATCTCCTTTTAAGACTAACACTTCTATGGTACACTCTTTGAGGAAGAACCAAAGTGATATGGACTAAGTCTAAAGATGATGTGTGACCAAGCAAAGCGGGAACCCTTCAGGTCTGGAAGGGTGGGACTCCGGCACAACCCTCGTTCTCCCTTGCAAGTGCTAACCTCTGAAGATTTTTTCTCCAGAGAGGAATGGCAGCATTGCTGGAATCAGTACGAGATAAGACGTTCATTTTGAATTCATTCATTTCCTGAGGAAATGTGCCAAGTTCTGCATGAGATCACTGGAATATTTTTAAAATCCTCTTATCTTTATAAAATATAAAAGCCACTCACTCAAGTTATGGCATAACTGACCACAAATAACAACTTGCACAATACCTATGACAACAGACCTCAAGAAGATTTAGGAATTTAGGAAATTTAGGAATATGCCTCGGATAACTCTAAGTTGTCAGAATTTTTGGCACCCTCTTCTTTGGAATGTTTACACCTTCCTATCATGCCAGACCATTTGGAATGACTGGACTTAGGGGCACTGGGCCAGTTGCTATGTCCCATATATGTCAAATCAGATTCACTTTGAGTGATTATCAATGCTTTACTTGACCTTCCCGTCAGCCCTGCAAATCTATACACCCCCCTCCTACATCACTTATCTCATACCATCATCCCCTATAAACCTGAGACAACTGGGCCGGTCTCTTAAATTCATGACTCTCTTATTCCCCAAATTCAATTTTTCATAAAATTCTACCCATTTTACCTCTCAAGTTTGCTTCATATTTCACTTTTACTATCTCCACTGGCACTACCTTAGTTCAAGTCTAAAATTTCTCTGGCTTTGGCAGCCGCTAAGGCCTGCTCCTAGTTGTCCTTTCCGCCAAGACTTCTGGGCTCCCTACCTCAGTCCCAAATACAAATCCGCACCTTCCCCATAGTGTCTCCACCCGACTGCCAGGCTGATATTTACAGGACACCCATGATGCCTTCCTCTCGCTTACATTCCTTGGTGTCCTCGCATTTCTGCACAATGCCTCTCACATCCTCGGACGCCTGGGGCCCAGCCTCACCTCGATCGCTCTTCATCATCATACACTTCAGCCACTACAGAGCTACTGACTATTCCCTGAAGGTCAAACGCTCTCTCATACCTCTATGCTCTCAACAGGTTATATACCTCTACCTATGTCTTTTCTAAACATTCGCAAATTTCTACTTAATCCTGAAATCTGAGATCAAGTGTTAACTCCCCTTGAAGCCTCCCCTCACCTCCCACACCAAGAACAACTAATGAGGCAAATAATTATGGTTCAGTGTATCTCCTTCCACTAGGCTACAATCTCCTTGGGAGCAGGGAACAGGGTTCACTCCTCTGTGAAACCCAGTGTGCCTGGTGCAAAAATACTCAATGAATTGAACGAATCATATACTAGATCCAGAAGCTCTTCAAGGACCGATCAGCAACTTTTGCCACTGAACACACATTTCTGTCTAGAGAAAAATACCGGATTTTGGCCTAGGTCAAACCTGAATTAGAAGATTTCCTGGAAAACATTCTATACTCTGGGCTGTTGCAACCACTCCTTAGAGGAAAGGCTAAACAGGCCCGGATTACCAATATCATTGTGTAATTATTCACTAGCTACTTAAAAAACAGGCCAAGGTTACCCACGTGTAAAAAGTTTTAATGCACAATTACAGCCTTCAAGATCTTACACTCTGATCAGTCTAATTCATAAGACCTTCCATAGGTCTCTCTGATTAAGATTAAAGTAATATCCACTACTCACACCCTTTTTATAACCTGGGAGGCCACTAACTACCCCCTCCAGCCCATTGCAGTTCCCCCCTTCAGGAATGATCTCTATTCTTCAGGCATTGTAGGATGTATAAAAACCCAAAAATATTAAAGAGAAAACACTGTTATCACTTGGCTTAGCTTATGAGACATTTGGCTTATTGAAATACAGGTCGACATGCAGGTTCTACCTTAAGTTTTGCATAGCAGTTCTGTAGATGGTCCATATCACTTCCCAGTTTCAGATTCTGTGTTTCTACATTTTCCTGAGCTAGAAGGTTCTTCCGCTGAAGTACAAGTAGCTCATTCATACAATTTAAAACAGCAACTATATTTAATTCTCTCTTTGTGTCTTTACCTTTGGATTCTTCATATAATGAAGGAAAACCGAAAGTAGTCAATTCCTGGTAGGAGAAAATGTTTTCCTCAAAGTTGGTTACCAAACGACTTAGTATAGAAACAAAAGATAGAAATCTTTTCTCAGAAATAATGAAAACTATCCTGAGTTAAGAAAACTGTAACTATCCCAAAGGACGAAGAACTGAGAGAACTGGGCTCTTTTTAGCCTCTGCTCTACGAGCGCCTGTGTCCTGGGCACGGCACTTAGTATATCAGTAAAATAAGGCAGAGACTCAGGTGGAGAAGTCCCTAGGGCGATGCAGAGGCCAACCTGCCCCTGACAAACAGGTTTACCATGTATCTAGATGGAATGCTCACCACGGTTCTCTGCCTATCTCGGATGTTGCAAGTCCCAGGCCAAGACATAACAAAATATGTGTGCTTGACAAGTGGTTTTCTCAGACCTTTGATATGTTCTATTATGTAACATGATTTATGCTATTGCTTCTCACACAAAAAATTTTTACCTGATCAAGATATGAAATACTTTGTTCAATATTCTCTTCTGTGCAGAAGGCACTGAAAAAACTGTGCACATTTTTTGATAAAGGTATTGAAGAACATAGCACTTGCTGTGAGTATAAACTTGATGGAGACATCTTTGTTTCTGAGGTATATTGACAGATATTTTTGCTTTCTGAAAGAATAAAAGGCATTTACTTAAACAACTTTTAAAACACATGCAAAGCAAACTATCTCCATTACCAAAGATTTTGAATTATATAAATATTTTTAAGTACTCTCAAATTAAGACAAAGCTGTTTTTTGTATGAAAACTACATACAGTTGACCCTTGAACAACATATGAGGGGCACCAACCCCTCATGCAGTGGAAAGCCTGTGAACCACTGGTGACTTCCACAAAACTGCACTTCTAACAGCCTAACTGATGGCGAGAAGCCTTACCAATAACAAACAGCTGGTTAGCACGTATTTTGTATGTTACATGTACTACATTAGTATATTCTTACAATAAAGCAAGCTAGGGAAAAAAGTTACTAAGAAAAGTCCTAAGAGACTATACATTTACAATATTTTACTACATTTATCAAAAAAAATCCATGTATAAGTGGACCCTCACAGTTCAAACCCATGTTATTCAAGAGTCAGCTGAACTTTTTTCCAAGAAGATACAACTATAAAGGGCCCTTAGTAGACATGTTAAGCTATAATATACTACCTTAATTTATAGCATTTCAGACTTATAAAAATAACAGACAAAAACCACCTGAGTCAAAGGTTATGTATTAAAGGAATAAATCACAGCAACATATTGAAGTAGCCAATAAATTTATTTCAAATGCATAAATATTCCTCTCCAAAATAACAACAATCAAACCCATCATCCATCAAAGGCACTGAACCCCACTAATTACGGCACAATTCTCAGCTTTCCCAGATAAATTTTCTGAAGATAAAAATTAGATATTTTACAACTATTTTTGTCTTTCTCTAGTCACGACTTCAATAGTTGTGGTAACTATTTTATGGTTTCATGTAAAAATTCACCTCTATAATTACTGCTGTAGTTTACACCTCTTCTAGACTCAGTTACCTGAAGACAGATGTGGGTCTGTGACAGTCATCCACTCTCCCATAGCAGTCACCAGAGCCAGGCTACCTGAGGAACCAGTTCAGCAGCGAAACATTCAGTCCTGCTGCTGTCTCCCTTCTATGTAGGCATCTCCTTAAAAAGCAAATTGTAAAACAGTAGCATTTAACTAAAAATATAAAAGCAAATATAAAATCAATGGGTAAAAGGGAGGATTTTACATTTCTTATTGCCATACACTCCCATACAGAACATGGTAGAGCTCAATAATAACCGTGTGTGTGGGGGGGGTAAGGGTCAGGAGTAAAGGGTCATCAAGTTCTACCAAGATATTCACATGACTTCATATGCAAAGTACATGGTACATGATGTGACTCACAATGTAAATCTAAGGTACAGCGTTGTACTAAGTAAAAAAGATTTCTATATTATATCCTCGAAAATAAAGTACAAAGTATTTATACAGATAAGAGAATGAAAAACTTCCCCGCTAGCATCTTCATTTTGTTTTTACTAACTATATCAGCAAAAAAACTTTTAATTACTATAGAAAAAAGCATAGGCTCTCTAGACAGATCATATCAATTCATACTACTACCAGCAATGTGGCAATATGTATCACATCTTACAAACAAAATGTATTTTGACCTAGAAATACCACTTTTAAAATCTTATCCCAACAAAAAAATGATTTGTGCTTGCTTTGGCAACACATCGACTAAAATCTGAATGATACAGAGCAGATCAGCATGGCCCTGCACCAGGATGACAGGCGAATTCCTGAAGCGTTCCCTGAAACTAGTACTGCACTGTTATGTTAACTAGCTGGAATTTATTTATTTTTTTAAAAGATTTTATTTATTTATTTGACAGAGAGAGACAGTGAGAGAAGGAACACAAGCAGGAGGAGTGGGAGAGGGAGAAGCAGGCTCCCTGCCGAGCAGAGAGCCCGATTCGAGGTTCGATCCCAGGATCCTGGGATCATGACCTGAGCCGAAGGCAGAGACTTTAACCCACTGAGCCACCCAGGCGCCCCAACTAGCTGGAATTTAAATAAAACCTTGGAAAAGAAAAAAAAATTATTTGTACAAAGATTCATTTACACATTGTTCTTGATAATGTCAAAAAACTGGAACTAGCTTATATGCTCCACAGGAGACTAGTTAAATAAAATAACTTATTTATATGACAGATCACCTTTAAATACAACCACATGGAATTAGAGCGGTTAACAGATAAATATGAACGAAGTGGACCAAGTGTAAGAACCTTTCATGTAACTATTTCAAATAACATTTTCAGCGTACCATCATGTTTCCACTTTATTACAGAGAAAATGGAAGAAATAAATATTTATCCATCATAAAAAATTCAAGTGAAATTATAAATGATCACCGGGAACTGATTTCAAGGTCAGGGATAGAAGGAGGCGGGAAGGCTGCAGGCAAACTGGAGAACAAGTGCCACCACTTTGGACACCTGCTTCTCAGCGACAATACACTGCGGCCAACAGAGAAAGCAGGTCGTGTGCTGCTATCTTCCCATCCTTCAAGGGATGTTATTAGAATTCTGGATTTTTATGCGAAATATCACAGTTCGTAACTGTGAGAAGCTACTTAAAAAGATTATGCAAGGTACCTGTGGGAAGGGGGCGTGGCTGGGAGGAGGATGTGGGAGAGCCTTCTGCATCTTGATCTAAGAGAAGGCTGCACAAGCCACCAAATCGTACACTTAGGATCCGGGCACTTGACTGGATGTAAGTTATACTTCTAATGACATTTTTTTAAAGGTTTTATCCATTTATTTGACAGAGAGAGAATGCACACAAGTAGGGGGAGCAGCAGACAGAGGGAGAGAGAGAAGCAAGCTCCCCGCTGAGGAGGGAGGCTGACGTGGGACTTGATCTCAGGACCCTACAATCATAAGCCGAGGGTAGCCGCTTAACGGACTGAGCCACTCAGGCGCCCCGAACGACAACATTCTTTAATAAGCCAAATAAAATGAGTCTTGAGGCCAGATCTAGACTGTGATTCAGAGTTTATACCCCCTATTTTGAATATTTAAGATTATGGAGAAATAGGGGCATTTGGGTGGCTCAGTCAGGTGAGCATCTGCTCAGGTCATGATCCCAAAGGTCCGACCCGCATTGGCATCATCAGGTTCCCTGACTGAGGTGGGAGGGTCGGCTTCTCTCTCTCCCTCTGCTCCTCACCCTCCCCCACTCCCGGCTCATGCTTGCTCTCACTCGCTCCCTCTCTCAAATAAATACATCTTTTTTTAACTATAAACTAAGATTTATTTATTTTTTTTAAAGATTTTATGTATTTGAGATAGAGACAGTGAGAGAGAGCGTGAGAGGGGAGAAAGTCAGAGGGAGAGGCAGACTCCCCGCGGAGCCGGGAGCCCAATGTGGGACTTGATCCCAGGATTCCAGGATCATGACCTGAGTGGAAGGCAGTCGCTCAACCAACTAAGCCACTCAGGCGCCCTCAAATAAATACATCTTTTTAAAAAAAGGATTGTGGAAAAATATTCATAATGTCATACTTAAGTGAGATGAAAAGTTTCATTCATTCAACAGATTTTTTCATTGTGCTACCACATGCCAGACACACTCTTAGGCACAGGGGAGGCCCTGCCCTCAAGTTCACGTTCTAGTGGGGGTGGATATCAATAACTAAGCCATAAATTAACATAGCAGAGAGTGATGAGAACTATAAAGAAAACAAAGTACAGTAACATGAGAGAGTACTGGAGTGGAGGTATCCAGATTCACCAAGGAAGGCTGCACCGGGACGCTGACATCTGACCTGAGACCTGAATGATACCCAGTCAGCCGCAAGATGACCAATGACCAGAGCAGCCCAGGCAGAGGAAACAGCAGGTACAAAGACCCAAGATGGAAGCTAACTTGCTAAGTAGGAGAACCATAAAGAAGGCCGGTACCTTCGGAGCACAGTACACAAGGACAGGCGGTAGGAAGCTGGATTTTCTCTAAGTTGCAATGAAAAGCTAGTGAAGGAGTTTAGGCAGGAAAGGCAACAGGATCGTCTTTAGGCTTTGAAAAAGATCGCTTCAGCTACTTTACCCTCTGAGTGTATTTACTACAGGTGGGCGACAGTGGGAGGCTGGGAGATATCGGGCCACTGCAATAGTTCAGGCGAGAGCAGTTTTTCACTACAGCTCGAAAAGCAGCAGACATAGGTGGATAAATCGGGGCTGGGTTCTGGAGACAGAACCTTCAGGACTTGAAGATGGAATGAAATATGGGCGAAAGAGAAATCAAAGATGCCTCCTAGGTCACAGAGCGGCCTATAAAATACACTAGTACAAATGATGCTGTGTGGAGTATTACATGTTAGTGTCACACACATACAGGGGGTCACCAGGTCTGGCATGGAATCTTACTATTCTTCTACTCTTGTGCCTTGTTAAGAGCACCCTGAACTCTTCCCTTATATGGGTGCCTTCAGCAATAGGAGGAACAAAATATATTTTGACCTAGAAATACCACTTTTAAAGTCTTATCCCAACAAAAAAAATGATTTGTGCTTGCTTTGGCAACACATCAACTAAAATCCGAATGATACAGAGCAGATCAGCATGGCCCTGCACCAGGATGACAGGCGAATTCCTGAAGCGTTCCCTGAAACTAATATTGCACTGTTATGTTAACTAGCTGGAATTTAAATAAACCTTGGTCTACACCAAGAAAAGACAACAATTTTACTTTTCTTCACTTCCAGAGATGGTAGCCATAATAAACACAACAAGATCCACAGGACAATAAACCCCTCCACTCTAACCCAGCTCTGCTTTGAGTAAGCTACTTAACCTTTCCAAGCCCTAGTTTCCTCACTGGTAAACTGCCATAATAATGACTCTTACTTCACAGTTTCCCCAGAGGATTAAGTGAGATCATAAAGAAGTATTCACCACACGGTCCGGCACATGGGACACAAGGAACGAATATCAGTTGTCTTCGTCATTGCCATCATCATCATCATCATCTGGATACAGATCTGTTTGGTATAAATGACAGAATTCCAAAACCTGTAACAAAAGGCACTGTTGCTCTTAATAAAAGCTGAGCACCCTTAGAAAATCTGGAGTCAGATATCCTCATAAAAACACATTAGGCCATGAGATTAACTCTTTGTAAATTGTTAGTTTGAGGGGAGGGACAGGATCAGGAAAAAATACAAATAGGCACTTTTCCAAGCCCTTCTTGTTCCTGTTTTTTTAAAAATAAGACACAACACTGCTTTAAGAGCCTTTTCTCCTCATACAGGAAGATCAAACGCCAAAATGTCTACTATACATCCATTCTTTAAAGTTGTAATTTCAGTTATTCCTCCTCTCTGAATTTAGCTCTCCAGCATCTACAGGTTTAGGCAGTGAATTGTTCC
The DNA here is from genome assembly GCA_028533885.1 of Nasua narica. Lineage (NCBI taxonomy): Eukaryota > Metazoa > Chordata > Mammalia > Carnivora > Procyonidae > Nasua > Nasua narica. The sequence continues at coordinate 63,260,634 of CM052798.1, forward strand.
CTGCCCTGTGAATTACAGTAACAACAACAACAACAACAACAACAACAAAACAACCAACCGTGAAATAGTCAGGTCTCCTTAAATGTTCACAATGAAAACCAAAACTCCACTTTGAAGCACTACCAAACAAAGAAGTTACCAACAGTATATGATTTCCCACAATCTCAGTTTCTGTGTATTCTCTTCTGTCCAATGATACACCAAATTATACAGTAGGAGGCTTGTGATAAGTTACCCAACCAGACTACAATATACAAACCAAAACCGAGAGACGAATTTAAGCAAGTTATTCTATTCTAGCTCAACCATAGTCAAATTTCATTGTTGAAGGTTACAAACTATTTTATGGAGATATTATAATCAATACTAATTTGAAAGCAAAAGAAAAAAAGTAACAGAAGCATCTCTGCTTTGCATAAACCTAATACTGTCGCAAGTACATTTCAACTTGAACGCTTCAAAAGCAGCCAAGAAGGACTCCATTAAAGCTGAGTGCTTGAGCACACAGTGAAGTTCTATATTGTAGATTGATCAAGTCAGAGTAAAGCATTAGATAGTGGACCATGGGCACTGATGACAAGTCATACAAGAACAAACTTGGTTGTAACCAGCATTGTTATTATAGTTTCATTATAGAAGAAGAAAGGGAAGAAGCTGACAGTAAATCATGTTTTGGTTCAAGTAATCTGTAACCCCCATTTCTCTCTCCATCAAGGGTTAGGGAAGCCGTCCAGATTCCAAGACAAGCCAAATTCATGAGTAAATTTTATAAGCAAAACTGGAAGATTAAACAATTTAGCCACCCTGTAAAAGTCATTTCATTCATCGAAGATTGTTGAGGAGTAACTCTGAAAGTAAGAAAAAGGCATCTATAAAGTAACCCATAAGAATCTGTCCTCTTAATCTTTAAGTCAGAGAGACACGCGTTTATTCCTTCCTGGTGGATAACATGTATATAGGCACCTAATAAACATCCTTGATTCCAAGTATTTCTCAACGTACATTCCAGCCAGCCAGGCTACATAACAGAAAATCGTACTAATTGCAGTAATACTGGAATAATTTCAGTAAAAATGTTACCTTACTATTTCTGAGGAACTACTTTGGCTTCCCTAATATGTTACCATGTTTCAGGTGTAAATAAGCAAGGGCACTGTGGTCTTTCCTGGATAAAATGATTATGCAGGCCTTAAGAATTATCTGATAGTATTTTCTAGGTTAGAATCCTGACAGAAAATTGGGAAGTTGTGAGGCATTTGAACTTAATATAATTGTACCCTTTCTGAAATGAAAATTTTAGTAAGTTTCCTAAATCTATCATTCTTCATATCAAAGTACTTTCTTTCATATTTATTTACCTATATTATAGACAGAAAACGTGGGCTCAGGGAAGCTAACAAGATTGCCTGAGGCCACACTTCTAATTGGTTGTGAAGCCTGGACGCCGATCTGTCTTCAAAAATGCTTTTTTCACTCTGTCGCCATGTAACATTTCTACGCTGCATGCAAACCTCTGTTTAAAAGGAGACTACGAGGGGCGCATGGGTGGCTCAGTGGGTTGGGGCCTCTGCCTTCGGCTCGGGTCGTGATCTCGGGGTCCTGGGATCCGGCCCTGCATCGGGCTCTCTGCTCAGCAGGGAGCCTGCTTCCCCCTCTCTCTCTGCCTGCCTCTCTGCCTGCTTGTGATCTGTCAAAAGAATGAATTAAATCTTTAAAAAAAAAAAAGGAGACTACGAAAGATTTCCATCAAGTTTCTTTAAAAGAATGAGCCCCATAGTTCACCCGAAATTATTCCACTAAGAGCATACAATCCTTAAAGGATCTTATGTACTACTTAAATTGAGGCATACTTGTAAACTTCTCTGCTATGCCACAAACAACAGCTTTTTTCTCACTTAGAAACACTTTACTTTGAAAAGGTTTAAAAACAATTCTCAGAAATGAGGTCAGTTCTATAGAAAGTTTAATGAGGGTGAAATAACTCATCTTACCATTTTAAGACAACATCAAAACTCAAAGTTTATAGATGTTCAGTAAAAACATTTGTGGTTCAGGTTAATTACACCTTCCCCCAACCCCTTAAGAAAAGTTCCTTGGCTGGTTATTGATCTTCCATTTGCCCAAAAGACTCAGGGGAGTCCCAAGGTCTCAAATATACAATAATCACTTATAAAACCTGGGGGTAGGCAGCCACCAAGATGGCTCCCAACCATCCCTGTTTCCTGGGGTACATGCCTTTGGGGGCCTCTGCTCCTGGGCTGCAGACTGGATTTCGTGGCTAGCTTCTAATAAATAGAATACAGCAAGAGGTGACGGGATTTCTCTTCCAAATTTAGGTGATTAAAAGGTGTGGCTTCCTTTCAGGCTTCCTTCCACCGGCTCTCAGATCCCTCTTTCTGTCGTACGGTGAGCAGCCTCATGAGAGGCTGGGGGGCAAGGTTAACTGATGTCTCCAGCCAGCAGCCAGTGAGCCCCTGGAGCCTGCCCAGAGCCACACGAGTGAGTTTAGAAGCATTCTCCCCCAGTCAGACCTGACGACTGCCACCTTGGCCAGCACCTCGATCACCACCTACAGAGACCCTCCACAGGCACCCAGACAAGCCGCACCCAGATTCCTAACTGACAGGAACTGGAAAATAAATATTAGTGTTTTAAGCTGCAAAGTTTTGGAATAATTTATTATGCAACAATAGGTAACTAATACAAGGTTTTAAAAATATATATACATTTCTGAGTCCCTTCCATAATTTACCTGTCTCTAGCTGAAACATAACTAAAGTGACATCATATACTACAAGTGCGACAATCAGCTTAATGACTCTATCACCCAGTAGTACAATTAATCGCTCCATATTATTATAGGTGGGGGCCTCCCCCACTGGTTTATGAAATTCTACAGGAAGTTATGGGCTTTCTTACAGGATAGGGATCTTTGTTGTAACAAACAGTGCCTGAAACAAAGCAGGTGCTCAGTAAATGTTTATAAAATGAACTGCGTCCTACATATGGCCCGCCCACTTCCAGCCTGCGCTTTCCTCGTTCTCCTAACTCAAATCTAACACTTCTTCTGAGCCCAGAACCACCACCACCATCATCCCCTCCACACAGGTTCTCTCGGTTCTCTACTTACTAATTTGTGTCATCGTTCCTAGCTAGACTCTCTCGTACTGCACGTTTCATACTCCTGTATTCCCTCCACTAATCTTAACGGAACAAGACTCAACAACGGATGATAAATCAAAATGTTCACTCTTGCAAGCAAAGGCAGATAAAGGAAAACAGCAATGGAAAAGAGGCAGTAGATGTGAGTCCTTTAGAGAAAAGTGTTACTCTCTTCATCTTCCAAATCTCTACCACATCTACCAACTGAAAGAGAGCTCAGCAGAAACATAAGTAGTATCTTGATTGCAAGATTTCTTTCACACAGTACAATATTTTAAGTATTCTTTTCAAGTTCACTTGAAATTCAAACTTGAGAAGGCGCAACTGCCTACCTAATCAGAAGTCTAAAACTTCAATCAAGTGTCAGAAAATAACAGCTTTTCATTATACAGGAAAGCAGTAACATTATACCATCTAGGTTTTTAAATACTGCACAAGACTTGTCACAAACAGCTAACTACTAAAGGCTTGGCTAAAATCTCACAAAGTCAGAGTTACCAAATCGTCAGGCTAAGAAAATAAAAATTATTAAAACTAAATCTTTAAGTAGTGTTCCTAGCTTACAAATGCAGTCATAAAAATTAAAAACTGTTATCAGCCTATTTTAAATAGATGTTATTACTCTCAAAAAGCAAATATGATTTAAAAAATTAACACCACCATCTGTATGTCTGTTCCAAAGGAACCTACAGGTTTTAATTCCATTAAAAATACTGTAGCTGCTGGGCCCCTGGGTGGCGCAGTTGGTTGAGCGACTGCCTTCGGCCCAGGTCATGATCCCGGAGTCCCGGGATCGAGTCCCACATCGGACTCCCAGCTCCATGGGGAGTCCGCTTCTCACTCTGACCTTCTCTCTCTCACTGTCTCTCTTTCCTAATAAATAAATAAATAAAATCTTTAAAAAAAAAAATACTGTAGCTGCCTTACACAAAACCGTTCAGGTGTGCACATCAGTGTAGGAACACGCTAATTCAACTTCTGAGAAAATGCACCTTTTTCAAATTTAAAATCTAAACGAATTCACTGGAGTGGTAGAATTTAATAGTGTACTTTCCCACAGAAACAAATTCCTCATAACTTAAAACTGAATAAATATCTGAATGGCTGAACGTCAAAACCTGGTGTTCCCTTCGCCACCTGCCCCTCTGGCTGGGTCTGCGGCTACGGGGACCGAAACCCGGGAGTATGGTGTGCACAGAGCTGGGGTCACAGTGCGACCAGGTCTCCTCACCTGGAAAATGGGGTGACACCATCTTCTCTGGAGGGTGGCTGTGGGGATGTAAGGAGGTCACAGGTGAAAACCAAGCACCGCATACCTGATGGGACAAGCACGAGCCAGATGCTGTCCTCAGTGTTCTACACGTATTATGAAGCCAATGTTCACAACAATCCTACATTAGCCCCTTTTCACAGATACGGAAATTGAGGCACAGAATGGCTAGCCGCCGCCTCCCCAGATTTGAGAGCCCATCCTCTTCACCCACACACACTGCTGCTGCTTCCCTGGATGAGAGGCTCGGGAAGCCGTACTGCTCCCAGGGATCCTCAAGGCCACCACTCACTGGTACCTCCAGCTGGTCCAGGACTGCACGAGAGAGCGTGAAGACATAAGTTGTGGGAAATACTGCATGTGCGTCCCTTTGGGTTGAAGGGTACAGTCCCGGTGAAGCTCCAGGCCAGAATCTGCCATTAGAAAGCAACCCCCTTAGTAGCTTCGGGAGCTCTATTTTAAATTCCGACACACACGCCGGCAGCCACCGTTGCTGCAGCAGGAGAACCAGTATACTATCGTGGCTAAAAGCACAGGACCCAAAGTCAGATGGCCTGGTTTCAAACCCCAGTTCCACCACCCACAAATGAAGTCGCCCTGAACGATTTCTGGACTTCATTTTCCTCGTTCGCAAAACGAGATTAAAAACAGCCTTTAGTCTCGAAGGATTATCATATGGCTAAGTAACACACTGAGTCTTAAAATTTATTTAATAAACTTATTAAGTAGGCTTATGCACCCACAGGGCTTAACATAGGGTCTTGAGTATATGGCAAGCGCCCAATAATTGTTAGCTATTATCAGATATCTTAGTAACTTGGAAAGATTTCATATTTTGTTAATAAAAGAAGTTGCAGAACAATATCTAACATTTAAAAAAAAAAAAAACCAAACTATAGGAGTGTATACATACAGGTATAAATTCTGCTTTATAAACATAGAAGTTTGTATAAGAACAGAAAAAACTAGGGTGCGCCTGGGCGGCTCAGTGGGTTAAAGCCTCTGCCTTCAGCTCAGGTCATGATCTCAGGGTCCTGGGATCAAGCCCTGCATGGGGCTCTCTGCTCAGCAGGGAGTCGGCTTCCCTTCCTCTCTCTGCCTGCCTCTCTGCCTACTTGTGATCTCTCTCTATGTCAAATAAATAAATAAAATCTTAAAAAAGAAAAAAAAGAACAGGAAAACTAGAAAACAAAACCTACCCTTTCAGGGAAAAAAAGACTTTATCTCTTTATGTATTAACCCACACACAGAGATAATTATGAGTAATCCTTACTTTTTTGTCTCTCCCAAATTTTTGATAAGTGAGTGTGCTTTTCTTACAATGAGAAAAAAAAATCTGTATGTTTTTAAAAGGTAATTACAGTGATAAGTAGCAGCAATGAACATGAATAACATCACTCCCAACCACCAAAATTAAGGGCAGAATGGCATAAGTAACAAAAAAGCATAAAATATTTATTTCCAAATTAATCAATTAATCTGCAGTTTCAACACACAAAAGCAAGCAGCCCTGTAGGGCAAAAATTGGTTAGAAAGTATACGAATGTCCTAGAGCTACTCAGATACCCAGTTATGTAAGGGCAACAGAACTTTAGCAAAGGTCAGTAGTTTGTAGTTTCAGATGGCGATCTACCAGTCTACAAAAATTTGCAATCTGTAAACCTTTCCACTAATCAATTATACTTCCAGGCATCTATTACTACATATTCCATCACACAAATGATGAAGCCAATCATCATGGCAAGGAACTGGAGACAATCTAAATGTCCACCAACAAATAGTTAAAAGCCAATACAGATAGTACAGCCAAAAGATGAGCTACGTTGGGATTATTAAGGCAGATCTGCATGTATAGCAAGAAAAAAACAAGTTATGGATAATAAGAATAGTATGCTCACCATTTCCCTTTAAAATCAAACTATCTAATTACTACCTAGATTTAGGAGAAAGGTCTAGAAAAGTTATAAACTGTTACTAACATGACAATCCTGTGGAATGAGAAGGCTGGGTGTAGGGAGGGGTGGACCCAACCTACATTCATTTTTTCAATAGTACATTTTGATATAGTTGGAGTGTTCCAGGAGCATGGATTATTTTGTAAATTCTTAAGAGGCAGTGGATTCACGCAGGATTAATGAGATACCGTGTGTGGAAATACTCCCACCTCAATCCCAGATGGTACCACCCCTACCCTTTAGTAACAGAAATAACTTAGACAAATGATAAATTCTCTCCACCAATGAATTAACATTTCCAGCACCATTCCCACATATTCACGCATACGAGTCTTCACACTGATGCCCTGCTTTGTCGGAGCCTCTCTGTAGGGATCTAGCCCATCAGTGAAGACTCACCCCCGCCCCCCAAGCCCCACGGCTGTGAAGAGGAAAGACAGAAAGAGTACTGGCAGACTTGGCAAAGGGGGACCATTGCTCTGGCTTCATTATAATCTAAACTTGGTAGGAGAAGAGAGGGGAGAGAATGACTTTGATTTATAATTATTGAGATTCTTTTCAAAAAGAATGTTCTTATTCTATAGACCTTCTATGATTCAATCAACTGATAAGGTATACTTCTCTCCTTCAGGAGAGCGGCTGATGAGGTCACAGAGGTATGTGCTTAGAGCTATGCCACACCATCTGATACTTCTTTGTACAATGACTTTTTTTTTTTTTTAAAGGTTTTATTTACTTATTTGACACACAGAGAGAGATCACAAGCAGGCAGAGAGGCAGGCCGAGAGAGGAAGGGAAGCCGACTCCCCGCTGAGCAGAGAGCCCTATGCGGGGCTCAATCCCAGGACCCTGAGATCATGACCTGAGCCGAAGGCAGAGGCTTTAATCCACTGAGCCACCGGGTGCCCCTGTACACTGACTTTCTATTGCTAATGTTTTCATCTGTTTTGGTCGTGGATCCCCAAATGATTTGTTATTTTTTGTTGTTAGTTTTATTTTTCAGGGCACTGTACGTCAGGGAAGACGCACAAGATGGGGAAAGAGCATGAGCCCAGGTGTCAGGGGTTAAGGTTCTCAAGGCCACTTCTGTCATGTACTGAGCAACTCTGAGCTGCTCGCCATTTCTCTCGTTTTCAGTTTCCACATCTGTAAAATAAGGAGGTTGAACTAGATGATCTTTAGAGATTTTCTGCCTATCATCTATGTTTTTTGCATTTCTCGTGGGACTTACTATAGAATTGAGTAGAGCTATTCATATCGAAATGTCTTCTTTACATTTTTATAACAATGTGCACACCTGGTCTTCACAACCATTTGTTCAACAAATGAGATGCTACCAAATTCTAATAAGAACGATTTATTAAGCATAAACCATTTATGAGGAACAATTCAAAGCATTTTATGTGTATTCACTCATTTAATCTCACAACAGCCCAAAGAGTTATCCACCCCATTACAGAGGACAAAACTGAGACCCAGAGAGCTTTCCTGCTTGCGGTCACACAGCTAGACTGTGACAAAGCCGAGATTCAAACCCAAGTAGTCCAACACACTTAACTGTTACACCCCACTGCCTTCATCGTAGGAGAAGAGGGGACACATGGTACGGGAGCTGCCTTTCAAACTGAACACACACACCGGCACTCACTTTTCTACCAAGTCACCTTGAGATGAGATTACGATCCAACCGTAATTATTCCAATTGAGTGACTGGAATGCGAACTACGTAAGAGCAGACAAAACGTTAAATGTTATAGCACTTCAAAAAAATTATTTTTGAAAAATCTAGTAAACAGAGATGTCAAATTGCCAGCCTTTCCCCGAACGGTCATTCCCTTCTGTTTGTGCTTCCAGGTAGATCTTGCTGTAATGAAACTTCTCTCACCACCTAAACAGAGCTCCTGGTCAGCAGGCCTGGTATCGTACTGTCTGTACTCTGCTTTGCCATGAGGCATCATAAATGACCCACGGTAGGATCCAGTACAACGTTGGCTGACCAAATGTCCACTAAGTTCAATGACATATGAGTGTGCGGTATACTCCTTTAATACTGTGCAGACAAGAACCCACACTTAAGCCATGCTGCACCTTGGAAGGGCTTTCAGGTCAATCTTGACTGGAGCCAGCTCAAAGCAGCAGCAAGGGGGCCTAGTACGTCAATCAAGAGCATGACAGTTTAGAGATGGTCCGCCAATTTCAAATTCTTCCAGTGTACATGTAGGAAAGCATCATATTCTTACAAGAGGATTAAGAACAAAAGAGAAGCACTATTTTAACATCTATCTTACTTTGTCAGTTGAAAGTAGCTAGTAAGTCCAAGTAAAAAAAGTTAACATTCATTGGTATTTTATTTCTAAATGTATTGAAGACCGTGGAAATAACAACAACAACAAAAACCCACCATAATTCATGAATTGGTAATACTGTAATCATGTATCTGTAGTAGCTTTTTCAATGATTCAGCCCAAACTCAGTCATCGGTTAGAGTTCTCAAATTGTGGTCCCAGGACCAGTGGCATCAATATAGCCAGGAAACTATTAAAAATGCAAATTCTCCAGGCACCTGGGTGGCTCAGTCAGTTAAGTTTCTGACTTCGACTCAGGTCACGATCTCGAATAAAATCTGTCTCTCTCAAAATCTTTTAAAAAATGCAAATTCTCAAGTCCCACTCTAGGTCTGAAGATTCAGAAACTCTGGGAGTGGAACCCACAAATCAGTGTTCTAACAGAACATCAATGGGATTCTGATGCATCAAACTTGAGAAGGCTCTACTCTATAGAATGTGCTTCAGAAGAAGTCAGTATTCTACTTAAGAAGTTTAGAATATGGAATACCAAAAGAAATTCTTTTTTTTTTTAAGATCTTATTATTTGACAGAGAGAAAGAGATCACAAGTAGGCAGAGAGACAGGCAGAGGGTGGGGGGAAGCAGGCTCTTCACTGAGCAGAGAGACCGATGTGGGGCTTGATCCCAGGACCCTGAGATCATGACCTGAGCTGAAGGCAGAGGCTTTAACCCACTGAGCCACCCAGGCGCCCCCCAAAAGAAATTCTTACTTAAAAGGGTGCTGCAGAATGGATTTCAGGAATAATGCAGAAGTGTTCCAGAGTACTCAATGAGGGTTGAACCTAACAGTCTTAGAGAATGCCTGGCTAAGGCTTACTAAACCTTGGGGAGGGGGGGGGGGGCGGGGAGAACCTCTGAAAACCAAATTTGGCAGGTGAGATTCATATATCCCATTCACACACTCTACAACCCAGCAAGTCCACGTCTAGCCACAAATCTAAGAGAAACTCTTGCATCTATGTGCCAAGAGGCAGGAACATAAACAGTGGCATCCTTCACAGGAGCCAAGGAGCACGACCCTGGAAGCAACGCAAACACCCCTCAACAGGAGAATGAATAAGCTGTGGCACATATGCAAAACGGAGTCTTATTCAGCAACCAGAAAACCGCAGTGACACACAATCCAGAGGACTGTCAGCAAATACTCAGTGGATGAATTTTAGCATTATAGTAAGTGAAAAACACCTCGGAAGGTGTTAATTGTGTATGTGTTTGGAAATCTCATAGATGCAATAAAACTATGTTTTAAAAGATACCAAGGAATGATGGATATAAGATTCAGTAAACAGAAGGTGCCTGGTTGGCACAGTCAGTTAAGCAACTGACTCTTGAGTTTGGCTCAGGTTTTGATCTCAGTGTCCTGCAATCAAGCTTCGCATCCAGCTCTGCGCTCGGCACAGAGTCTGCTTGTCCCTCTCCTTCTGCTCCTCCCCCAACTCGCTCTCTCAGATACAAAAATTAAAAAAAAAAATATTCAGTAAACAGTTACCTCAGGTGAGACAAGTAAGGCAAAGGGCTAGATGGGCCCAAATGATCATATAGAGATTACTGTTAAGGTCCTAGCTTATGTTAGGTAGTACTTAGTATTGAAACTAATAGATCAATTATGAGAATGTGTCCTAAGCCAAGAAATATAAATATAACTAATTCTTTGTACCTGAAAGTTTTTTGTTTTGTTTTTTTTAATATAGGGGTGCCTGGGTGGCTCGGTTGGTTAAGCATCTGACTCTTGATCTCAATTCAGGTCTTGATCTCAGGGTCATGAGTTCAAGTCCCGTACTGGGCTCTAAGTGGAGCCTACATTAAAAAATAAAATAAAAAGCAAAGGGGCACCTGGGTGGCTCAGTCAGTTAAGTGTCTGCCTTTGGCTCAGGTCATGATCTCAAGGTCCTGGGACTGAGCCCCACTTTGGGCTCCCTGCTTGACAGGGGATCTGCTTCTCCCTCTCCCCCAAACCCCCATCATGCATGCATGCATGTGCGCACTCTGTCTCCAAATATTTTAAAAAATAAAAAATAAATTAAAAAATAAACATATACATTGTTCCTCAAATATGTCAAACACTTCTAAATTCTACCCAGTCCTGGCTATGAGACACTAAGAGCCCTGGGTCCTCAGCCTGACAACTGCCAAGGCAGGGGCTAAACTGTTTTGGGTCACAGAATCCAAAGCCAGTGACTCCCCCCCCCCTCTTAAAAGTACAAAAACAAGCAGTTTTGGCTATAGTTTCAGAGCACCTGTGAAGCCATTCAGATCTTCACAGGATCCATGGACAAGGAGTGAAGACTTGAAACTCCTGTACTAGTTAATTACAAGAAACTGGGGGGAGAGAACAACTCTCAGTTGATGTAGGTCATCAGCTCTGCCATCCTTACAATGGCCCCAGAAAGGAAGAGACAGAATATCATTTTATTGATGGAACAATCAGACTCAGAGAGATTAAGTACCTTGCCTACTTACAAACCTGGGGGCAGGAATAAAAACCTAGCTATTTAATAATATGGAAGGTAAGAATAAAAACTAGCTATATATGGTTCCAAAGCCTCACGGATCCTGGCCGCCTCGACTCTCAAGAAGTATCTCAAGTAAATGATATAAATTCTCTGGGCCCAACTCTTCATTATAAAATAACACAGCTGATGATGGGTTGTATTTATTGATGATTTCTAGGATGTCTTCTTGACTTTATATTTTAGATCTTATGTCTAGAATATTTGTAAAACTTGGATACAGAATAAAAGAATAATGTTGAAGGTGCCCACCTGTAGATAGGAAAGTACAGACAAGCAAATAATGTACTGGCAAAGGACTGACAAACTCAAGACTGGGATCCTCATAACACAGACTAACTCTCAGATGAAGAGCAGATGCAATGGCTGGTACCCATCTCCGATTGTAAGTAGCTACTGACCACTCATTAAACTCTACACCTGATTTTAAATTCATATATAGTGCCATGGTTTCTTTAAAGCAATACTCTTCCAGCAATCTCCTCCCAACTTGATGTTTCCAAAACATTTAAGTTTCCATTTTCAGCAGCCCTAGCACAAAATATTATGCCTAACTGGGCAATTAACGGTCAGGGCCTGGCTGAGGGACTTAGCCATGATAATGAGAATTGTGAAGGATAAACACTTCAGAAGTTGGACTGACAAACACGATAACAAGTATACAGAGGGAGGCACTTCTTCTCTCATGTAAAATCAGTCTTTGGTACTAGACAGAGAACAGAATCACTTAGATAAAGAGAATAGAAGAGTAAGGTTAATAAAATCGGGTTTGATTAAGTATGTGATGATAATGAGCTCAGTGTAGAACCTATTGGGTTCAGAGATGCCCTCATAAGACATTCCAATGGGGATAAACTCTAGGGCTTGGAGATCAAAAGGTGTCAGGACAGAATTAGGAGTCATCAGCATGTGGTGGTTGAATCCATACAGAAAAAGAGGGAGAAGAACCCCAAAGAACATCAATATGTAGCAGGTGAGTGAAGGGGACCTAGATATAGGAGATTAAAACCGGGGTGGGCTTTAGGAAAGCCAAGGGAAAAGAAATTTTTAAAGAGGAGGGGGTGATGAACAGCAGCAAATGCCATTCAGCCAGATCTGAATAGAAAAAATATGGTGGATTTGGCGATTAGTGACTTTATGACAAAACCGAGCAGTAAAAATCAAAATCGGATTTTAGAAAAGTGATCAGCAAATAAGAAAAGGAGACAATAAATCATTTCCTCACGAAGCTTAGTTTCACAGAATGTGAAAACTGACCTCTTTAAATGTAGAAAGGCTTTATTAGATGCTCACGTATCCACTAGCGACTCAAAAAAAAACCCCCCAAAATCCTGTACTTGAGTTAGTTCCTATTAGATTATAGCATTTTTATATCAAATAGAAATAATATTAAATACTCGATAAATATAAGTTATTTTTCCAGGTACCATTCTGGATATTAACGTATTTTCTTATTTAATCACAACCCTAAGAAGTAGGCATTATTATTCCTAACTTACAAATGAGACTAAGACACAGAGAAAATAAGGTTCAATAGGAACCTGTCCAAGACTGCCTAGCTAATAGTATGACAGTCGAAACCAAAATCTGACTCAGCAGAGTTAGATTAGGGAGGGAGGGCAATATGGGAAGCAAGAGTTAACAGATGAGAACTGTAAATATTACTGGCTAACTGGTTGTAGTTTAATTTCTACTTAAGAATTTATTTTTAATTTGAAAGAGTTTGTGGCTTCTCTCATCTCAGAATCCTACACTGCTGGAAACTTTTTTTTTCTTTCTTTTTTTTAATGGCCCTTAGGACACTAAGATTTTGTACCGCATTACAATTTTGTTATCTCTTACCATATTGATAGTTGCTTGAAAATGGGGCTGTATCTTACTTCTCTTTGTATCCCTATTCCCCCAATCTTAAAAGTAAAACATAATCAAGGTTGGTTGTATGAATAATCATTTCTAATTTCCTCAAGTTTCTGGGGGCTTCAAGAAAATATTTTTCAAATATTTAATTGCTGAGTAGGGCTGATGTCTCTCAGATGCTACTTAGACTGTGTTCAGAATATTTTCAGATTATTCAAACTACCGATTTTGGTGGAAATACTAAATACGTAATTCCCCTGGATAAGACCATTTAAAGGTTCCGTAGCACCTACTGGTCAAAGGTCACAGCCATGTTCTCTAACCTTATCAATCGCACCCCCACCTGCCTCCAACAACCAGTCCACGAGTACTTCCTCCACAGTATATTGGGCAGAACCTGACCCCATGCACTTACCAGGTGAACTCCTCTTTTGTCAAAACACAGCTGAAATTCCCCTTTCTAAAGCCTTCTCATATTTGCAATTTTCATTTTCTACTTTTGCTCTCTCCCTTATTACACTGTTAATTTCCTAAAAACAAACTCCTCAAGGCAACATTCATCTTTTTTCTCTTCAGGCCTGGCAAGAAGCAGCTCTGAAAGTGTTTATTAAAGCATGATTCGGTACATCTGTTGGTACGATGTATACTATTGACCCACTACCAAAAGTAAAGATTTCAGGTTGTTTTCCGTTAGCAATAAAGAGAGGTGCATGTCCCTATTCTAGCTCATCTCATTAACTTGTGAATTCATTACCAGCTAATCATAATCACCATCACCAAAGACACAAAAAAGCCCCTCAGAGAATCAAAACCCTTGGTATCCTGAGCAAACAGTCAAATCAATAAGGCATATTCCCAACTACTGTAAAAGATACCCCCAAAAAATCACTTAAAACACTTTGGAATGCCTCCAATTTAAGGATAGGAAATGAATTTAAATCACACAATTCTGGGTATCTTTCACCTTTTAATCTGTAGGTGCATACTACACAGAAAACACGCAAATGTCTACTTTAATAAAACCCATGTCCTATCCAGCTTTGTCAAAGAGCAGCTAGGTCAGGTTTTTGGAGAACCCAAGAATATCATCTTTGTGGTGGCCTTCAGGCTTTTGACAAATCATCTGAACAGGGAACACTGTAGTTTCTCATACAGCACCTCAGCACGTCTGGAAGGGAATGTGCTTTAACAAGTCCTGTCACAAGGCACGATGTGTTATGACGAGATCTTCACATTTCATCCCACAATAACAGTCTCTGCAGTTATCTTCAAGCTGCTGCACCCATGTTACTTAATCCTGGGGCTTTTTTATCTTCATTGCACAGATGGGGAAAGAGAAGGGAAGGAAGGGATAAAATGACTTAGCTGAAGAGGCCCCGCAAGTCCCCAAAAGAGCCTTCATTTTAACCATCAGCTGCTAATCCTCTTTTCAAATAAACCATTTTGTTTGAAGAACTTTCACTGACAGCAAGCACAACAGAGGGTCAAATTGGTCATTAGCTCTTGTTTAGTGTGAATAACCTAAGCTCCCTGGGCCTCTGTATTATGATAGCTTCAGGAGAGGAGTTTTGATGGATTAACTTTTGCTGACTGAATCCAAGTTCCTAAATCTACCTTTAACTTCTTCTAAATTTCAAGACAGCTCGACTTAAAGTTTAACTCTAAAGGCATTTTTGTCTCTCTCCAGATTGCCCATCCCGTTCAAATTTTATTCAGTCTCTTAAATATGTAAAGTCATACCTATCTTTCAGTTTAGGATCAAGGCTACCAGAATTTTCTCCTAAGCCACGCAATGTTCCAAGGCATCCATCATTCACAACCAACTCCAGAGACTGACTCTAATCTGTGTTGTCAGGGAAGCCCAACACTCTCAAACTGCAGGTAGCTTCTACTCTTACACTTCTGTTTAAGATTGGAGGAGTGCCTCCTCTAATCCTCCCGGCACGACGCTCCCCACCCCCCAAGGGAAATCTCAATTCTCCGATTCAACAAGAACTACATCAGCGTTGCAAGATGACATTTTGGCAATCACAACTACGGACCTTGAAATGAGGTACCAGCCTAACGATCCCCACATTGTATGTGCTAAGCACAAATTATTTAGTAGATTCCATTTCCTGGGCCCAAGTGACTTGCAAAACAGGGAGATCAGCACAGGTTCAAAAGCGGGCAGGGAGCTCACCATTCGGTTTACAGTTCTTGACTGTAAAATTCTACACCAAAATATTTTCACACTTGCCTGCCTTTCAGATGATGTAAGCTCTTCCCCTTGACTTTTAACTAGATCTCTTCCCCTGCAGCGGCCACGGGCCACATTCAGTAACTCATTCTAAGGACTGCCTCTTGCGGCTCGCCCCAACAAATCCCGAAGCCCGCAAACTCCGCAGCCTCCGCGAGCGACACACCGCAGCCCTAAACTGGCCATCCTCTCCTCCCCCATGTCCCCGCGTCGCTCGTCATCCCAAGCCAGGCGCCACCCTCTCTCCATCCCGGAGGTTTTGGGCTCCCCGGTCCGGAGCCCTTCCGCGGGCGCAGCGCCGCGACCGCCGGCGGGAGCGGACCCGAGCTGGAACCTACCTCCCACCTCCTCCTCCAGGGACAGCCGGGGTCAAAGCTCGCCCGCCTCCTCCAACGGCCCCAACCGCCGCGCCGAGCCTCTCGCTGAGAAGCGGGGCGCCGAGCCAGGTGCCGGGGCTCACCTCCGCGCCCGCCCTCTGGCTCCCCGCCGGCGCCCGCCCCAGACTCCGCTGGCGCCCCCGCCCCTCTCCGGGCGGGCGCGTCACAATCCCCGCGGCGGGGGGAGCTCTCACCGTCACGGCCCCCGAGAGCCGCGGGGAAGCACCGCTCGCCGTCCTAGACCGGCTCGCGCAGCCCAGAGGGCCCGCACAGGCGCGGCTGCACGCTGCGCCCCGCGCCTGCGGCCCCGCCTCCGCCTCGGGCTCCCGCCTTCCCCGCCCCCGGCCCGGCTTCGCTCCGCCCCTCGCGGCCACCCCCTGCCTCGGCAGGTTCGCAAGGTTCCCACCCCGCCCCCGCGCCGCCGGCGCCGCAGGCCCAGCCACCTCCCATTGGCTCCGCCAGTTGCTAGGCGATGAACAACCGCGGCCTGCATTGGCCCCCGGAGTCTCCGCCCCCCTTCCAAAAAAACCAAGAGAAAAAGAAAACCTTATCCCTAGAGCCGGAGCGGGATGCGGGCGCAGCTGCGGCTGCGGCACCTGTTACGCCCTGTGATTCACCCGGCCGGGCCCTGCTCCCCGCCCCCTCCTTACGCCCGCAGAGCTGGGGCCCCTGGGCTCCGTGGGGGAAGCGGGTCATGGTTGCTTTAAGGCGAGTGTTCCGAGCCCCAGTGAACCCCAACACCCACCCGAGAAGCAAAAGTGAGGCTCCCGGAAGACCCACGTGTGCTGGCAAAAGTGGAGAAATAAACCAAACAACAGCCGGCACCCAGAATTAGGTCAGGCCCAGGGGAAGGGAGCGTCAAGCGTTGGGGATTGTGGTTGCAAACAACCCAACCCGGGGCAAGTTAATGTAAAATTAGGGCAAAGAAACGGACCTGGGCGGAAGACAGCGCGAATACTAACAGATGGCCCTCGTGAACTACAAGTTCATGCAGAAATGTCCCACACCCACTCAGCAAAATATGTGCAGAGAGAATGAATGTCTGTGCGGTGCCGGTAGCCTGGGTCAGATCCGCTCCTCCCCTATTCCATGTCAGCCTAAAATTCTCCAGGGAGGAAAAGGGGCCAGAGAAAGGAAGGGGATCAGATGGTGAAGTCGCAGGCATAGGATTTGAGTTATAAACACAAAGATGTGCTTTGATGGATTTTGTCTGTTTTTAGTGAAGTCAGTGAATTTACTCGAGGGGAGAAACAAGTTTGGTATTTTAAAGAGGCTCCTGAGAGCACTGTGAAACCTAAATAGTACGATACAAAAACAAGAAATATGAACACTTAAGAACAAGGAACGGAGTAGTGCTCCCACCTCCCCCGTCCCCAGTTTCCACACGCAGACCCCCAACCCTAGATGAAAGATTGAGACGAGAAAATGAGCATGCCATGGTGACCACTTTCGAGTCCAGCGAAATCCTCTTTGCTTTTGGCCTAAGCCATCAGAAGGCTGGCTAGAAGCTGGTGAAGGACCTGTCAGGGCCCATCTTCGTAAAGACGCTGCGAGCGCAGGGCTAAGGGGGAAGAGGAAACCAATCACTACCAGTGATTACGTAACTCCCTAACCTAGGATACTGATGGGGATGGAAGGGAGTTACTCCTGCTCCCAAAAGGGGTTTTGAAATTTCCACTGTCCACCCGCAAAATTCCACACCTCTTCCCATCTTAGGAAACAGCTTAATGTCACAGTTTTTTTCTGGACATAACAAGGCTTCATTTTGACCATTTCCCCCCACAGTCAGAAAGGAAGTGCTCACTCTTCGATAGGTAGATGAGTTGAGATCAATTCATAAGTAGCCTCTGGCACCCCTTTTGTGATCTAACCACTGACAGAGCTGGCTTCGAAGAACGTTTGGGTAGGGCAGAGGTGAGCTCTGGAAAATTCAGACCCGCCCCCACCCCCAAGGATGCATCTGATCTGTCTGAATAAAACAGCAGTTTTCAATTTTTTGGTTTCAGGGAATCCTTTCCATTCCTAAAAATGATTGAAGCCTCAAAGAGCTTCTGTTTATATGGGTTATATCTATTGATATTTACCATAGCAGAAATTACATTTAAAATGTTTACTTAAAAAATAAAAATTATATCTTAATATAAATGGCATTTTTATGGAAAATAACGATTTCCCTCCAATAAAGTAAAAGAGCGTCATGATTTTAAAAGATGGTAGGTTTCTTTAATGTCTGGTTTAATGGAAGGTAGTTTGATTTTTACATCCGATTAATTCAGTCTGTTGTACTATTTCAGGTTGCCTCCACTATACACTCATAAGAGAATGGCAGTAAAAAAGACAAATAACATTTTAGCCTTATAATTAAAATTGATTTGACTGCACCCTCCCTGAAAGGGAGTTGGCAATGTCACCCACCTCAGGGTTCCTTAGATTATACTTTGAGAACCCCTGGTCTAAACCTGTCTTGATACTCTGTCCCCGTTTGTTACCACCAGGTTAGGAGCTGAGCAGGTGACTTAATTCTGGGGAGTGCATAATGTGAAGTAGGAGGGTATTGGACTTTAGGGGAAGAGTTTTATCCCTGAGAACCCAGAAGTCTTTTCCTTACCTCTTGCTTTGGCCATCCTTTAGTAAGCAAGACATGTTTGGAGCTGTTGTGGTACATCCCACAATAGTGAGAGAAAAGAAAGAAAAATACAGGAAAAGTAACCCAGAACCCAGACACCACTGAGCGGCAGAGTTAACCTATCCTGTCTCCACCTATCTCCAGACTGCTCACATGCTTGTTCACTGATATATCCCCAATGCCTAAAACAGTACCTGGTACTTAGTGGTTGGTGCTCAGTACTTATTTGATAAATAAAGAAACGTAACTTCAAATGAATGTTTTTCATTTCAATGCCCTTGGCGGGCTGTATATATAACCTAGTCCATTGATGTTGCTCAAAAGGTATCACATCAGTAGGCACTGAATTTGTTGAAAAGAATTCTTTCTTTAAGAACCAATCTGAGTTTTGCAACAATCCAAAATTATTCTGAGCCAAATCTGATGAACACATTCTGGAGCCATGTTAAAATGCCAAACGTGTGTTTTTCCAACTAAATTACTACATTTGGATAGAGAAAGGTCAAAAAACAAGATGTGTTTGATTTTCTAAGACAGTAAACTGACTCTGCACATAATTTCATATAGGAAGAGTTCTAAAAATGTACACCAATAACAAGTTGCAGAAAAAGTATGGATATATATGTGTGTGTATATATATATAAATATATATATTTTAAAAATATATATTTAAAACATATATATATATATGTTTGTGTGTATGTATGAATGAATCTCTTCCAAACTGTCTGCAGACTTCTTGCCCCTACTACATCAGAGTTTTTCAAAAATGAAAATCATATCCTTTCTGCCTTCCACCCCCACTTAAGAACCTTCAATGGCCTCTCATTGTACTTAGCATGAAATTAAACTTCCTACCTAAATCGTACACACATAATCTGGCCCCAATCCCCCTCTTGGAAATGTCACTTTGGCACACCAAGTGTCAGAGCCACAGCGGCCCCTTTTTGGTCCTCTGGCCCCTTCGAACCTATCATTCAGTCTGCCTAGAAGGTTCTTCCCACAAAGATTTAAACTCTGATTCTTTTTCATCATTCAGACCCCACTTCCATATATAAAGCAAGCTTTCCGGCTTGGCTCTATTTGTTGACTTATTTCCTTGTTTGTGGTCTGTCTCCTCCCACAAGAATGGAAGTCCCACGAAGACAGGGACTTTGGGTGTGCTTGTCTCCGCAGCCCCTCTGTGCCTGCACTGGAGGGTTGCTGACCAAATTATTAATTGTGAGATTGGGAGGGAGGTAGAAAGCAGGGAAGGAACATCTGCTTCACATTTCATTAGCTTCTGTTATACATGATTTTTTACAAGCCTGACTATGATTTTAAAATATTTTCATTCCACTGCAATAAATAGGCTCTGACTTCAGTATATGTATTCATAATCCACTCCCTATTTACTCATATGTGTGCCTTAGAAACCAGTGTTTCACATAGCACAGCAAACATTTAGGTCACGCAGCTTCTCCTGATGTGTATATTCAAATCTGGATAGTAATGGACCAACTTATAAAGGCTTTCTGTGGCAATTCATACCATCTGGATGATTTCAATAACCACAACAATTTCTGGACCTAGAGGAGAATATTTCTGTCAGAGCCTGTATGCTGTAACAGATGAGAAGATGGGCTGAGTCACTTCCCCTTAATGGCGACACTTTTATTAATTCTATGTTCTGGCCGGGACCACCTTCCCAGGGGTGGCATACTGGATAAACAAAGTCTTACTGGATATTGTACTAGTAACTCTTTTATCCATGGCCTCATTTTATTTACAAGATCAATTTAAGGCTGTTTGTAATTAACTGTATAATAGGTTCAGGATGGATTTCAAGGCCCAAGAGACTTCAGAGTCCTTCCTGTGGGCTGGGGTGGTGTGGGAATACTCCATAGAGGAGAAAGAGTTGGAGTAAGGCCTCGGGGCCATCTTCACTCTGCTAGCCTGGCAAAAAAGGGCAGAGACCAGAGACCAGACTACCGGCTCTGCTTTCTGACTTCTCAGAGTTGGCGTTCCACTTGGCTAGACAGAGCTCCCCTAGCTAGCTGACTGAATTTCTGCATCATGCTGCATTTCCAAAGATGCTTCATTTCTGGCCAGTCCCTCTGGATTTGGGCCAGTAGTCATCCAGCTTGAAATGACAGTCCTCAGCCACTTACAAAGTGCTGCTGCATTTGCAGGAAAACAGACCACTGCAGTGCCCTTTCCCTTTCATCTCCACCGAGGTGAAAATTTCAAAACAGAAAAGTATCCCCCCATATTACCTGCCCCACCCCACGGTGTCGCCCACAAACACGCAGAACAGTAGACAGTGGCCTGATCACCTTCTAGGTATCCCATTCTTAGTGCTTTAGATTTTTCTCTGGTTTGCTGAGTGTTTTGCTCTAGTATTTTTTTTTTTTTTGAAAGTGTTCTTTTAGAGCAAGAATGCCAGATGAATTTTATTAAGCTCTCACACTTTGGTTTCCAACTCTCCATTTGTCCCCAGATTAATTTGTTAATTTTAAAATATGCCGTGCAAGACCCATTTATGCATAAATCACTTAAGCAATTGTCAGATACTATCATAGAAAGGTGGTAAGGTATCAACCAGAGTAGTTCTCAAACCCTGCATTTCCAGGAGAGAAGCACCTCCCTTAGTAAATGCAGCAAACACACACACACACACACACACACACACACACACACACACACACACAGGACAATCATTTTGAGCATTTTAAACATGAAGAGGGACTGTCCTGAATTCTGCTGTAAAACACATAGACCACGTAACTCAAGTCGTTGACACAAACTCATCTTCTTTAGTATCCAGTCATACTAAGTATATGATTTTTATATTTTTCCTGAGAACTTATAGGGTCTCATCACATAGCATATAACACTTGACTTTTAAAAAACTCACCAATCAGGGCCGCCGGGGTGGCTCAGGTGTTAAGCGTCTGCTTTAGGCTCAGGTCATGATCCCGGGGTCCTGGGATCGAGGCCCTCATCAGGCTCCCTGCTCAGCGGGAAGCCTGCTTCTCCCTCTCTCACTCCCCCTGCTTGTGTTCCCTCTCTCACTGTGTCTCTCTCTGTCAAATAAATAAATAAAATCTTTAAAATAAATAAAAAATAAAGACTCACCAATCAATAAAGAAGATGTGACATACATATACAGATACATAGATACATACATATACTGGAATATTACTCAGCCATAAAAAATCGTGCCATTTGCAACAACAAAGATGAATCTAGAGAGTATAATGCTAAGTGAAATAAGTCAGAGAAAGACAAGCACCATATGATTTCTCACCCATATAGAATTTAAGAGACAAAACAAAGAAAAAAAGTGACAAACCAAAAAACAGACTCTCAACTATAGGAGACAAACTGATGGTTACCAGAGGGAGGTGGCTTGGGGGAGGGGTGAAATAGGTGAAGGGGATTAATGAGTATGCCTATTGTGATGAGCACTGAGTAATGTATAGAATTGTTGAATCAGGGGCACCTGGGTGGCTCAGTAGGTTAAGCCTCTGCCTTCGGCTCAGGTCATGATCTCAGGGTCCTGGGATCAAGCCCCGCATTGGGCTCTCTGCTCAGCAGGGAGCCTGCTTCCCCCTCTCTCTCTGTCTGCCTCTTTGCCTACTTGTGATCTCTCTCTCTCTCTCTCTCTCTGCCATATAGTTAAATAAAATCTTAAAAAAAAAAAGAATTGTTGAATCACTGTATTGTACACCTGAAACTAATATAACACTATGTTAACTATTGGAATTTAAAAAATAATACAATAGAGAAATTAAAAGTTACCAATCATACATACCTCCCATTGGATGTCTCCTTCAGCCACCTTGTTTTGCTCACCACCCCACCCCTGACCTCTCCAGTACAAATACAAACACATGCACAGAAACCACCTTGCTAACTACAGTGACTTCTAAACCTTTCTCAGAGCAATTTGGCTCATTCTACTCTTCTAAACTTGCAAATGTAAACCCAGAGCACTGATCAGCCAACAAAAGACCCTCTAAGGAAGTTGGGGGGGAGTGCTATAAATGACCCAAAATCCTTTTTAGTTATACTGAAACCTATTTAAAAACCACAGAGCACAAAAATCCAGCATTAACTTGAATAGTTGTAGATGATTTAATTCTGCCCCATTGCACCCTTTTATTTCACATAGTCCTTGTCTCTCTCCACTTACTTGAAATTTTCCTCAATGGTTTAGTGAATATTGAATGATCACCATGTCCAAGCATTGAGGGATATAAGGTCCCTGCTCACAACAGGAACTCAAAATCTCCCAGGAAGACAGAACACCAACAGTCTAAGTAGAGTGTACCCGAGGTTCTTGAGTCAGACCCTGGGGGCTGAAAGACTAGCCCAGCCGCCTGGGTCCATGTTGACACTATTGAGCTCCCAAACCATCCTGAGGCTTCCTTCCCCTTGGACATTCAGTGTAGTAAATAATAAATGCTTTGTGGTCCAGGTCACTACTAGTTAGGTCGTTACTTGCAGCCAAAAGCATCGTATCTGATAATACTCAAATAAAGTGATCAGAGGGTGTGATAGTCAAGTCTCCCAAGTGGAAACAGTCAGGTGAGCAAAAAAGTCAGTGAAAAATGAAGTATAAGAATTATTAACAAAGGACTGATTGAGTAGAATAATTAAAGAAGTGGGGAAAATGTGGAATGGTTTCTATAATTTGAGTTATAAATATATATCTACATCTAGGATATCAATGTTTTTCTAAATTATATTTTCTTTCTTTACTAATTTAACTAGGCCAGAAACCACAGAAAAATTAAAGCATATTTCAGTACGAACTTTTCACAAAAACGTTTGCTATTCTGAAATTTTTAGACCACACCACTGTTTTCTTCCTAGTACTTACTTTATGTTACAGATATTTTTCAGGAAAAGTCATGTGTAAATTATTCATTCAGAAATCAAATCATATTCTAAAGGTCCTAGTGAAACCAGGTGTTTCAAAAAATTTTGATAAATCTTTTTGTATGGCAAATGACATCCTTATAGAATAATCTCTTTATTATTATGCATTCTATAAGATCATATTTTAATATGCTGGATAGCCTTAGAAGACTTTTACTTATTATCACTTAAAACCCAGTCTTGGGGACCCTGGGTAGCTCTGTCAGTTAAGCGGCTGTCTTTGGCTCAGGTCTCGATCTCCCCCATGTTGGGCTCCCTGCTCAGCAGGGAGTCTGCTTCTCGCTCTCCCTCTGCCCCTTCTCCCTCTCAAATAAACAAATAAAATCTTAAAAAATAAGTAAATAAAACCCAGACTTTTGCATAACTATTTTAATGAAAACTTTTTTCTAATTGGAATCATAATACAGAAGGCTGAGTGTTGCAATCAACAAAATACTTCACATCTTTTTACTCTGCAACTAGCACTTCAGTTTTATCTTACTTTTAAACTTCCTTTTGATTTCATTACTTATATCTTGCTAAGCAAACTTTCTTCTCCTGCAGTCTCAGTGAAGAAGAAATCTGGAGGCTTGGTTCCTGATGGATTTTAGTTCCTGCTTTAGAAACCTCTACCAATGATATCATCAAATCATTACTCAAGTTGAAATACAGTGGAATAGAATCCACTATATGCTGGGTAAACTGCCCACATCAAATTTCAGATTTGAAAAACTCTGATATCAATTAAAACATGGTATTGATTTAAAGTAACAGCTTAAGATTGAGAATCACATGTGAATCTGCCTGTCCCTTTAAAAAGAAAAGCAATTGCATTTTGGTTGCTGAGCTCTCTTGGATTTATTTTATCTTAGCAGCTGTTCCTGAAGTCCATGTTATTCAAATGAGGGGTTTCAAGCTCTTTGTTGTGTTTTTCAACTTATGGTATATGCTATCAAACATAAAACCCAAATTTAGAATGGGGTGGGGGGAGGAGACAATTAGAAATACCAAAGATATAAAATAATATCGGAAAAAACCTCTAATTTTTATTGAATGAAGAGAAAACTGATGAACATGATCTGCCTGAGGCCCCAGTGACCGTAGCAAGGCAAAACCTCCAAACCTCTAAGCACCAAAAGTTGGATGATATATTTAGTAATAAGTATATGTGCAGGGGGGAGGGGTGGTGTCCTAGATGGAAATAATGGAACTTTTCTGTGCTTAGGGAAGATGAGGAGAGAACATATCAAACACTTTTCATTCCATGCTGCAAATCAGCATATGATACATTTCGCCTAACATAAGGCTGCTCTTTTACCTCGGAAAAATAACTTTACAACTCATCCATTTTCTTTTTTCATTTATTTCTGTTGCCCTTGTGTTTGGAAAGGCAGCGTAGCCTGATTGTTAAGAGCGCAAAACCTGAGCGAGAATATTCATTCTGCCACATATTTGCTGTGGAAACTTCACTTTTCACTAATGTAACAACTACACCTGTTCACTTCGGTAAGAGCAGAGTAGTAAATTTTAACTTGCTCAGGAGTTACCGCCCTCATTTTCATGTCATATTTAATCATTTCCTAATATTAAGCTGATCACGTATACTGAGTGCGTTGTCAAGCATTCTTCTAAGTGCCCTGCGTATGAATTGATTTCATCCTCACAACAACCCTATGAGGCAGGTATCGTTATTGCTTTTATTTCCAAATCAGGAATTAAGCAGAGAGAGGTTAAGTAATTTGCCCAAGATCACCCAGCAGCTACATTTCAGAGCTGGTTCACAGGGCCCTTTCCCGTAACCACCATGTCATTACCAACTTCTTAGGACCGCCTTCATCTCTGGTGCTGTCCAATCATTTTTGTTCAACTGCCTGCTGATTGGTGAAGAGTAATTTTTAAACTGGGGTCACCACCCACCGCCCATAGACCTGGGGACTCTCCAAGTGGTACAGAGCATGGGTATAGTTTTAAGAGAATCAATTCCACAGCCTCAGTTTCTACACTTTCCTGAAATGTATCTGCCTGAGAACAGGGTTGCGGTCTCTTTTCCACCCCCTTCCCACAACTGCCATTTTTCTACCTAACAAAAGAAAGTCATTCTCACGGATCCCACTCCTTCCTATGGTGCTTTGACGTAGGTGTACAAAACACGGAAAATTAGAAGCCTGTGTTAGTGTTGAGGAAGAGATGACTGTGATGGGCGGTGAACCATCACCTGACAGAGCTTTAAAAATAATTCAAATGATAGGTCATTACATGACTTTGGGGACATAATGGAGAATTCAAAGAACTGAATTCTCCATTCTACAGTATTCTCTTATTCTACAGTAAGTTCCTCCCATTCCCATCTACTTATTTCTGTGAACAAAGTACCTCAGCATTTCTATCTATACAAAGTGTCAAATGCGTGAATAGAATTGGAGCAGATCTCAGTAATACACTCAGAATATAAATAATATTCACCTACAAATCCCCTGGAAAAGAAAAGGCCTCTTCCATTTCAGTCACATATGCATTTCCAATAAAATCTTATTTTTTATGTTTCAAGGTAGTTATCAGTTTGTAATATAGCCACCATTTGATCAATTGTGTTCGACTAATAATCTTAGTGATAACTCCATCCAGAGACATTTTTAACACCTAGAACCTAGAATCACGGGGAGTAAAATTATGTAAATATGTAGTTAAAATGTCCATTATGCAGAATGAGGTAATGATCAATAAAAATTTTTCAAGCATGAAGATACACAATGAGATATCATTCTGTGGGGAAATAGAAATGAGCTCAAGAAGAAGGAAAAATATAAATTTTCCGACTGCTTTACAGAAGGGCTAGTTTATATATACCTAAGTGAGTAATGCCGGGTAACAAATTATGTGGGATTAAATTCTTTGGGATACATAGAAAAAGACCTAACAACTTTATTTTAAAATCTCATGAGTTGCAATACACTAAAAATCACACCCGTTGCAAATTTTTGATGAAAAATTATAGGTGGTAACATAAAAACATGGGTGTGATAAAAGTTCTTTTCAAAATTCTTTTGGGGAGGCGTGTAAGTCCAAAGTTTGAAGACCGCTGATCTTGAAGTCCCAGAAGGTCTCTCTAGGGCACTCAAAATTTGGTCCAGGTAATCACTAACACTACCATTTTACACATAAAAACATGACTTCTATGTAAAATAAAATAAAATTGGTCATTGCTCTCATGCCCTGGAGAGTCAGCAAATAAATGCTAACAAATGAAGACTGAATACACCACTTCGAGTGGACGCAGGCACTTTTCTCTACGCTATTCTTTCATCTCTACAGACACTGTGTACAGCGATGCCTACCACACTGTGTGTTTGGGGAAAACATAACATAAAACACAGCTTTTAAAACCACATTTAAGATAAAGAGTTGTACTACAAGATTTTCCTGTGAGTTCTGTCAATATAAGCCTAGTCTATGAGCTATTTAGGTTATATGATTTTTTTTTTAAGATTTTATTTATTTACTTGAGTGAGAGAGAACATGAGTGGGGTTGGAGCAGAGGGAGAGGGACAACAAGACCTCTTTTCGAGCCCAGAGCCCAGCCCAGGGCTCCATTCCACAACCTCAAGATCACGAGCCGAGCTGAATCCAAGAGTCAGACACACAAACAATGGAGTCACCCAAGCACCCCAGGTTATATGATTTCTAAAGCCAAATTTATGAGGTACTTAGGTTATATGATCTCTGAAGGCAAATTTAGGATCTGTGACCTGATACATACAGGTATCCTTTGGAGGTTAAACCAGCAGATTACCGAAAATCAGAAATTTCCTGAAAATCCAGGGCCTTGGGTCAATATGCAAAATTTGTACATATAATTCATACCATGTTGGGTATCTTAGAGTAAAAGTCTTATAATTTATTCCAGGGCCAAAATTAGACTCCAGAGAACTTGGATTCTTAATTGTATTCTGCTACCAATCCTTAATAAATAATACCTCTAGGCCTGATTTCATCATTTGTAAACAACCAGGATTATTTCCATATCTTTTATTTCCCTTCTACAGAGAAGTTCTATTCATTCATTAATTTGATAAACTTTTACTAAGCACCTATTATGTACCAGAGCTGTGCAAGTTGCCAGAGATTCAAAAGTGATTAAGACTGAGTCCCTTTCCTCCAGGAGCTTCTAGGCTCTGACAGTATGAAGATTGCTTACTTGTTTGCGATGATTACGATACAGAATGATAAACACTGTGCTGGAGGAACGTGGAAAGCATAGTGATAGTTCAATGGAGGAAAGTGTCCAGTTGGGGAAGAAATCACAGAGGAGGAAACACTTACACATATCTTTTTTTGGTCCATTTGATGTTTTACATTTTTTTTTAAATTTCATTACTTTTAAAGATGAGGCAATGCATTCATATACTATAAAATCCAATATGTACAAAGGGGCATGCTATGAATAGTTCCCCTTCTACCTCCCGCCTCTACCCCACCAGGCTGCCTACTTTCCCTCCTCAGAACAACCAGTGGCCATTTTCTTGTATATTCTTTCGAAGATTTGAATTCTATTTTAAAAGAATGAATATAAAGGTAATCAAGTGAAAAAGGGGAGGTGGGAACAGCCCGAGCCTGTGGGAGAGTTGGGCTCCATGAGGCTGCAGGACAGAACAAGGGTCAGCTCCTGGAGGGGTGTTCCCGTGCCAAGAAGTTTGGATCTTATCTTGAAGCATTTAGAGCAGTCCTCAGTGGGTTAGAGCAGAGAAGATGCCTGATTAAATGACTTAGAACACTTCCGCCACCAACCCACAGTTATCCTTAGACCCTGTCACTTACAACTGTACTCCTCACTTATCTCAGTTGCAAGGATATTACTTCTATATTTCCTGCACATGCCTTCTTATACCTCAGCTCAAACTATTCTTCTACTCCGCTAGGCACTTTGTTCATTTGACCCTACTGTCTGTCCTCTCTGTTTATCTCCATTCCTCAGATTTTCATTCCCTCCTTACCTAGCTTAGAGTCCATGGTCTTGCATTATAATTTCTTCTTTACATATGCACTCGGGGCACCTGGGTGGCTGAGTTGGTTAAGTATCCCATTCTTGATTTCAGCTCAGATCATCCCAGGGTCATGGGATCGAGCCCTGCATCAGGCTCCACGCTTAATGCAGAGATTTCTTGTCCCTCTCCCTCTGCTCCTACCCTACTCCTCTCTCTCTCTCTCTCTCTCTCAAATAAGTAAATAAATAAATAAAATCTTTTAAAAAATAAGTATACTCCCACCTCTCCTGGCCTTTTATTGCTTCCAAAATGAAAAAAATATTTGCCTGCATTCTCTGTCTCCTTCTTTCCCCTCTTCCTCCTTTGGTATATTTGACCACATTCTATTCTACTGCAGACAAGATTTCTCCACGAAGTAGGGAACATGGATGCCGATAGCTCTTGGGCGCTACCTTATTGCTTGCCACCAAAAACAGATGAGAATGGGATCTATGCCAGAACATTCTGAGAAGATTTTGATTGTTTCAGCTTAGGGGGATGTGCCCACCTTGGACCAATCACTGTGTCCTAAGGACTGTGGTCAACCCCGCCAGCCTGGGCCACTACTAAAATCCTCCACCAGAGTCAACGTGGGTTACCACGATTAGCAGTCCCACCAGAACCATGTGGAACAAAGGAGGAGCAGTGAAACTGGCTGGTGCTGTCACCGAAGAAAAGGGGATGCAGGATAAATGCAAACAATAGATACTTGTATTATTATTATTAAGGTTATATAATTATTATTATGTGGATATAATTATTATTCTTAAGGCAGAATAGGAACCTGGAAAAGTGGGTGGCAGACAAATCATAGGAGACATGATTGTAATATATTTAGATTACAAATTTATTGCATCACCAGAGTCTGTAAAATAAATTTCAATACCTCATCTAATCATCTATGAAGCATAAAATACAGATAATGAGAAATAAAATATTATGAAACGATACTAAGCAAGGTCTCTGTAAGGTAAAATTTAGAAAAGGAGCAATCTACTCTATATGTTGCAAATTGGCAACACTCGAGACAGTATCAGAGTAATACAATTAATACCCTTCGCTTTTCCTTTGCATAAGAAATAACGCTTTAAATTTAACACACTTTAAATTTAACACTTTCCACAAAACTAACAGA
Organism: Nasua narica; assembly: GCA_028533885.1. Taxonomy (NCBI): domain Eukaryota; kingdom Metazoa; phylum Chordata; class Mammalia; order Carnivora; family Procyonidae; genus Nasua; species Nasua narica. Next base: position 63,290,038 of record CM052798.1, read on the forward strand.
GGCAGTAAAAAAAACCGGAGTATGTTCTGAAATATTCAAGTGAACACAATCTTAAGAAACAAAAATAAGAAGGGATGCTTGGCTGCTTGGGGTCGGGGGTTGGGGCCCATGTTGGGTGTAGAGATTACTTTAAAAAACCAGAAAGAAACCAAAATAAGCATTTGGAGTTTTTACTTGTCCAGAAAGTTTTGCTCTATGGTTTGTTTAGTGTAAGCATAATTTTTGATAATAAAATGTCCTCTTTTTTAAACTACATAATACAAACACACTAAGACAGGGACACCCAGAAACCCTGCTGGAGGTTTTGAGATGCTAAAGTTCTCAGAGCTGCTGTTTGCATTTATAAAATAGGATGAACTATTTATAATCTCAACATTTTCAGAATTCAACATATTTAAATGCTGCTACCTGATTTACAAGCCAAGGGATTTAAGCTAGAACTGCAAGCAATATGGATAGAATAGTCAAGCCCAGGCCAGATGGCTCTTTAATGCTTTTTAAGTAGGTTGGTGGTAACATGATGTTATCTGAAGACCCAAAAAAAGCACTTCAAAAATATCTCCCTTCTCCAAGTCTTGGTGCCTGAAACTCCACCTTTTGCAATTGGGGAAGGTAGAGGACATATGTTGCTTTTGCCTGCCCAGCTTTTATTTCTTTTTCTGGTAACAACATCCTGTTTCCCTTAAGAAAGCACTGCTCCCCAGCCCTCCTTGTGGCAGTTAAGGGGCATGATTCTGACCCTAAATTTGGAGGAGAGCATGAGACCCGACCTCAACTACTACAGTACTCTCAAGTACAGAGTACTGTGCCCTCTGGCCATGGCAGTTGGTTAAGGGACAGGCATAGAACCCAGTGAGATCCATTCATGGGATTCTGGATGTTGGGACTCAGAAAGAGACAGTACTCCTTCCCCTGGGCAGCTATCAGTGGGGAGTGCTATATGCCTGGTATGCTTGGGGTCATTTCCCCTTCTCTTCTGCACCTCTCCCACTCTCACTTAGGTCAACCACTGTGAGGCTGAGATGGGGGGATGCCTTTGCAGACTTCTGCCTAGGCCCTCAGAGCTCAGCAACCCTTCTACTTGTTAACATTTCCTAGCTCTTTGAGATACCCCAGGACAATTCGTTGACACCTATGAAACACTGACACCCATATTTCCCTGACAAATGCCAGAAGACATGTTCTAGAAGATCCACGTTACCCCATGTAAATGCATGGCATTACTGTTTCTGTTAATATTCATACAAGTGGGGTGAGGAGAGAAATCTCTGTTTGTAAGGAATCACTTAAATTTCATTATTCTTTAGATTTGGCCCCTTGGAAAGGAGCTAAATGGACATTCGAGTTTTCTAATTACAAAAATAGAATATATACGTTGAATTTACTCTGTATACAGTAAAGATGTCCCAGGTATTGTAAAGGTCTTAGAGTGCTATAGTCAACAAGGACCTCTAAAATGAATCCATTCTTTTCCTCACTTGGAAACTAACAAAATGGCAACCATAAAGAGAAGGGCATGGTGAGATATTTTCACTTCTTGCTCATTTCCAGATCCGGCAAGGTTCCAGAAGAAACCATCTAGAGTGAGAGGAGGTGGCTTACAAAGAGTTCCATCTTATAAATATTTAGAAGTTAACTGACCTGAGTCTGCGTACATGTTCTGCTACTTCTTTTCCTAACCTTCCTCCGAAATTGCTCACTGTTCGCCTACAGTGAGACAGAGGGACGCTGTGTGACAGTGTCCCCAATATCAGGGATATATCAATAAAGGGCCAGATAAGACACTTCTCTCATGGACCTTATACTTGCTGTTGGGTGAAACGAACAAAAAAAAACAACAGCAAATTAGTCAAGAAGGTAACGTCAGATGGCATTAATAATATGACAAAAATAAAATACGAGACAGAGAGTGACAGGCAGGCAGGATACTTCAGGTGGAATGTTCATTCTAAAATCTTAGGGCAGAGTACTCCAGGCAGAGGGAACAAATGCAAAGGCCCTAAAGCCAGAACAAGCTTGGTGTATGTATTAGTATTAGTATGTAGAGTATGTATTAGATTCCTACTGCTGCTGTAACAAATTACTAGAATCTTAGTGATTTTCAACAATAAATAATTATTATAACTGTGGAAGTCAGAAATCCAACATGGGTTTAGGGAGCCAGAATCAAGGTGTCAATAGAGCCATACTTCCTCTGTAAACTTTAGTGAGACTATATCCTTGCCTTTTCTAGCTTCTAGAGGCTGCCAGCACTTCGTGGCTGTGACTCCTTCCTCCACCTTCAAAGCCAGCAGCCTAGCATCTTCATATGCCTGCATGACCTCCCCCTGACTCCCACCCCACCCTCACCACGCCGCCTTCTTTTCCTTACAAGGACCCTTGTGACTACATTGGGTCCACTCAGGTAATCCAAGGTAATCAGCCTAAAGGCCATTCCCCACTTCAAGTTCCTTAACTTAAACCTGTAAAGTCCCTTTTGCCATGTAAGGTAACAATCTCACAGGTTTCAGGAATTAGAATATAGGCATTTGGGGGGTGAGGGGCATTATTGTGAATTACCCAGAGAGTCTGCAGGAGGAAAGTGGCTGAGACGTTGAGCTTCAGTTGGCTAGGAGTGATGGGAAAGTGAAAGGAAGGAGACCAATTAAGAGGCTACTGCGATGGTTCAGGAGAGAGATGATGGGGGTGTCTGGATTCGGGGAGAGCAGCCACGAGCAATATGGCAGGGCTGTGCCGGGTTAGCAGCAACGCCCATGAGAGATTCGGTGCAGTCCCTAATTCCAAATAGTGATCAAGGAATGGCAGCTACCTTTTCATTTGCTTTAAGCTTCCTTTGAAAACATAGAGCATTTAACGAGTACATGAAATCTTAAGGATCAAGGAAATGAAGCCCAGTGAGGAGAAACCACTTGTCCAAACAGACCCTGTGAAGTCAACAGATTGATGTCTAGCAGTATTTCGAGAGAAAAATGAGGACAGAAAACCACTTCCTGTCATCCTTAAAGAAACCAGAAGAGGCAGCTCAGAGCCCACTGGGAAGAACGGGAAGGGCAGAGGGAGGGGAAGAGGCTGAGGCCATGAAGTGCGGAGGCCGTGTAGTGTGGGAACATGCAGGGGCTGTCTAAAGACCTACTTTCACATGCTGCTACTTATTGACTCTGTGATCTTGGGCAAGTCAGTTACTCTCCTTTTACCTCATTTATTTTCTTAAAAATGGGCATAGTATTCCATTCCCCAAGGCTGTCATGAAGTTCAAACGAGAACATGTAAGACAGAGTATTTTGTAAACTGCCAAGCCTGTAAAGTTAAATATTATTCCGCACCTCCCAGGCAGCCTCCTTTTCGTTCCCTCCAGTCTCTAAAGGCATTTCCACAATGGTGTTAGATGGACTCACAAACTTCTGATATCCTTTCCAGCCTAGTGGGTCCAGCAGTGTTCACCAGTTTCTGCTTCTGAGCGCATCAATATCTTTCTTCAAAAGTGAACATTCAAACACAAAAGGTGCTTTCTCCAGTAATAGGGTTGTGGGTTTTCCTTTCTCTAAGCTTTTTTCTGCTTGCGAATTCACTTGTTATAAGCTGGAACTCAGATGCAGTAAAAATAACTGTACTCACCCAAAAGATAAAATAGACTGGAAGCTGTGTGCACGCGGGAATTATTTATAACAAAGTCAAGTTAAGGACGTAGTTAGCCGCCTAGCACCTGTAGGCCGTACCTAACAGTTCAGTTAGGCT
>CM052798.1:63301393-63332289 GCA_028533885.1 Nasua narica
AGACAGTTCACCAGTAAGCCAAACTCCCTCCCCCGCCCCCCCCCCCCCGTCTGTCTCCCTATTTTTCATGGTAAAAGCCCAAAGAACAAGTTTATCGAAGACAGAAATCTCCTCAGAAGGTGGAAAGAGAGGAGGAGAAGCTAAGCAGCAGAAACTGAATCCTCAAGAAAGGGGATGATAAATGATTGTGAATCCAAATAGTAATCATTTTTGTCTGGTCACCATTCATTTATTCATCCTGTAGGCTTTCATTCTTGAAACTATTAAGTCAATAATGTATACCAGGTCAGTGGCCCAATATTGGGATTTCAGCAATTAATAAGACAGAGCGTGGTCCACGCCCTCAGTAACCTCACGGTGGGTTCCACTCCCAGCCGGCCTGCCTTTTTATCTGCGGCTCTCTGGTTGGTTTGCTCCTGCTAGCAATGTTGCGCCCCCTGGCGGCTCCCTTCAGCAAGAGCGGACACAAGGAGCAGATGTCCCAGGCAGCACCCTCTGCTAAGGAGGACAGCTCCCCAAACGCCTGGTACGACTGGCTCCCATCAGTAGTTCTCTTAAAGAGTCTGCTGACTCAGCGTTTTGTGAAGGGCTTGATCCTTGGCACCGGGACTGAGTGTCTCAGCATCGCCTCCAAGAAAACTGCTTGCACTAAGCTGCAAATGGACACTAGTGATGCCAGGGGGGTCCCTCTTCAAAGGCCCTCGCTCAAAGCCACTAGAGCAGGTCGCTCAAACTTGAGTACTATCCAGAATCTTGAAGGAAAACAGCGCTCCATCCCCTAAGAATGTGCCTGCAAACTCGAGTAGGTGAGTTGAGAAATGCTTCCTTAAGTAATGTCTGATTCTATTAAAATGTTCAATTATATATTACCATAGAAGTTTTATTGATATAATATACAAAATAATTTCTTCTTGGATCGCTAAGATGAAAACAGAAAAAAAATTGGAGAGTTCAGAAATCTTCCAGAATATATCCGTCGGCCCCTCCCCCAAGCTGGATCCCATAGCGATGCTGAGGAAGCGGACCTCACGCTGCCCCACATTGTCTCACTCCTAGCCATCTCCTGCCGGACCACCCTGAATCAAGGCACAGAACACTGATTCTCTGATGGCTTAGGGTGACCTTTCAGTTCTCCTGAAGAATGTTCTCAGGACTGGTATGTCCACAGGAAGGTAACCAGGGAATTGACAAAAGCTGAACTTTTTTCTTAGCTAATCTCCTCCTGGCCCTCAGAGCGCACAGGGACACCCAAACAATTCAAATCTCAGAAACTACTTCATAGTTCCTGAGCATAATTCTGAATAGCAGATACTCCTACTGCCTACCTAGCATCTGTTCTCCCCTCCTTTATGCCCAAGGGATTCCCAATTTTGTTCAAGGTGACAACGAGCCCAACTGCATTTCCCGTGTAACTAACAGTGATGAAGAGACATGGTTTTAGCCTTAGGCTAGAGTTGTAAGCAGAATAGCTGGGCAGGGCTTCTAGAAAGCTCTTTTTTTTTTCTTTTAAGATTTTCTTTCTTTGAGAGAGAGAGAGAGAGCACGCATGCGTAAACTAGGAGAGGGGCAGGAGGAGAGGGAGAAAGAATTTGAAGCAGACTCCCCACGGAGCATGGAGCCCATTGCGGGGCTGGATCTCATGATGCTAAGATCAAGACCTGAGCCAAAGTCAAGAGTCAGACGCTTAGTGGACCGTCCCTAGAAAGCTCTTAAAAGGAGGTGGTTTAGGCAGTTTTAGCCCTTTACCTTATCCCTTCTCTAGTATGAAGCTGTGAATCTATCATCCTCTTCATGAGCATGACTGTCGCATACTGAAGGTGGCGGGCGCTGACGCTTGGAGGAGCCCGGGTCCCTGGTGGCCTTCCCCATCCTTTGTATAGGCCCCAGCCACTGTTTTTAGATGTTTCAATTACTTACAACCAAACACAATCTCTGACATGCTATTTAAACAAAACTTGCCTGTTTTCCTTGCAGTGGTATGTCAAGTAATATTTCTGTGAGATTATTCTGAAAGCATGTGGAGTCTTGTAAGCATGTTGAAAGAATTTATTTTTCTCTTCTCTCAAAACGAAAGAGAGATCCGAATGTGCTATATCTCACAGTTTTATTGAGATAAAGTAGAATTCGTAACTCCATATTTCTGAGGTAGGAACACGACTTTGGTTGGTTGGTTTGTGGGTCTGTCTTATTCAAGGTTCTCCAGCAAAAGAGAACAAATAAGATGTGTGTCTATGTCAAGAAGGTGATTTATTACGAGGAATGGGCTCATGTAATAATGGAGGCTGGTGAGCCCGAAATCTGCAGTGTGGGCTGGCAGGTCTGGGAGAGCTGATGCGTCGTTGCAGTCCAGAGGCTGGCTGCTTGGAGAACTCTCTCTTGCTTCGGGTGGTTGGTCTTTTGTTTTATTCAGCCCTTGAACTGATTGGATGAGGCCCTATCCTATCAAGGACGGCAATCTTCTTTCAAAAGTTCACCAATTTAAACTTGAATCCAAAAAAATTTAAAAAATTAAAAAAAAAAATCCTTGAATACCAAAAACATCCTCCAAGTTGACATATACTATTAATTATCACAGGGTTTATATTTTTTGTTTATTTTTTAAAGCAGACCATCTCTGGAAAAAAATGAGATGTAAGTTTGTGGCTTTGCCAAATCCCCGGGGTTATTTTTTTCTCTTTAAAAATGTAAACAAGGCACAAAGTCCATAGCTACCTCTTCACAATAATCATATCACTCCTGGCTTTAAGGAAGAGTTAACAGAGATACATGAAAGTTCCAAGAAAACCGTATTTATTGAAATTCCCACCCCTACCCAAATCTGCTCAAATCGCAAATTCCAGGGGGACCAGAATTCGCCATTAATTTGTAATTAACCAAGAGAAAGGGTATCTACTTTGAAATCGAGCAGGAAGCTCCAGGATTTAATTCTGTGCTGTAAGCCTGACATTCTAATTCTGGAATTCAATCATATCACACATCTTTTTTTTCCCCCTTCAAAATAGTAATTTAAAATATCATATAGTTTTCTGCGTCTAGGCTGTCAAGGATGCTGCGAGTTGCTGTCATCAACATACCCTGTAAAGAAACCCTGGCTGGTCTACCACGGCCACAGAACCGCGTGTTCTACAAGGAATTTGGAACATTTTACATACATATGTTATAGATTATGTATTTTGAAAAAAAATTTTAATGGGACACTCTTAAGGTTAAGAGGATAGCAAAGCCAAAGTAAGATTAGCACACAAAATGTTAACCATGTCTTTTTCTATTTGCTGGAGATGAGCCACAAATCTGGCTTTAGTATTTCTAGTGGTAAAGTAGGTGAGAAATCCAATTGACTACAGGATTTAGAATGTTCCAGAAGATAAAGTAAAAGGAAAACTTAATATTCCAGAGAAGGATATAGACTTCCTTGATCCTGAGTCTCCTACAAACATGAAATGTCGTGGATAAGACCCTTGATAATATTCCTACTGAAATGTGTACATCCTGTGTACACATGATTTTCATACCACCATTTATGATAGGGAATCTTAAAATACTAACTCTGAAAAACAAAAAAATAGTTCTATACAGAAACAGAATAATCCATCTCAGTATGTTACTCTCTGTAGCTTGATCTATAGGCAGAATTTGAAACCTAGAATAGTGATTTTTTGAACCATGCATCCTGGATACTCTTGAATACCAGAGAGGTGCATCTAGGGCTGTCCTCATCAGGGCGGGGAGCAGGGCTGAGACTGAGGAATCCAAGGGGTTGTTATCATCTACTATCCTTTGAATGTATTTTTGGATTCAATTTGCAAATATTTTTTGTGGCAAACTTTTGCACTTATGCTCATGAGGGATATTGGCCCAGAGTTTTCTTTGCTCGTAATGTCTATGTCTGAAGGCCTCTGGCCTTAGAAAATGAGTTGGGAAGTGCTCTTCCTCTTCGATTACCTAGAAGATATTGTGTAGAATTAGTATCCTTTCTTTCTTAATTACTTGATAGAATTCACTGTTAGCATTGCTTCAGATTTCTCATTTCTTTATCCAAGCCTCCCTTAGGTAAGGTTCACAGATAAGATATGGAATTCTAGGTTAAATTTGAATTGTAGAGAAATTGCAAATAGTTTTAATATGTTTGTCACATGCAATATTTGAGCCATATTTATATTGAAATATTGTTCATTATTTATCTGAAATTCAAATCTAACTTAAGAGAGTTAAAATCATGTGAATACACAAAAACTTGTCCCTGAAAGTCCATAGTAGTCTTTTTTTAAAATATTTTATTTATTCATTTTCCAGAGAGAGAGTATAAGCAGGGGGAGGGGCAGGCAGAGGGAGGAGCAGGCTCCCTGCTGAGCAGGGAACTCAATATGGGACTCGATCCCAGGACCCCGGGATCATGACCTAAGTCAAAGGCAGATGCATAACTGACTGAGCCACACAGGCATCCCTAATAGAAGCATTATTTTTTTTAATAACACATATCCTTTTTTAAAAAATTATTTATGAGACAGAGAACACAAGTAGGGGGGAGGGGCAGAGGGTGAAGGAGAAGCAGGCTCCCCTCTGAGCAGGGAGTCAGATGTGGGGCTCGATCCCAGGACCCTGGGATCATGACCTGAGCCCAAGGTGGATATTTAACCGTATGAGCCACCCAGGTGCCCCTAGAAGCATTATTCTTAATAGCCAAACAGTAAAAAGAACCCAAATGTCTATCAACTGATGAATGGATAAACAAAATTTGGTATATCCATACAATGGAATATTATCAGGAATGAGGTGCTAATTCATGCTGTAACATGAACACACCTTAAAAAGATTCTGCTAAGGTGAAAGGTGGCAGACACAAAAGGCCACATATTATATAATTAACACGAAATGTCCAAATTGGCAAGTCCATGAAGAGAGAAGGGAGATTAGTGCTGCCAGGGACTGGAGGAAGGGGCGAATGGAAGGTGACTGCTAGTGGGCGTGGGGTTTCTTTTGGGGGTGATGAAAATATTCTAAAATTAGATACTGATGGTGGTCACATACATGATGAATATACTGAAGACCACTGCATTATAAAGTACTACTGTACTTTACAGGGGTGAATTTTATGGTATGTGAACTACATCTCAATAAAAAAATAACAAATGAAAAACTTAACTAGGCGCCATCCTGTAGTATTTGCTAAATCTGGGTGCATCTGGTGAGTGAAACCCCTTACATGCCTATGCTCTGTAGCCCCAAAATCCATAGCTCCCTCTTTGGGGGCTTATAATATAGGAAATGCTGCTTTGGGGCTTATAATATGGAAAACTACAAAAATGTACAGAGGAGGTCTGAAACATGGGGGGCAGCCTCAAGTGGCAGCTGTGTACTACAGATTCTGAAGTCGAAGAGCCTGGTTCTGAATGTCTCTGGTCTGTGGCTTGCCAGCTGGGAGGCTTGGGAAAGTCACCTGCTTTTTGAAAGTTCACGTTACACCACTTTGCTTTTAGGAAAGCTCTACATTAGCACCTGCTTCTGCTCACTGAAAGAAAGCTGAAGAATATTTTCGCGTTTAGGTTACAACCACAAAGGGAAAAGTGAACGCAGCATTAAGCGGGGAGGTTGCAGCAGGCTGTCCCAGAGGCAGGGTGTCCCGTCCGTCCGCCCCCCCCCCTCCCGCCCCGCAGCAGAGCGGGGTGCCAAGCTACTTCCCTGGGAAGTACACTCGGGAGCTCAGCTGGAGGCCCACAGCTCTGAACTGTGTTTGCGAGCATCCATGCTTTATCTCAATTTATTTTGTGCATCTGTTAGCAAGATGTGTCCTGAGGTATCAGAAAAGCCTAAGAGAGGTTATTTTTGGGGTCTGGGAACGCTCGAAAATTTTTTCCATATGAACGAATGGTAATTGCTTCTTCACTCTGTGCCATTTTGGCATAGGGAAGGTAGGAACGCTCCACTCCCGGAGAGCAGAGGAAACCTTGTAACCATCTGTGTCTCCCTTTCCTCATGCATAAAATTTGTCAATACTGGTAGTAAGATGGCTTCCTAACGGGTCTCCCTGTTTACCTCCGGCTTTCTCCCTGCTGTCTCCATTCACAGAACACTCAGAGGGATCCTTGTAAAACCGAAGTTAGAGTGTGTCACTTTTTTTGCTCCAAACTTTTCAGTGGTTTCCTAAGACAGGGATTCATACTGAGGAGACCCTTCCAGAAGTGGAATCAAAGTTGAGCAGGACACAGACGAGAGAGATAAAGGAAAGAGAGGTGCAGATAAAAGTTGTGGAAGGAAATTGCCAGCCGATCCTAGAAAACAAACCTTCACATTTTCTAAACCTACACACACACACACACACACACCTCAAGTAAACAGAAGAGGGAGTTCTGTGGTGTTAGAAAAGCTATCTTGAATGAATATTAAATAAAAATGAGCTATAGAAAGGAATCAAGATCAAATCCCAAAGAAAGTTGTCACAATTACAAAGGGAATAAGGAACAGAATTACACCTTGCAGTCAATAAAGCACACAAGAAAGACAGTGCCTTTAAAATAAATTAAACCAATAGCCTATTATTCTAAAACAAGCTAAAATACATGCAGAAAAGAAAATACATGAGAAAACAGCATAAATCGGATTTGATCAAACACAGAAATGAGATGACACAACTCACGAACTCAATATGAGGAATGGAAGAAAGTTATTTTCTATATGATGCCTGAGCTAGAAAGAACACAGAAGAAAATAAACACAACAAGTATGTCTTAAGAGCAGTTGAAGGTGGAAAAGAAACATGTTAAAAATCAAAAAGATATTGAGAGAAAGTACAAATGCTTAAAACAAGCAAAAAGATCTATACAGATAATAAGAGCCACCGAAGGGGGGAAAAAAACAATGCAAGAGATGAAATACTAAAAACTATAATTCGAGAAAAAAATTCTTGAAAACAAAAAAGATTTGAAAGTGTATCATGAAAGAGGATACCATTTAACTGACAGTAGCAACCCAAGATGACCAACATAGCATGTAAAATGACTGGATTTTAAAGGAAAAGAAAAACGCCTTTGGACATCTAGGCAAAAAGAGCAAGTGCCTTATAAAGGAATGAAAATAGATTGTCTTCAGACTTTTCAACAGCAACACTCCATGCCGTAGAAATTTGAATAATGACATATTTTAGAGGCTCGGAGAAAGAAAATGAGTCAAAAATGTTATAGCCAGCAAAATGACTTTCAAGTCTAAAAAGCACCACCTGTTATCAACGTGCAAGAAGGTAAAGAATATCCTTCCCCTGAGCCCTTCCTGAGACAGCCAAAAGGATTCCAGGGACTTTGAAGTATTAGCTGGTGGTTAAGGACTGAAGATGTTCGCTGTTGAATTGAGACTGATTACGGGCTGATAGGAAGAGAGTGTCACATGTCAGGGTTGTATGGTGTGACAACAAGATATAAAGCAGCTATTCTAAAAAAAAAAAAATGGGAAGGAGAATAAGGATAACATTGCAAAAAATGTGTGACTATTTTCAGTAATCGTAATTGGTGATGGCGTCATATTGTTATTCTGAGCTTCTAATGTGGGATAAAGCAAACGAATACTGATGAGATATTCTAATCCTATCATCCACTGGGTTCTTGAGAACAGGTTTTTTTTGTTTGTTTGTTTTGAGGATTTTATTTATTTGAGAGAGGGAGAGGGAGAGAAAGCACAAGCGGGGTAGGGAGTGGGCAGAGAGATAGGGAGAAGCAGGATCCCCTTTGAGTTTGGAGCCCAACGCAGGGCTCCATCTCAGGACCCTGGGATCATGACCTGAGCCAAGTCAGATACTTAACAACTGAGTTGTGCAGGTGCCCCGAGAACCAGAGCTCTTATATGAGAGAAAAGAGTCTTGAAATTTATAGTCTTGATATGCTAATGGAAAATGTCAGTATGAACACATGAAGCATTTAAAAAACAAGTGTGTGTGTGTATATGTGTGTGTGTGTGTACATCTGTATGTATCCACTGAAAAGCTCTAGAAACAGAATCAACCCAGGTACCTACAAATACCCCTAATGTTCAGACCACCGTCTTGAAACACTATCTCAAGAAACCAAGGCTGCTTGGCTCCCTCTGCTGCTTCCTCTGCTTGTGTACGCTTTCTCTCTCTCTCTCTCTCTCAAATAAATAAAATCTTAAAAAAAAACTCAGGGCCAACTTGAAGAGGTTTCCCTTGGCCAAAGATGGAGTAATCTGAGCTCATTAAATGATAACTTCCATGAATGTAACACATAAAATATACTTGAATTGATGAGTTCATAATATTTTTTAAATATAAAAATAAGTGATCTGACAATACTTTACTAAGCTATTTCCTATTATCCTCAACTTGGGAGGATAATAGGAAAACTATTACTACCTTGAAAACTGGTAAATAAATGGAAAGAATCAAACATTCATCCTTTCCTATATGAACTTTACCACTGTGTAACCAAATAGTAGAAAAGGAAGGCATCACTTTAGAACATTATTCCAGCTAATAAATGAAAACTAAATTATATCATTTGAATGTCACTAATTTGTAACTACCAGTGAATCAGTGTGTCTAGGAAGGGAACATCCATGGCTGCTCATATCATAAAAAAGAGCCATCCAGACATTCTGGGCCTCCTGATGAAAGAACACACAATCTATATTCTCCCCAAAGATAGAGGACTTGAATCTTATCAAGCCTCTGAATTCAGCTCCCAATCTCCAAGAAACAAAGGACAGTGGAACATATTGAATGCATCATAAGGATGCAATCAGCAAGATTATAACTGTGGACAATTCCATAGGTCAGTGACTCCCAATGTGTGGTCCCATGCCGGCCACACCTACATCACCCGGGAACTTGCTAGAAAAGCAAATACTCAAGCCCGATCCTGACCTATGGAATCAGAAATTCATGAAGTGAGGTCCAGCAATCTGTAGTTTAATGAGCTCTCCAGGTGATTCTGATGCAGGTTTATGTTTGAGAACCAATGCTATAGATCAAATGGCCAGGGTTCTTTAATAGAAGTGCAAGGGAAAGAAAGGGGTGGAAGAGAAGCTATAGATCAAGAGACATATCAAAACTTCTTAAATGAGTGAGACTAAATTACGGTGTCTAAGGACCTGAATTTGAGTGAAAAAACCATAAAGAACCATCAGGACATTCACTATTTGTACAAAATCAACAGCATGGTTACTTTTGGAGAAATGTAGGTGGTTACAACTTTAGTAAAGTCAGAGCACGTGGAAGGATCTCTGGAGTGCTAGCAAAGTTCTATTTCTTCACTTGGCTGATGATGACAAGGGTATTTGGCTGACAGTACTTTACTAAGCTATATATTTGTTTTGTGTGGTTTTCTGTATTTTTGTTTTATTTCACAATAAAAAGTTATAACAAATTACTGTTGATTGAATGACATTATTTAAACCTCTGGGGCCTTAGCTTCTTTGCCTGGGCTGTGAAGATATAGCTTCATGCTCACTCTGGAATTTTCTTTACAACCCAAATAATGTTGACCTTATAGTAGTTATTTGTCATGGTTATGGGAAATGACTGCATACACTATAGTCCTCCAAGCCAGTACTTAAATCCTGTTTGGGGACTGGAGAGAGCAGAAAGGACTGGCTTAATTTTGACAGTAATTGTCTCTATATTCCTATTTTCTCTTTACAACTGCCTGAGAAATACACTTTCTCACCAGAAGCCCATCAGAGAAGAGGAGGAAGCTATAAAGGTATGATCCTCCAAGGCAGTACCATCTCCTTGTTCTTTCTCTCTCCTGGGAGGATATAGGTTTAAAATCCTGCTTAAGACTGCGATCATCACATGGGTAAAATCTGCGGAGAACTGGCGTGGGATTCCAGGTGTGTGGGTGGCTCAGTCAGTTAAGTGCTCAACTCTTGATTTCAGCTCAGGTCATAATCTCAGGGTTGTGAGATCGAGCCCTGTGTTGGGCTCTGCGCTCAGGGTGGAGCCTGCTTACAATTCTCTCTCTCTCTTTCCCTCTGCTCCTCCATCCATGCCCCCTTAAAAAAATTAAATTTAAAAAAAAGAAAAAGAACTGGCATGCAATTCAAAGTTGGGCAACTTCTTTTGGCTCAAATAAAGGGGAGCATTAGCAAGGAGTTTTGAGTGAGGCTACATGGCACGGTCCATGGATATCTGAGGTAGAGACAGTTGCTGGTGTGGAGAGCCCAGTGGTAGAACTAAACCAGGGTGGCAAGAGCCTTCGTGGGCTGCTCACCCTCTGACTGGTTATGATCTGGCCTGAACTCTGTGGCTGTCAGACCAGGAAAGCGTGTGCCCATGGATCTTAGGGTTTGTGTGCAGACAAAGGTAATTATGAGGGAGCTTGAAACTACTCACTTGGTTTTGAAACTTTCACATCCCTTAATTCTCCTTCCCCCTCTTTTATATACTTATTCCTTTTATAAATAAATATTTTAATGTCTGTATTTTCTATTTAAATTTTATATTAGCTGATTTTTATTGTATTTCATAGAAACATCAGTCTGTGACTGATTGGAAATTAAAGTCCCCCAAATGTGTCTGCCACAGATAATTTGAGGAGCACTGAAATAGAGACCACATTAAAATTTTAAGATTCAAAAAAAAAAAAAATTTTAAGATTCCATTCATTAAAAGGCATCATAAAGAGTGAAAAGACAAACAACAGAATGGGAGGAAATATTTGCAACATAAAACACACAAAGGATGAGTATCTAAGATATATAAAGAACTCATACAAATTAATTAGGAAAATGGGCAAGTCTTGAGTGGTGACTTCATATAAGAGGAAGGCCTGAGTGCCAATAAGCTTATGGAAAGGGATCAATTCATTTGGGAAATGAAAATGAAAACCCACATGGTCACCAGATGGGCAAAAATTTAAGTCTCTCAATTCTGTTCGTTGGTTGAAGGTACTGAAGCTCTCGTGTATTGCTCATGAAAGTATAAATTGGTGAAATCACTTTACAATCATCTCTGACAGTATGAATCTACCAGAGCTTAATACTCACATGCCCCACGAGCCAGCAACTCCCCTCCCAGACACGCTACAGATATTTGGTGCAAGTAAGTCCAATGGCAGATGCAAAAATTCTACAGCAGCATTATTTGTAATAGCCCCAAATAGAAACAACTCAACTGTACATCCATCACCTGAAGAACTGGTGAATTCTGGTAGATACACACTGTGGAACACTAATCAGGAATGAAAAAGAACAATCCACAGCTTTACACAGCACCACAGATGAATTCTCAGACATACACAGTTGTCATGTGGCTTCATCTTGGTTCCCTCAAGGGAGCACGGGATGCTTCAGTGGGTGAATTGGTCTATAAATTCAGATGTATCCTCATACTGGAACATTCTCCTCTAGAGATTTACCTCCGCCTTGGAGCTGAGGTGTCATGGACAGGAGATTATGATAGAGTCTGGGGCCAGAAAAGACTTCAGAACCTGACCTCTAGTCTTTTACAGGAAAGTCAGAGGCTGGGACCAGAATTGAGGTCACCAGACACCCTTGCTGGAGTCCTTGTGCTCAGGATCATTGAGCTAGGGGTGGAGGAGACAGCTGTTGGAATTCCCAAGAGGTTAAGCAGAGAGGAGCTGGAGGAACCTAAGACCTGGAGACACTAGGACTGGCAGAGGCTCCAGATGACGTGCCTGGCTTCCCTAGCTGGACAGTATTTGGCCCAGTGGTTCCTGAACCAGCCCTATATTTCGTGCTTGAGTTTGCTAGCTAAGCCATCCCCTTCTTTATAGGCCAGGTGCCTGGTTCTATCACTGTGTTCCTCCGACTCTTGTCGCCACGCCCTGCTGTAAGTGAAGCACCCCCAGACTGCCTGTCAGGGACCCAGGAGCTCCTGAGGTTCTTTTCCATCCTTCTGCTCAGTTCCCTCCTCCCTTTTGTTTATTGTGTTGCTTTTTGGTATCTTTATACTAGAGTCAAAGGATTAAGAAAAGGGCGCCTGGGTGGCTCAGTTGGTTGAGCGACTGCCTTTGGCTCAGGTCATGATCCCGGAGTCCCGTGATCGAGTCCTGCATCGGGCTCCCAGCTCCATGGGGAGTCCGCTTCTCACTCTGACCTTCTCCCTTCTCATGCTCTCTCTCACTCTCTCTCTTTCCTAATAAATAAATAAAATCTTTAAAAAAAAAAAAGGATTAAGAAAAAATATTTTCTTCCATTCACTGTTAATCCCATAATCCTCTGTCCTTGACTTCAAACTTTCCCCACCTTCTCCTGATCTAATTCTGTCATTGCTTTCTCCCCTGCACCTTCTACCTCTCCCCTTCCACTGGCTCCTTCTCCTACTGTGGGGAATCACCACCCCCCACACTTTCCAATTCTTCTCCACTCCCCCCTGAGACCCAGCTCTATAGCCACTGCCCTGAGCTAATGCCTCCCCCTTGCTGCCCTCCGGCCTGAACCATGTACTCATCGCCAAGTACGTTTCTCCGTCACTACACCAACCACAATGCCAGCAGGTGCCTGATGAGTATTTGCCAGATGAATGAACAAATAGCTAATTATCGAGGGAGGAAGGTGATATTTAAAACTGCATGGTGATACTCATTTTGCTTGGGTGGGCAGGAGTGATAAAGGTATGAAACTGATTTACTTCTTGACGTTGGGAGTTGTTTTTTGTTTTTTTTTTTAAGATTTATTCATTTAGGGGCGCCTGGGTGGCTCAGTGGGTTAAAGCCTCTGCCTTCAGCTTGGGTCATGGTCTCAGGGTCCTGGGATCGAGCCCCGCATCGGGCTCTCTGCTCGGCAGGGAGCCTGCTTCCCCCTCTCTCTCTGCCTGCTTCTGCCTACTTGTGAGCTCTCTCTCTCTCTCTCTCTCTCTCTCTCTGTTAAATAAATAAATAAAATCTTTTAAAAAAAAGATTTATTTATTTGAGACAGAGAGCCAGTGCTCATGAGCAGGGCAGGGGGGAGCAGCAGAGGGAGGGAGAGAGAGAGAGAGAAGCAGACTCCCCACTGAATGTGGAGCCTGACATGGGGCTCAGTCTCATGACCCTGACTTGCTCATGACATCATGACTTGAGCTGAAATCAAGAATCAGATGCTTAACAGACTGAGCCACCCAGGCATCCTGAAACTGGGAGACTTAACCCTTTCTCTGCACAAATAGTGATGAGGTAGCTGTACTCTTTAGGAAGTGAAAGTTTTTGTTGTTCTCCGTGTTTCTCCACTATTTCCTGGCCACAATGAGCAGGGCCCTCCGAATCACGGCATGTCTTACTGGAAAAGGCATACAATGCCCTCACATTCTCACAGACGGCCTCTCCTGGTAGTCCCCATTATATAAAGGAAAGTTTCAAATTTTGTTTACAAACTGCATATGGGAAAAGGGCTCTATTTGCCAACTATAGGACACAAAATGTTATGTATTATACACAGTCCCCGACTTTTGATGGTTAGATTTACGAACTTTTTGGCTTTGTGACAGTGGGAAAGTGTACTCTGGTAGAAACTGTACTTCAAATTCTAAATTTTGAGTTTTGATCTTTTCCCTGGTGATACATGTATAATATTCTTCTGTGATGCTGGGCGGCAGCCGCGGCCCCCAGACAGCCCCAGATCACAGGGATAAACGACCGATATGCTTACAACCGTTCTATACACATACGGCCATTCTGTTTTCCCTTTCAGTGTAATACCCAATAAAGTATATGAGAGATTCAATACTTTATTATAAAATAGGTGTCGTGTGAGACGATTTTGCTCAACTGTGAGCTAAGTGTTCTGAGCACGTTTAAGGCAGGCTAGGCTAAGCTATGATGTTTGGTTGGTTACGTGTATTAAATGTACTGTCAATGTACGATATTTTCAACTTATGGTGGGTTTATTGGTAACCCCATGGTAAGTGGAGGAAGATCTATACTTAGTCACCAGAGTGAGAATTAATTTTCAGATGTCTCTCCTGTGTTTCTTGGGGGGCTGCAGATTACTGCTTCTTGGAACTTTTGTCTGTGAGTGACTCGCTGTTGAGAATACACATCCCTCTAACTCAGCATGAATGAGAATGAGAATTAGTAGTCTGCTGTAAATTCTGTTGGCTCACAGTTCAAAAGCTTGTTTTTGCACAGATGTTAATACTAATGTGTGGCTTTAAAACACTCCATCCTTTATGCCAATGCTCTGTTCCAACATCCCCTGTGAAGGGGTATATCTGTTGTTTTACTCACCTCCCTTTACACCAGTCCTCACTTGGTGGTGGGAAACATAGCCCACCCTCTAATATCCCAGAACATCAAGGGAGGCAATCTCTTTTCTGAGTTAAAAAACAGGACTCCATTTGTGTGTGTGGGAAAGTTATTTATCAGTGTAAATAAATAATAGATTTTTATACCACATCTATTAATTACATAAATCAAAATGCATTCAGGATCAATTATGTGCAGAACTAAACTAGGGTGCTGGGGACATGACACCAAATAAAATATGGTTTCCAACTGTAAGTTCTAACAGTCTATAGAGAGTTCATGCTGGACTATCATGGAGGGATGCAACTTAGAGCTTTTAACCAGTCTTTGAAAAGTCCACATTTTTATTTAGATTCATCACTGATGGTAACAGTTTCTCCTTTTATGAGAAAGGAAAGCATGAACTCCAGCTTCCATTCCTTTGCCCCAGCTGGCATTAATTCCTAAAACATTTTCCTGAGGTATCTTCATCTAAAAAAGAGAAAATGTATAAATGTGGCACCGACGTGGGTAGTGGCATCATGTCTGTGGACAAGTCACCATGTTATCGTGTCACCACCGTGAGGGACAAATTGGGACCGACAACCCTAGTCACATTGTGAGGCGGTAACTCTCATTAGATGGAGGCCATTTTGTTCAGTTGAGCCCTTTCAAGGGTGCTGAGGTTGGAAGCTGGGGCTGGAGGAAGTTTAAGTGTTTTGTGGAACAGAGTGAGAAGAACCTAGAATTCCCGGTGTCAATCCATGGGGCAAGGAAGAGAAGCAGAGAGTGGAGAAGCAAAAGGCGGAGGGGGTGCGGCAGAATGACGTGAGTGTGCTCTCTGGGGGAAATGGCCAGAGAACCACCCTCAGAGGTGGGAAGGCCCACAGGATTATGGCTGAGAGTCCATTTGTAGTAGTTTGTGCGGCTGTAATGACGCCTCTGTTTATCCCTGTGATCTTCCTCATTCCTCAGTCAAGTCTGCTATTCACACACAGGACGTGGATGGACGGCTACTGGGTTGTGTGGCGGGCAGAACCGTGGCCCTCAAAACTGTCCACGATTCTGGAGCCTGTGATTACGTCAGACAGCTCTACAGATGTGATTAAGGGTCTTGCGGTGGGGTGATTACTCTGGATTATCTGGGTGGCCCACTGTCATCACAAAGATCCTCGGAAGTGGGAGAGGGAGAGAGAAGAGGGGAGGCAGAGGCAGGCGTGATTACAGAACAAAGGCCCACAGAGATGCCAACATTGCTGGCTTTGAAGATGGAGAAAGGGCCGACACCAGGAGCTGGAAAAGGCCAAGAAACAGATTGTCCGCTGGACTCCAGAAGGGAAAGTAGCCCGCGTCGACACCTGCACTTTGGCCCTGAGAGACTCCTGTCCGACCTCGGACCTCAAACTGTAAGATAACAAATGTGTATTTTTAACCCACGGAGTGTGCGGTCACGTGTGACAGCTGCAAAAGAAAACGAGTACAGGGTGTAAGTCAGGGAGAAGACTTGAGTACAAAGGCAGGGCAATGTAAGTATGATTTGGGGACCGTCATGAGACCAGGGTTGCGGTGGTGGGTGTCATAGAATTTGAAGTCAGAAGGGTTAGGCTGGGTCAGGCTGTGAGAAGCCTGAAATGAGAGACTTGAGTTTACACACGATCTTTGGGCCCCTGGATAGCCACTCTCCCCAGAAGATGGGATGAGCAGAATTTCCAAAGGGGAGACCACGAGAACACTAAGGGACCTTTTGCGCTGCATTGTGCAAAGATGCCCAGGGCTGCCTCAGGGGCTCGGCTGGGTTGGGGGCAAGTGAACAGACAGCGGGGACTGCTATCCTCACGCCTCTAAGGCCTATGCCTTGTGCCCTGCTTCCTGTTTTTGGCTTCCACTTCAGATTTCATTTGAACAAGGGATTTGTATCTAACATAAAACGAAAACATGAAATGAGCAGATCTTGCTATAGCGAGAGGTTACGTGTCTGGTTCCAGCTGGGAACCAGCTGGGAGATAGGGAGGCCGGGACTTTGCCCTAGAAATCCCGACTCCCAGTCCTGAGCTCTTCTGCTGGTGGGTCGGAGGGACTAGAAGGGGATGTAAATGAGGCTGTCTGCCAGGTGACTTTAGTTGTGGACTACCAAAGCTTCAAGCATGAAAGGTTGGTTCTAGAGATGAACTCCAAATCGCAAGGATCAGTGTGGCTTAGAGACTCAGGGGACCCCGAGATAGCTGGGCTTTACCCTCGGGTCCTCAGGTGCCAGGGAGAAACAGGAATCGGACCTCTTCCCAAGTCCACGGACAGAAAGAACGGACACCTTAAAGCTCTAGCAGGAAGGAGAGTCGAATTAGCAGAGCCCAAAGCGGGTGCACTAACGATGCAGACAGTCCTTTCACCAGGTGGGGTCCAGGGTTGGGTTAACAAAGCAAGAAAGTGCACGAGGTGCTGCACAGACCCGAACGTGGGCCGCAGCCAGGCTCCCAGAGGAATCCCAGCTCTATTAACCTCCTCGTGACCCCGCTCCCAGCAAACTTGTAAAACCATAAACCAAACAGCTCTGTGAGGGCTCTGAATGAATGTTTAGGGCCTTGTGGTTGTCTAAGCATGCCTTTCGGTTGTCAGGGTATTATTACTTTAACAGGAACATGGTAATTACTTTTGCATTATTACAATACACCAAGTGATTTAAGCAGTAAAAAGGCTTTGATGAATTAGTAGTTCTTTTGATTCCTACAGTTTCGTGGCTCATGTTCAAAGACATCTTTTAAAAGTTTCGGATCCATGGAAAAACCACCTAGCTTTTACCCAGATTTTCTTTTTTTCTGACTCCGAAACTATATATCCTCTTCCCTTCTGGACCCTCCACCCAGAATCCCACCTGCACCTCCAGCTCAACTGGTTCAAAACTGAAACTCATCACCTCGCACCCCCAGCTTGTTCCTCCTCCTCTATTTTCCGTCGGGGTGAATGGCCCTTCCACTCCTCTGGCCGTCCAGGCCCAGCCCTCCGTGAGTTAGCTTTACCTTCCCTGTCAGCCACCACCGCCTTTCATAGCCATTAAGCAACATCAATCACCACCATAACAATAATAATAGTGGCGGCCATTTCTGAGTGCCCATTATATTTTAGGCACCTCAGATAGATTATTGCTAATCCTTATAAATTCTGTAAATTTTATACTATTATCCTCATGTAATAGTCAAAGATCCTAGGATTCAGAGACATTATTTCAGCAAAGTCCACCCGCTTATAGGTGGCGGTCGGGGCCAGGATTTGAACTCACGTCTGTCTGATTCTAAAACATGCATTTTTCCATTGCCCAGAGCTGCATCGAATAGATCACCAATAGTACTGCCGAAATTCCCCGTTAAGTGTTCCGAAAATCCACCTACTTGTCTCCATCTGCAGAGCTGTTTGCTAGGTTAGTTCAGGCATTCATTAGTTCTCCCCGGGGCTGATGGCACAGCCTCCTCACTGGTCTCTGGCCTCCAGTCCTGCTGTTCTTAACTAACTTCTCCAGTCCTGTATTGGTAAGCTGACTGGTCATAAACCAGTTCCTGCACGCTCACCCTGGACCTCCTCAATGAGAATCCCTAAGCCTGCATATCAGTCTTACTAACAAGCAACCCCCCACTGATTCCTGTGATCAGCCAGTACAGCCAAAGAGATCTCTAAGAGGGAAACCCCCAGCTTACAACCTTCAGTGGCTCTTGGTCCCGCCAAAGGATAAACTGAGTACTCCTTAAACTGGCACATAAGGGCCTTTTATGTTCGGGCTCCAACTTATCCTTTCTAATCGTGCTGGCCCATCCAAGTCACTTGGTGAACTGATGCACGGTATGGGAGGCAGAAGTATGGCCCCCCAGAGATGTACATGCCCTAATCCCCAGAATTTGTGACTATGTTGCCTTAAATGGCAAAGCGGACTTGGCAAATGTGATTGACGTTATGGACCTGGAGATGGAGAGATTATTCTAGATTATTCAGGTGGGCTCCACCTAATTGCATGAATCATTAAAGCCAGAGAACTTTTTCTGGCTGTGGTCAGAGACAGACATAATGATGAGAAAAGAGGACATAAGGAGGACTTGAACTGTCATTGTTGGCTTTGTAGATGGAATAAGGGGCCATGAGCTAAAGAACATGGCAGCGGCTAGAAGCTGCAAAAAGCAAAGAAACAGACCCTCCCCTAGAGCTTCCAGAAAGGAACACAAAAAGTTGCTTTTAGTTCACGTTGGACTTCTGACCTCCAGAACTCTACGGTAATAAATCTGTGTTGTTTTATGCTGCTGAGTTTATGGTAATTTTCAAAAGCAGGAATAGAAACAAATGCACCTAGTTTTCCAAAGGAACCTACTCGTCCACATTCTCATTTCTCTGCGTGGAGTCCCCAGCCAGCTTCACTTGGAAAACTCCTACTCACCCTTCAAAACGGAACTCAAATTGGCCAATTCAGACAGGCACTGATGAATAGCTTCTTCGTCTCTAATAGTGCCCAATATTTTCATCAGTGCCAATATCTCCATTCTCCATTCTCCTTAGGGCTGAGATCTGTCTTGCTGATTTTGTACTTGTTGCCTGGCATAGTGCCTGATATTTAGTCAAAATTAGCTCAGTAAATATTTTCTGGGTTAGTAACTATGGAGATATTGAAGAAATTATATTATAATAGCATCTCACATAAGCCTATTGCTGTTGGATTCTATGAATCCTTAATAGAATTTCAGGGTTTTAAATGTCAAAGGTCCTAATGATTCCCCAGGTGAGTCTCTTTAAGACTGGGAATTTTTGTTTACCAATTATGTTACTTTCTTCTGAAATCCATTTTTAAAATTTTCCTTATATGGAAAGCAGCATTTCTAATATTTTACTCCAGACAGAAAAGACAGAAGAAAAAATTGCCTTGATTAAAAGCAAATTCTGTATCCCAGTGTCATTATTAAAAAATTAAGTGTACACGTCTTCCCAGGAACCTGATTCTCATTGGTCCTCCAGAACTTTGGCCAAATCCAGAAGTTGGGAGCCTTGCCATATTTCCTCTACAACATGAGAAAGCCCTTGGTAGCTAGGGGAGCCCCACGCGGACTCCAGGGAGGAAACCAGCCGCTCCCCGAAGGAATCCTGTGGTTTTGTTCTGCCATCCCTGACTGGATCCCACTCAGTGTCACAAGGAGCCCAGGGCCCTGTCCCACACTTGCCTCAGGGCACAGGAGAGGAACCAGGAGAGGGATGTACTCCCCTAAGGTACCTGCAGAACTGTTTTCAGGAGTTGCTTGGTTCTCAACCCTGTCTTCGAATTAGAATCACCTGGAATGCTACTAGCAAATAACTGTGGAATGCTAAGTGGTGGGTGGTAGGACCTGGGAACAGGTGTTTTTCAAAGATCCCTGGAGGATTCCAAGCTGCAGCCAGGATCTTGGTTCCCAGGAGGCTATAGTTTTCAAATTTCAGCTGGAATAAGAATCACAGGTGGCCTGTGTGAGGCAGGCAGCCTGAGCTCCCAGGGCCCCTTCCTGGACCGCCCTGCTCCCAGATACCCAGCTGAGTAGGACTCAGGGGGAGTCTGGAAATCTCCCAGAGAACGAGCTCCAGCAAGTCTGAGACAGCCCCTGCCACCGGCTCTGGGGGGCGCAGACGCTCAGTAGCTGCCATCTGCAAGCTTCCGGCCCCACCCATGGCCCAGCTGCTGAGGCCAGGACACTGCACTAAGCAGCAGAAACCCTGGGAAGAGACTCCTGGCTAGGCCGCCCCTCCCTCCCCCACCCCCAAGCAAAGGCCCCAGCTGTCTGCAAAAGCACCAATCTATAGCAGGCAGACAATGTGAAGGGGTGAGGGAAAGCATGACCTTATACTGATGACCATATACAGAACGCTGCCCTCCTTTTCCATCCCAGGATAAATGCCAATCAGGCCTTAGGAACTCCCCCCTTCCTGCCTCCACCCCCCTAGTCCCCCGCATCCTGCTGTGACATATTAATATCATCAATTTCAATGGTAGATTTCAAAGATGAGTTACAAGAGAATCCACGGGGGAACACCCACCACACACTGCAAACAACTCATTGTCTTCAGCCGCATTCTGCTTCCGTTTATCCAGTTTTTATTTACCGGCTTAAGTTTTGTAACAAAACTGCTTTGATGTGGGGGGCACCTGGCTGGCTTAGTTGGTAAGAGCATGGGACTTTCAGTTCAAGCCCCTCGTTGGTTGTAGAGATTACTGAAAAACAAAATCTTAAACAAATATTTTGACTGACAGCGCACTGGGAATGTATGACTTTGTAGCAGTCCTGGATGAGGCTGCCAGCAGGCAGGTCAGGGGGGCTCAGTTACCCCAGTTTTCCTTTCCGGATATTAACATAGCCAATCCTACTCAGGAAGGATAAGCAAACCCTTTCTCAGGTGAAGCAGGAGGGAGTACACGGACTCCCCCACTGCTCGCACTCACCTTCCCAAGGCCCCTGGATGCAGGATAGCCTAGCATGAGTCAGGTTGCCTCACCTGCTGAGATCAGTGGACTTCCAACCCCGCACCCCCTAGCCCCATGAATAGATCCAGCTGGAGACCTGTGGCCACAAGAATGGGTTATCTCTAGGTCAACTATGCTCCTGAGAATTCCGGGATTGGCGAGTCGTAAGCAGGCGATCCAAGGGTCCTCTGCGATGAAGCCAAGTGGTGCCGGACTTTGCCAAGATCCGAGGGTTTAGACTCAACTATCCTCTGAATCTCCTACAGAAAGTCTCAGGAATCTTGGAACGGAGGTGGCCTTGGCTGCTGGTGGAGGACAGAGTCCTCCAGATGGGTTGACATGGCCTAGCAGGTATGGCTCTTTCCAGGCCTCCAGCCCTGATCTGACCCACGGCGAGGGGTTCTAACCTACAGGTACATGACGTCACACCCTCCCCCTTCTGTAGGACAGGCTGCTGGGCTGGGGTGGCGTGTCCGGCAGTTAAGTGCTGGTGTAGCTGAATTAGTAGCGTATCTAGGAAACCAGCATGTGAAGAAGTGACCGAATGTTCATTTGAATCCACTTCACCAGCTTGTTAGTTGCTACCCCTGACCTCCAGCACCGAGGGCGGAAAGACAAATCTCCACTCTTTCCTTTGGAATCTTACTGGCTGCAAGGTGCCCGCAATTTATGGAAACAATGTCAGAACTGTAGGGAGAGGGACGATTTGCATTTCTGCACTCACTCACTGGGGCTCCCCCACATTCCGGATTCTCTACCATGTTTCACACAGCATATAAGGTATTTTGCTCCATTTCTTGAGGCTGGTTCGGATCTTCTGTAAAGGAGGGGCAACTGTTTTTTACCTTCCCCGTGGAGGCTGGGGTGCAATCATTAAAATGCCTTCGTTCAGTTAGGAAAGGAGAGGTTTCATTCTTTGTCCGCAATGTGTTCTCCACCGTCCCATCCTAAAAAGGAAGCCTTGCTGAGTTCTCAGTGCGACTCGAGCTCTAGAGGACAAGCTTTACACCGCTTGGTTCCATCCACAGGGAATTGTACCTCCGTGATTTCAAAACCTGCATCTGAAGGCTTCTGTGAGCCATTCATAAGGTAGAAAATGTAATCTGACTAAAATCTATTATTGGTGGAAATCACGTTTGTAAACAATTCTAACAAAATGAAGGTCTTTTAAAAGGCCCCGCGGCTTTGTGAAGCTCTGGCTGACTCCTTGGCCCAAACATTTTGTGGTACTTGGACTTGTATTTTCCAATCCGATGAGGGACGTTGCTCCAAGCGTTGACAGAAAGGGTCTTTCGCCGGTCCCGGGAGGACATGTTGTGTGTACAACACATGGGATGGGAAACTGAGAATATTTTAATGGGCCTCCAAAAAAGGCATCTGTTTTCAAAAAATGTTTATGTTTAGCACAAAAGTGTTCTGATTCTACTAAATTATGGCATGAAGGTACACCTCCAGGGGCCCTAGGGGAGATCTAAATTTAAATTGGGGGTGCTCCCCTCAATTCTGAGAAAGGTTGAAAGTGGGGTCCCACCCAATGTGAGTGGGGTACCAATGCTCTGGCAAGTTTATCTCCTGGAACCTCTAAGAAAATGAACACTTAGCAGGGTTGCCACCATTCATTACATTTAACTGAAAAAAGGACTTCACAAAATGTTACTTTCCTCACTAGGCAGTGTACCTTTATAGTACTCATTTTATTCTCATAAAGAGTACTCATAGTACTCATAGTATTCTCATTTTATTCATCCCATTTTTAAAAAACATTTAATGTTTTTAAGTAAACTCTACACCCAGTGTGGGGCTCCAACTCATGACCCCAAGATGAAGAGTCACCTATTCTACTGACTGAGCCAGCCAGGGGCCCTTTTATTCCTTTTTTTTTTTTTTTTTTTAATGCTGGTCACATCGTATGTTATCACTGTTATCAATTACCTGACCCACTAATGGACTGTGATTTGTGGTTGCAAAAATGCCAAAATAGAAACATAAAAGTGTCCTCAAGCTAAAGACTCCAACAGAAGGTCACCAAGACTGCCGAGGAGGTTCGGGAATATTGTGTTCCAGAACACTCTCCCAGAACGTACTCAGTGGGGGCCTGCAGCTTGTGGTCTGGGAAGCGGGGCCGTCTAGATGCACTGGGAGATGAAAGCACCCTGGGCTCCCAAAATGGGGAGGAAGGTAGGAGAAGGCTTTGCATTCCTTTTCCTTCAGTGCAGCCTGTACAGTAACAAGCCGCCCCTCCTAGATCTTGGTGGAGGCTCAGAGTTCTGTCATCCCAGAAGGAAAGCTCCCCTCCTTTGAGATGAAACTCACATGTCACTTTTATGAAAGTTTTCCTCTTCTTAAGGCCTACTGCACACCTCATTTTGTGTGCATAATGCTTTCTAAACTGTGGATCAGGGGTGTCTGAGTGGCTCAGTTAGTTAAGCATCTGCCTTCTGCTCAGGTTAGGATCCCAGGACCCCCGGATCAAGTCCCGCATCGGGCTCCCTGCTTGGCAGAAAGTCTGCTTCTCTCTCCCCTCCTTCCTCTATGTGCTCTCTCTCTCTCTAGCTCTCACTCTCTCTCAAATAAATAACATGTCAAAAAAATAAACTGTGGATCAGTTATGCTTTGGTCTTACGTCCTTTACTGACTGTAAGTAGCTTGAGGACAGTTCCAGTGCTGTACGCATGTTTGTGTGCCTGATCTAGCACAGCGTCTTGTACATAGTGGGTGCTCAAGTGATATCTGCTACATGTGCAAGCAGGCCAGAGAAATGTTTTGTCTTACACTTGGAAGTTGAAAATGATTTATCTTTGAGAAAGTGTCCCTAAAATTCTCAAGTCTCACTTATCCAGCTTGGGCACCTCTTACCTTTTGCCTGCCCATCCATTCCTCCCTCCCTCCATCCATCCTCCAATCATTCATCACTCATTCCTCCATCCATCCATTCCTCCATCTATCCATCCCTCCCTCTATTCATCAGGAAGAGTACCAAATGGGAGGGGGGTAGGGGTCACCTTGACTGGAGCACAGCAAGGAAAAGATGAATGGAGGGAGCACTCAAATGCCCCTCCAACATTTGAGTCTACGGTTTCCCTATGCTATCGTTTGTTACTCAGATGGGCAAGAGAGTCCCCATCTCTAAAGTGTGTCCACTGCCTCCAAGCCCAGAGTCTAGTGGGGGCAGAAGACAAAGTAGAGAGTAATGACAACATAATATGAAAAGTGCTAGGAGGAGGGGCCACTAAATTCAGCTCTCTGACTTATCAAAATCTAGTGTTCTCTCACCATATATTTTGTCTGCTTCTCTCCAACTTCTTTAACTCCACCAGCAAAGATTTTAAGCTTTATATCCTATAGTTTTTAATTATAAAAAAACATAGCTGTGAAAAATGTGAAATTGTTCTCCTGAGTGTTTTTTTCCAAGTGTTCCCTTCAATCTAAAGTAAAGGCGATACAACGGGAATTACAATACAGTGTGAAAAGCAAACTATTTATGTTGAATAACCTCACTTTACTGCTGAGACTCTTCATTGGCTTCCCTTGGCCCTAAGAACAAAACCTGAACTGAGGCCTTCCCGTGACTACAAGTTTCTGCACAATCCAGCCCTATCTGCTTATCCTTCCAAACACTCATCTTTTCCTTGCTGTGCTCCATCAAGGTGACCCCTACCCCCCTCCCGCTTGGTACTCTTCCTCCATCCCTTTGTGTGTGGGAGATGGTGTAGTGCAGCCTAAAAACACAGCAGAAAGGTCTTCCTGACCAGTTTGTAAAAAGGCAGTTGCCCACCATTATTTTCTATTTCAGAAGCCTGATCTGACCACAACCTGTAATTACTTCATTTGATCACTTGTCTCTCTTGCTCTAGGAGCTCCAGTCTGTTCTGTTCACCAGTTTAGTGGAGAAACCCACATGGTTTCTGCCACCTGGTAGATACTTTATAGATACTTTTTTGAATACATGAATACTGGGGGGGGCTCAGGGAAGAGCACCTGCGTGGGAGGGGAGGAAGGCTTTCACTAGCTAGGGGAAAGCTCCTGCAGCACCCAGCAGTGGAACAACAGCGCCACCTAGTGGTCAGTTGTCATCATTACAGGAGGCATTTTCTGTTCTTTTCCTGAAATCTGCATTAGAGGGCTGCTCCTTACATTTAAAGATGAATCGTAATCCCCTACAAGCAAGCTTGTTTCTTTAATTCCCTTATTAAAAAACGAAAAACAAAAAAACCCTAAACTGTCTTTAAACGTGTCCCACTTCTGCCCCGCATGGCGTGGGGCATTTGAAACCTTGTGGAGGCTAGCTAGCAAGGAGGACTTTGGGAGTTGCTATGGTAACTTTTCCCTTTTTTTGCTAATCGTTTGGAAACCTTACATTTTCAAATCTGCATGCTTTGAAAAGATATGCTTGCATCTACTTTGTTTTTCAAGCTTTCCTTTGATTTACTGTATTTAATTTGCTTTACCTTCTAATTTGTTAAATGACATGTTATTAAAATTCCCCAAGGAGTCAGCAGAGATCTATTCTGCTCAGAGACCTAACTGCATTCTGGAAGCATCGGCGATGCACATCTGAGCACGGTTTGACCAATGCATTAGGTTATTAATGCAGAGATGTTGTGGGCCCTGTCCAGGAAGCCGCAGCAGGCAACTCAAGTTTTTGGGTGATGCTGGATAAGTCTGGTTCACCTCTTTATTCCCCTGTGCCCATCAGCACCTCTGCTGCTGTGCCCTCTGCTGCTGCTGGTCTTCCACGGGAGGAAAGTGACACTGATCGCTCATTGCACCTGCTCGTTTTCTCTCATTAGTCACCCCGACAAGGCAGGAAAACAGAATGTTCCGTGCTCAATTAGAATGACGCAAAAATGCATCCCCAAGGTCTGTCCATCACAGATATGAGACAAACATAAGCAACAGAACGTGCCATTAAGCAGTAATGGCCAGAGCGGCGCCTCGGTCTCAGGGCCGGGGAAATGAGGCTGATTTAGGGACGCCACGCGGTGCAGGGCGGCATGGCTGCAGAAGGTGAATGAAGTGCTAAGTAAAGGAAATGCAGGCAAACAAACAGTGGTCACAAAAAGACTTCTACTATGGATGGAACTACAAGAGCCTCCAGGAGAAAGGCAAAGGGAATTTTTTTTTTCGTTGTGAGAAAAATAAATCCCAGCACCCCTTTAAACATTATGAAACAACTTTAGGGTCCATCTTGTCTTTCAAGTAACACGGGAGGCAATTTCTCTCTGCAAACACCAAAGCCCCAGTGTCTTTTCCCTTAAGAGATATGTGCTTCCACTACCTTCCCATTTTCTTTTTTTTTTTTTTTTAAGATTTTATTTATTTATACAGAGAGAGATCACAAGTAGGCAGAGAGGCAGGCAGAGAGAGAGAGGGAAGCAGGCTCCCCGCTGAGCAGAGAGCCCGATGTGGGGCTCAATCCCAGGACCCTGAGATCATGACCTGAGCTGAAGGCAGAGGCTTTAACCCACTGAGCCACCCAGGCGCCCCCCATTTTATTTTCTAACATAATACGTGGTAGTTGTTTTACCTGGATGCATGTTCCTTATAAAAAGGAAGAAATCAAGTAACACAGAACTATATTTGGAAAAAGTGAAGGCTCGCTCTTCTCTCCTTTCTACTCAGCTGTCCTCAGGGGATCCTCTTGGGCTAGTTTGGGAGTAGTGTTCCATATGTAGAAATGTATATATACATACGTAAGTACACATGTATATTCTGGCTGTGCGATTCAGCTTTAGGACCCAATGATCCCGTGTGCTATTTCGGGAGTACAGTTTTTCTTGTTGCTTTAAGTGGGGTCCAGTTTGAGTCTCAGGCACAGGCATCCATCTTTGGGTGCTGCTTTGGTCCACGCCCCCAGAATCTGGTTCCCCGGCCCCCTGCCACTTCATGCTGATCTCCCTACACATCGTGCTGGACCTGTGGATCTTGGACATGCTCTCTTGATTTTGTGGATGCCCTTCTACCACCTTCCAGGTTGTTTTTTGTTGTTGTTGTTTTTGTTTTGTTTTGTTTTTTTAAAGCCCAGCTCTATTACGGACTGCTATGCTCCCCAGAATCATTCAGCGGAGTAAAGTTCACCTGCCTTCTGTGTCTTCATAGCAGCTTCCACTGTGTCTCCCTATCTTCCGGGGTGACACAGAATTCCAGCTATCTTCCCTAGGGTGTTCATATGGACCCTACGCCACCTGACCCCTCTTCTCACTGACTTTGTTATCTTGCTGCCTGAACATCCAGGTTTGGCTCTTTCAACACTACGGTTCCCCAGATTTGGATAAACGGAGTGCCCATCCATCGCACGCACACAACTTAACTGGTTGGCATTTTGCATACCAGCCATTTTGCTTAAGAATAAAATGAGGGGAAAAAATTGGGTCTTCCTTGTAAACGCTGTCCCAGTGGCTTCACAATCAAATCATTTTGCCATTTGCTGCTAAGTGGAGTTGTGATCTCAGATGGCTTTTGCACCTGCTCCCCATCCCCCACGTACCCTTCACAGGCACATCCCCCCCTTTTACCCATCATTTCCTTCACATTGATTGAGAAAGTATTCATTCAGGGCATAACCCTATGATAGGCACTGCGAGGGATATGAAAAAGCCATGGGGCCAACTCTTTTAAAAAGGTGTTAATTGGATTTTTCCCATATAAAACCCCCCATAGCATTTTATTTCCTAACGCTGCTCCTCACAGTCAACTTCATTTGCCCATTTAATGCAATTTGCTTCTCGTGATAAGATTCTATTAAGTGATTATTAAGATATTCGGAGTTACTTCAGCCAAGCACATCTATAATCATTACCTACCTCCTGGGGGTGATGCGGGGGTATAATTAGTTAAAGCTCACAGTTACCTCCCAGAATCTGGAGCTACAAATGGCGACCACGTCCACACGGCCAAGCCCAGAGCCCCACAGGTAGGCGAGCAGCAGGACGAACACAGCCTGTTCACATTTGCATAAATCGGATAGATCCAGGTTATGTGACAGTCAGCGACTGATTTGTGGAAACAGACAGCATACGGGAAATTGGCTCCCTCTGTCCTCTCCCTAAGGGTTGATTGCTTTTGGTTCCTAAACCATAAGATCTATGCGTCCTAATCTTACTACCAGTAAAGCACTGGACCGGGATCTAAGGCTAAGATGTTAAGAAAGTCACTGCCCTTGAGGAAGTTACAATCGGTAAACGACACAAATGGTAATCGGTACTCCTGGCAGGCGTTCATGAATCCTCAAAAACCTAGCTGGTTTTAGGAGGGAGTGGGAGGCAAGGAGAGAAGGTGAGAGAAAGAGGGAGAATTTGCCTCTGCGTGGTTTAAATATGTCACTGATGAAAGTACCTGAGTCAAATACCAAAGCCCCCTCGCCCCCCTCCAGGCTCCTGGGGTCTGCTCTCTCTCTCTGCAGCCAGGTTTCTAGCCCACTGGAAGATTAGAAGCGTTGAATTACAAGAGCAGGGTGAACTGCTTCAGTGGGCATCAGACAACAAGGAGAACGGACATGGGACATGGGTGTCATTCCTAGGAAAAAGGATCGGGCTGAAAACATGGAAGAAGAAACAGGAATTCACGGAAAGTGCCACGCAGGGACACTTCGTGTAAGGGCCAAGAGCCCCACATACCCCAGCGACCGATCACCATTCCTTTGCCTCACAGCAGAACACAAGCATTTATTTCCACAATGACTCCCACACACTCAGAGAAGGTTCCAGCATGGCTGCAAAGAAGGGGAATGAGCAATAGAGAGGAGGATTTCCACCAAAAAACTTCTAGACACTTAAATCAGCTCTTAAGAGGATTAAAAGCAGTTCTTAAAGTAATTCTTCAGGAATAACATACAGGAGGGCAAAGTGTAGTTCAATATAAAGACGTGTTTCTCAAAACTTTTGTGGCCTTCCAGAGGATCTGGGGACTCTGGGAGGCGAGGGGCGTCCTCCGGCTTGGAGGTTGAAGCACAGCCACTTAGAGGGAGCCTGCCAAGGGGCAGCATGTGTTAGTCTCCTGCACCTTCCGCATAGCCTGAGAGCTAAAAATGGTTTTTACATTTTAAAATGTAAATTGTAAAATGTCCAAAGGTCTGTTAGCTTTGCAGTGAGAAGTGTTGCTAAATTCTGCCTCTTGGCTTGTCGAGCCTAAAATGCTTACTATCGGGTCCTCTACAGGAAAAGTGTGCCGAGCCCTGCCCTGAGGGACTGCAGTTCCCCCAGTTCCGAGGGGCTAGGATCCAAAGCACGCCTCGTTTTCTGACACGGCTTTCATCCAAGTGGCTCATGGCAAAACTCGCTCACTGTGAAGCAGAGGGTCCCTGCGGGAGACAGAGCGTCGCCAGGACCAAACCTGGAGCTAGTATTAGTATTCGAACTGCAAGTACTGCATTTCCACCTCCTCTCCCCTTTTTTGCAAATTAAATTTGATACTTTCAGATTTTATTTGTTGGCTGGGAAGAAAGGCAACGCAACGAGCTCCGTGAGGCAAACATCAGGGACAGGATGCGTCAGAAATAGTAGTGACAGATCCTAGACTTGGGCTATTCCCCAGGGCATCCCACCTACAAGGGCCAAAGGTCCCTGGACTACCCCAAGGGGTTCCTCCAGGGAAGGATGGAGAGGCAAAGGTCAGGAAACATCATGTTATTTTTACTCTAGAAGAGAAATACCCTTTAGAAAATGAAAGTGCTCAAATTTCTCTCATTTTTTCCTTTTTTTTTTTTTTTTAACTTAAAGAGATGCTGTCTCCACCTGTCTGTCTTTGCTGAGGGATTAGCAACCCTTAAAAGGCTCCGGTCTCCCGGTCTCCAGGCACGCTGGGGGCAAGAAGATAAAGGCTCACCCTGGGACTCTCACAGGTGTGAGGCGACAGTTTCAGGAAGTCAGTAAGACCCCGGGGTCTCCGGGAGGAGGAGAAACAAAGGGGAAGAAAACCTGACACAGCCCAGTTCATCTTAGTTTAAGGTAATAAATTCCACAGCTCAGAGTTTGAGGCAAGAAAGCATCGGTCTCCAGGGGATTTTTATCATCTCCAGGGCCAAATGTGTGTTTTGCGTCGGGTTTTAAAATGTGCATACATCTGTGTATGTTCCTCAGCATCAGTGTGCCTAGACAACGGCGAGTCACCCTGCGGCCGACAGCACGCAGTCTGTGACATTCAACATCACACGTGGGAAGTATTTTTAATGCCTCAAGCAATTCCGCATGCGTGCATGCGCAACCTCTCCCCCCCAGCCCCCCAGCTCAGAGGTCTGGGACTGCCACCACCACTGTCTCCTCCTGTGCTGTGTGTCTGATTACAGGGGCACCGAAGGAAAGTTTATCACACAAAAAGGGACAGACTGATGCCACAAGCCCTGCCCGGATTTTCCCGGTCTTTCATTTCAGAACCCCGGAGCACAAAAGGATTATTGTTATGCCACATTGAATGACACATTAATTTTGTGGCCCAAGTCGATCCTGCAAAGGCAGTTTTCACCCCCTGTGGGTGGTTTCATGGTGACTGTTTTCATAAGCATCTGTGAGAGAGGCCAGAAATAACAAAAGATCTTGGAGAGTGAATTTGTGGTCAGGAACCTACAAATAGCTTCCCTCCCGTGCCTTAGCTTCCCTGTTCCCTGCTCCCCCCTTTTCCCTTCTCTTCCTGCTCCTGCCCTTCGTCCATCTCCATCACACGCATCATCTCCCACCTCGCCCGGAGATGGGACCTGGATGGCACACGCGATGGGCGGCAGTCTGGGTGAGCACATTGCCTGTGTCCCCAGACCGCGTCCTCTCTCCAAGCTGCTTTCCTCCGCGTGCCTCCCCCCGAGGTCCTGCTTCACAGGCGGGATTCTGCTCCCAGTGAAGAGGTGGCACTTGGCAGATGAATCCGCGGGCACCACCTTCAGCAGCCTGGACGCCCACTCCTCAGCGGAGAGAGCCAGGGAGTGCCATATGCTGGAGCTGCTAACACTGCCAGCAGAAGGAAAGCTTTGTTCTTTTGTTGGGCTTGTTTTGAAAGGGGAACATAAATAATACACACCCACTCCTCCTTCCCTGGCAATCTGGGCAGGGCTTACTGGCAGTCTTCACTGGCGGCTCCCAGGGCCTAAACAGCTCCCTGAACACGGCCGGGTGCAAGGCCTGGCCTTGACCACCGGGCGGATTAACTCTGATTAATTGCCAACAGTAAAGAGTCCTCCTGGTGCCTTTCTTACATTTAATCAGGGAACGAGCTTTTTGCGGAGATCATCATGCTTCCCTATAAAAATTAAGATCTTTGTTTTCACACAACCCCAAAAGCTTCTTAGA
>CM052798.1:63339226-63380544 GCA_028533885.1 Nasua narica
CATAAGAGACTCCTAAACTCACGAAACAAACTAAGGGTTGCTGGGAGGTGGTGGGGGGATAGGGATATGGACATTGGGGAGGGTATGTGCTATGGCAAATGCTGTGAAATGTGTAAGCCTGATGATTCACGGACCTGTACCCTGGGGTAAATAACACATTATATGTTAATAAAAAAAATAAAAAAAGAAAAAAGAAAATTGCTTCCTGCAAAGAAAAAAAAATGATTCTTTATTAAACTCACAGGACCACCACCCTCCTCCCCCAAACTGTTCACAATAATCATCTGTTGGGGCTCCTAGTAGCCAAGATAAGCTGATGTCTATGGCTATAGTTATTGTCTCATTTGCTAAATAGATTGCTAAATTTGGGAATAAATGTTGAAGCAAGGATTGAGGAACGATGCAAGACACTCATGCCATGTTCTGATCATTAGCCCAGACAATATCACCTGTTCTGTATTGTCTGAAATCCCTCATCTATGGAAACGGATCCGGTGCGTGCGTGTGTGCGTGCGTGCGTGTGTGCGCGCGCATGCGCTTTTAGTCCGGTCTAACCTCCAAGCTTTCTTCCTTATGCATGGAAATTCTGTAGGGAAGACCACCAAAGAGAGTTCATTCTCTAACCATTACCTTGTGATGGCCAGCACCAATCACCATGTTTTACTCTAGCTCATGTCTTCCCATACTCCTGCACCGATTAGGAATTTCTATTGGCTGCTGATAACAGAGAGGAACTAACGTTTAATAAATATGTTGTTTGGAGGTAGGTGGTGTACGCCCGATTTGGTGGTTCTGTCTGCAGGAACTGAAACACTTGTATCTTTCTGTTTTAGCGTGTGGTTTCCACTTGGCCTCCTGTTTCGAGTTTGGTCACAATGACTCCAGCTATTAAGCCAGCCTTCTGGATAAGAAGCAGAACGAAGAGAGGAAGAGAGAAAGAGCACATTTCAACTATTTTTCCTCTTTAAGAAATCCTCTTGGAAGGTCCACTTAATAGCATCCATTTATATTTTATTGGCAGAAATTAGTCATTTGGGTATCACTGTCTGCAAGGGAAGCTGGGAAATGTAGTCTTTTGGGTGGTGTGTTGACGCCATGCATACACCTTGAGCTCATTACTAGGAAAGTAGAGGAGGACGTATGTAGAAAAGAAATAGTCAATATGTACCTCACCCCATCTTTACTCTGTTTATGCTCTTTCACTCCCAAGATCTGAGTCCTGACCTCTGATCTGTTTTGGGTTTTGGTTCTCCCTTAAACCAGTGTTTAACTTTTAATGTTTACTACCTATTCCCGACATGGAGAGGCCGCTTGTGATGTTGTTAGTGATGTAGTTCAACCAGAACAGACTGAGATACTCCAGACGGCCAGGTGGTATTTTCTCTTTACACAGAAGCCTAGAGGCGCCTGGGTGGCTCAGTCGTTAAGCGTCTGCCTTCGGCTCAGGTCACGATCCCGGGGTCCTGGGATTGAGCCCAGCATGGGGCTCCCTGCTCAGAGGGAAGCCTGCTTCTCCCTCTCCCACTCCCCCTGCTCGTGTTGTCTCTCTCTGTGGCAAATAAATAAACAAAATATTTTTTAAAATAAACAAAAACACAAGCCTAATGTCTCTGGGGTAACCTGCCAGTATGGCCAGCACCATCAAAGACACAGGTATAGAAAGAGGCAAACAACCTATGAATTGAGCCTCTACCCTGTCCCACTCAATCCTTCCAACGAACAGCCCTAAAAGGCAAGTGCAATTATTAATCTTCATTTTACAGATGAGGACATCAAGGATCAAAGAGGTTAAGTTATGCAAGATCCCAAAACTGCGAGGAAACTTTAAACACAGAGGTGTTGTACCCCAAAGCCTTTCCTGCTGTATATTTAGGTGACTTCTGTGTCGTCTCCCCCAAATGAAAGCAGGCCCAGAGCAGAGCACACAGGTGTGAGGGGTCTTCCCCAGAACACACCAGCCCCAGCGTGGTTGGGCTCACTGATTGCAGATTCGGCTCGTGGCCCTTGGCCAATGTACATGGTGGAAGCAGGAGGGAAGGGGAAATGTTCGCCACTGTCCGGTCCTCAACCTCAGTGCTGCCAAACTTCCTTGCCACTGCGGAACATGTAAAAAAAAAAAATAGTATTTGTACAGCACGGGGTAACAGAGGCTGATCTAGACACCCTCCGACCAGAGGTTGAGGGGTCCACGTCTTGTCTGGCCCCACGGCCTTTTCTCGTGCTGTCCTCTCTGCCTGGAGCATGAATGTCCTTTTTCTGTTCTAGGCTCTAATCCAAGATCCACACAGCATTGAGTTGGCTTGTCTCTTCAGGCTCCTGTCTGTGACAGCCCTCAGTCTTCCCTAGTCTCCCACAACCTTGACACTTGGGAGAGGACTGGTGAGTATTTTTGCAGAGTGTCTCTCAGATTGCATTTGCTTGATGTTTTCTTTTCTTTTTTAAAAGATTTATTTATTTGTTTGTTTGTTTATTTATTATTTGACAGAAAGGAGAGAGATCACAAGTAGGCAGAGGCAGGCAGAGTCAGGGGGGAAAGTAGGCTCCCTGCTGAGCAGAGAGCCCGATGAAGGGCTCGATCCCAGGACCCCGAGATCATGACCTGAGCCGAAGGCAGAGGCTTTAACCCAGTGAGCCACCCAGGTGCCCCTGCTTGATGTTTTCTTATGATTAGTTTGAGGTTAGGCATTTTTATCAAGAATGCCTTAGAAGCAATGTGTCCTTGGTCAGTCATACCCGGGGGCACATGTCACTGGTGCGTCATCACTAGTGATGCTGACCACGATCCTTTGGGGAAGGTGATGTCACCTGGATTTCCCCACTGTAAAGTCATTGTTTTCTCTTTGTGATGGATAAGTGTCTTGGCAGAGATACCTGGAGACTGTTCAAATAACATGTTTCCCTTCAAACGTCTGCACGTAATTTTAACATCCATCTGTGGAACTTGCCTGTGGTGTTTTAGGGTGATGTCATGTGTCTCTCTGCATTCCCTCACGTATCAGTTGTAATTCTTCCGCAAAGAAGATTGGTCCCTTCCCCATTTATTTATTTATTCATCTATTTATTTAGATCTGTCTTGACTCACAGATAGTCATTTCATTCTATGAGTTATAATCCCGGACTATCTTCATTTTGCTGCTCACATTGTTCTGGCTCTGGCTACTGGAAGTTCTTTCACACTAGCTCCTCTGCCCTTTTGACACACTATTGTCCTTTTGTGGATACTTCCTTACTTTCTGGCACACTAGAGTGCTCCAGACTCCGTCCGGGATTTTCCCCATCTCAGTCCTACAACCAACCGCTCTTCCAAAGGAGCCCTGGTTTCTTTTATTGGAGAATCGTTTTTAGAAAATGAGATCTGGATGCTAGGTGGCACGCT
The DNA here is from genome assembly GCA_028533885.1 of Nasua narica. Lineage (NCBI taxonomy): Eukaryota > Metazoa > Chordata > Mammalia > Carnivora > Procyonidae > Nasua > Nasua narica. The sequence goes on from CM052798.1 coordinate 63,342,603, forward strand.
CTATCATTATAAGATAATTTAGAATCAAAATATGATTCCAATTTTAGAGATGAGAAATATAGGGATCAGCGAGGTTACGTGATTTGCCATGCGACACAGGGCAGAAGTGGCAGAAAAGTTCAAACCAGGGCAGATCCTGCATTCTGAGCCTCTCTGTGAGTGCAATACCTATTTAGAAGAAAAAGTACAAGTGTGCCTGATAAATGTGATTTCTGGGGGATGGAATGAATGTCATATAAAGATTTTATATATAAAAACCAACTTGGCACCCAATAAGTATTTTTGGATTGATTTTGTTGCATGAATCATCAAGATCAAATATGTCTTGGCAACTGGGAAATATTCTATTGTTCGTTATGCTTTCATTCCTTTCTGGAACACGGTAGGGTATATGTGAAGTAATAAAGAGCGTACAAAGAAAATACGATGGCAGCTTCGCTTTCTGGATCCCCACAGCCTTGGACGGAAACTTGATGGTGGGGTTTACCCTCCCTTTGCCAGGTTGCTTCAGTAAGCCAGGAAACCAAGGTTTGGGAACAGTGACCTGAGTCTGGCAAGTGGTGAGCAGAATGTAGCAAGAATTGAGGTCTCCAGGGGCGCTGGGTGGCCCAGTGGGTTGGGCCTCTGCCTTTGGCTCAGGTCATGATCTCAGAGTCCTGGAATCGAGCCCCGCATTGGGCTCTCTGCTCAGTAGGGAGCCTGCTTCCGCCTCTCCCTCTGCCTGCCTCTCTGCTTTATTTGTGATCTCTTTCTTTCTGTCAAATAAGTAAAATCTTAAAAAAAAAAAGGTCTCCAGGCTGGTTCTCACCTGCCTTCAACTCTCATGATCTGACCAGGGCAGGACGAGAGCATCCCCAGACCGTGAGCCTGCATAGGCAGGACCACCAAAGAATTCTCCGTACCTTGTGACCCAGGCCCTTGGGGCATCTGAGAGGCCTGCCTGTCCACACCCCTGGGAAGGGACCTAGTAACTCCACTTCCCTCCTGCTCCTCCTGCGTTTAATCCTCAATTCTGAAACGTCCTCCTGCTTCAGCCGCGGCTAAAAATCCAAGACAGCATTAGTAGAGAAAGGAAAACGTGATGCTTTGGCTGAATGGGATTGATCCAGAGGCAGGAGATCTGATTTCTCATCCCAGATTTGCACTAACTGGTTGTTTACACCAAGCAAGAGCTTTTATCTCTCAGAGCCCCTCATACCTGGCCTTAAAATGATGGGGTCGGACTAGATGACCTCAAAGGCCCCATCCTGCTTTGAAGTTCTTGGAGGCTAAAAATTCCTTTCAGAATTTCCCTAAAAGGGCCTTGGGCCATCTGTGGTCTCATTGGTAGAACTCTTGCGCCATCTAGTGGCCAATCCAGAGGACTCTTTTTTTTTCCCCCCCCTAAAATGCCTTCTGCTCTCAGGTCTCCCCTCAACCCAAGCAAAAGAACAAAGCAGGTTCAACCCAGCAAATTGCCAGACCTGGGAGAAACACATGTTTAATTCATGTCATAGGAAGATATTTTGTGTGAACACACTACTTCCTACGGCAAAGGCTTTGGTGTGGCAGACACGTGGTTGCAAAGCCAGGCTCCTCGGATGTCAGCAACACCCAGTGAGCAGCCCTGATAAATGCAACCGGGAGGAGGCGTGTTTGGGTGACTCCCTGTGTGCTAATCGGTTACACGCGGGTCCTTCTGCTTCCAGCCGCTCCCCAGTTAACGCTCATTAAGCATGCCTGTCGTGCTTCCATCCTGAGCCTTCCCCCTGCTATCAGAGCCCTCCTCCAGACATCTGCAGCAGAAAGAGGAGGGAAGGTTATCCCTTGGGTCTCCTGCTGATCTGGAACCGTCCTTCAGCATTTGGTACACCCCTCTGGGTTTTCCCTTTTCCTGACACGCTCATCCAAATAAAAATGGCCTCTGAAGCCTGCCTTGACCCCGGCGGGAATCACCTCACTCATCCTTGGGCTGTGGTGCATTTATCCCCCACGCCCGGGGCTTTGCCAAATGTTGCTGTCAACCCCAGGATGAGAGCCACCGCCTGACTGCTCGTCACTCCTCTCATGCTAACTGCTGTTTAACTGGCTGTGCCCCATCTCTTGTTTTTAGCTCCTCTATCCTGCCGAGGCAAGTTCAGGCCGCATGACCGGTGCCCATTGTACAGGCAAGAAAACCAAGGACGAAAACGGGTTATGTGACCGCCCCCACATGTACGAACAGGGAGTGGCGGAGTTACAATAAAACAAAAGAGTTCTGACTCGCTGTTCAGTCATGTGGTGTTTGGAAATTCATTTTTTGTGGTCTCAAGGAGGGGCCACAGCTTCGTTAATTTTCACCACAAACACTATTGAGAACCATTAATTGCCTGTACCTGAAATAGCTATGTGTGTGTGCGTGCGTGTGTGTGTGTGTGTGTGTGTGTGTGTCCCCTGCCACACAAGACAACGTAGTCCGTGGGTAGAGAGAACATTGGACTGGAAACCAGGAATGTTGGGTTTTTGATGGGACCACTGCCAGGCTGGGGGATCTGGGGAAGTCACAACCACTGGCTTTCAGTTCCTCGTCTGTGCAATAAAGAGGGGCATTTCTGATTTGGGGTGTGCTTCAATATCTTTAGCCCTAGGTCTACCCAGATAAAATAATTCAGTGAAGTTATCTTTGCCTAGTAACTAAGTATCATTCACCTGGCCTGTCTAGACTGTTGAGGTGGATTTATTGCTTTATGGATAAGGCTGGGTTTTGTTTTTGTTTGTTTGCTTCTGAGGGACCTGGCCTGTTCTTGGTGCAGATTTCCATTCCCAGGTTATAAATTCCATCAGGGCAGCGACGCCAAATCGGTTTCATCTTGACTGCCCTTCAGTTCACTGAGCAGTGGCTGTCGGGAGTTCCGTCAAGATTTCTGAGCCTTTGTTCTGAGGTTCTGTGGGATGGTGATTGGTTAGCCATGTCTGCAGTGGGCGCGGGCTGGGAAAATGTGGAGGCTGCGGGCTGTATCTATGATCCTACTGAAGAATTTGAGAGGGGCAAGGGAAACCATGCCACGCTCACAGGCAGAGAGGCCCTCGGGGGCAGGGCTGGGATGGAAATCCAGGCCTCTTCCCTTCAAGCTCAACTATGTTCCACCGGAGTCTCCCTCCTTATTGGTTTCATGGCAGTCATGGGCTTGGAAAATGCTTTTTGGTGATGATGATGATGACGATGACGACGGGGAGGTTAACGGTGCTGTGGCAGCAGGCTCTCTGCCCGGGAGGTCCCATAGACTCCACAGATGTGTTTCTTCCTTTTTGCAGGACAGAAGGCTTAACACTTGACAGGACATTGGCCAGATGCCTTTAATAAATGCTCCAAAGCTTCATGTGCTCTCTAAAATAGGCCCTTCTCCTCCTGGCCAGTCCCAAGAGAGACTTCTAAAGGTTGTACCTTCTTAAGTGACAGGTAGCAGCCAGAGAGGAGACCCCAAGCTGCAGGTGGGGGGGGACAGAGGGGAGCCGAGGGCAGGGCGGCAATGGGGCCAGCCTTCTTGGCCTCACAGAGGGACACCCGAACAAACAGTGATGGCTTGTGGCCTTCCAAGTGGCGAAGGCATGGTCCCAGAGAGGCCGGCTGTGCAGGGGCTGCCCGCCCAGAGGGACCTGCTGTACTGTGAAGGAACATTCTGTGTTTCTTGGCTGGCAGCGAGCGCACAGCCTACCAGCCTCCCCTGACTGCACACCCAGGGCCCTGGCGGCTTCCTCACGGGGAACCCTGGAGCTTCTGCCCCGAGCACATGCCCGGGCCTTCTGTTCCCACAGAGCAGCCTCGCCTGCGGCGCTCTACCCATCCTGCTCAGCCGGGAGGCAGCGCTGTTGTCCTAACCTGTGCAGGGAGCCTCCCCACGGGGCCCAGGAGGGAAGGCGATGCCTGGGTGGAGAAGGTGGCCGGGTTCTGGGCATAGGAGGAGACTTGTGGGGCCCATCCAGGGCCCTGGAGCCTGATTGCCCTTTTGTTTGCCAAGAAATCAATCTACCCTTTCAAAAAACATCCATATTGCCAAAATCCCAGGTGAAAAGGATGCAGTTGACACGCTGCTAGGGAGGAATTCCCCAAGCTCTCGGGCCAGGGACTGTCTCCAGGGAAGGCCTAGGCCCGGCTCATAGTGTAGATGGGATTCCCCCCAACACACAACCTCTCTTTGCAGGTCTGCAGTGAGGAATAACCACACCCAAGTCTCGGAGCCATTACACAAGGGCCCCTGGATCCTGGCTTCAGGTGTAGGAAAGGCCTGGGCTTTTTGGAGCATTCTGCCTTGCCGTCAGTACCTCTGGGCAAAGCCTTTCCTTCTTCCCCTAGGATCCTCCTTGGTTCAAATGCAGGACCTCTGATCTAACAATGTAACAGCCTTCACAGGCCCTGAGGCTGACCAGCCAAGAAGTCCAATGATAAAAGAAATCCAGCTGCTACTCATGCTCCAAGCTACCCTGTCTTTCTTCTGCAAGATCATTCCTTTCTTTGCCACCATTAGCATACATTCCTCAATCGCGGAAGTCCCAGGAGGCCAGACGCTTGCAACACTTGTAAGGATCATTGCTACAGGGTTAGCCACAGAACAGAATTTGGGTCCTGAGGGACTTTATTATTATTATTTAAAAGATTTTATTTATTTATTTGGCAGAGAGAGAGAAAGATAAGAGTGCGAGAGAGGGAACACAAGCAGGGGGAGTGGGAGAGAGAGAAGCAGGCTTTTCTGCTGAGCAGGGTGCCCAATGGGGGCTCGATTCCAAGACCCTGGGATCATGACCTGAGCCGAAGGACTGAGCCACCCAGGCAGCCCCCACTGAGGGACTTTAAATCACCATCTGAGGTGAACTGGTTATCAATCAGCTGAGATGGGGAACTAAATTTCTGTCTCCAAGGATTCCATGGAAGGCCTATAGGAGAGGCGCCAACACTCCATTGTTCGGGCTAAACTGAACCCCAGCTACTGGAGCCATGCTTACCCTCAGGATTGGATAGGGAAATTTCTGTGAGGATTCCTGATCTAAGCGACCAGGTCAGATTTCTTTATACACCTGGCCTTCTATCATGCATTTCTTGGCATTTTGCTGTAAGGCAGAGGCTGTCCCTGTGCATATAAGTAGTCTCGGCCACCCTCAGGAGGAAGGAAGGGTCCGCAGACAAATAAGGGATCAAGCTTTCATTGAGTGCTCTGCTCCAGGTCCCGCGCCAGGCTCAGGGTTCCCTGTGGGTCCTCAGGAGGACTTTAGACGGGGCAGGGGTGAAATCAGTACAAAATGTTACGGGTGACATGTCAGAAGTAACTACTAGATTCAGTGGGGGCACAAAGCAGGAGCCGCTACTTCCTCTGTGGGGAAGGAGATGGAAGGAGGAGGGTAGGAAAGCTTCCCCCCACCTGCAGTTGTTTTGGGAATGAAAGTTACAACCTGGAGATCCTCCCGATACTCTTACACCTGCTTGTCAGGCTTCCGTCTTCAAGGTCACAGGTGCCTGCCCCCTCACCCCCTGTCTGTGGGAACCAGCCCCTGGGGCGTGGATCCCATTCTTCAAGCTCCAGCGAGATGGATGGCACAGTAGATTGCCAGCATCCTCACTTTCCACGATTATCCTAATTTCGGCCCCATTTGTCCATCCGAGTACAGCTGTCCAAAGAAAGGCCACTCCTCTGGCACAGTCTTGCCCAGAAAATCCCAAAGAGATGTTTTCTTCAATAAGAGCTATGTTTATTGAAGAAATGCTCCAACTTGGGGCTACAATAAATCAAGGAAAGAAAAAGAAGAAGCAACCCATCCACAGCCAGAGAACTGAACACCGCCCAAGAAGTCCAGCTGGGTTTGTTCCAGTGGGCCACAGACTTGGGATCTGACATGAACGACTAGAGGAAATCTTAAAAAAAAAAAAAAAAGGAGGAAAAACACTTGCACGGCACACTGCTGGGTCTATCTCACATCATCACGGCAGTCTGGGTTCTCCCTGCATGATTTGGGTCTTATAGTTCTTTTTTTAACTAATTAATTTATTTTAGAGAAAGAGAAAGAGAACGGGGGGAGGGGTAGAGGGAGAGGGTGTCAAGCAGACTCTGCACTGAGCATGGAGCCCAATGCGAGGCTCGATCCCATGACCCTGAGATCACAACCTGAGCCGAAATGACGGGTAGGACCATTACCTGACTGTACCACCCAGGCGCCCTGGGGTAATACAGCTCTTAATGATTGCATTCATTCATACGCCCTATCCAGTAGTTATTGTACATAGTTACATTAGATAGCATATATATTAACATGGAAAAAGAATGTCTAAGGCACAGACAATAACTCGCAGTTAAGGACCCAAGGCAACTTCCAGAATCCTTATGTTGCCAATCTCACTGCTGCGCATGGGTACAGAGAAACTCAATTCTAACATGAAGTATCGGAATTGTAAGGTCAAGCCAGAGTTCATGGAGCACACTCTCCTTTTTGCTCTTTGTTATTTTACTTAATTTATTCTTCCCTCTAGTTTGAGGTCTCTGCTCTATGCAGGCTTTGGGAAACACACATCTGTTTATTGTAGTCTCTGAAAGTGCTTAGAATTTTCAAGCCTTGCACTTTAGGAAAGCTCCGTGCCCTTTTGAGGAGGCGCTCAGTCAGTCTCTGCTAGTGGTTCTGAGATGCCTTGTTAGGTCCAGTTCGCTCTCTACCTGGATCTTTTTTTTTTTTCTTTTATGTATTTCTTTTTTTAAAAATTTTTTTATTAACATATAAAGTATTATTTACCCCAGTGTACGTGTCTTTGAATCATCAGGCTTACACATTTCACAGCATTTGCCATAGCACATACCCTCCCCAATGTCCATATCCCTAACCCTCCCTCTACCTGGATCTTAATGGGAGGTGGGAAACCTTACATTTAATGCTCGCTGACCCTTGGTTCCTCTGGCCTCCCCCAGCCGGCAGCAGGAGGGCGGCAGCTCTTACCTCTCCTCACCAGGTGCCAGCCACGGGACCCTAACATCCGGAGCACAGGTCGCTGCCCCTCAGCCGCAGCCAGGCAGAGCCAGGAGCAGAACCCACTTTTGCTTTTTACTTATTGAAAATCACGGGACCTGAGCCACGTGCTGCCATTAAAAAATAAACCGTGAGTTTAAAAGCAGCGAACTGTCCATTGCCACAGGTTACTTTTAAGACGTGCTGTCTGTCCTTGAGGACGTTGCACCAGCCAGGAAGGATTCCGGGAGGGAGGGTGGGCAGGGGAAGGACAGGAAGCATACCAGGGAGGGGAGCTCCCACGGCAGTCACTTCAGGCTATAACTTTCAGAGCAAAGAGAAGGGCTGAGCCGCTTCGGGTCCCCTCCAGCCTGCTGCGGTGATTGCTTCACGCTTCAGGCCTGCAGGGCTCACTAGAGCACAGCTCAGCGCCTCCGTGGGCCAGGCCTTCCCGGGCGTTCTGCTGGAGGCTGGTCCCCAACTTACACTACGGCTCCGGGGCCTGACGTCCGTTTTAGGTTGCACCATTGTACAGAATCACAAACGATTCAGAAGAGCTGCCTTGTACTCACCTGCCTTCGTCCCGTACTTGGTCCCCTCCACGCGGCGGACGCGGCTCTCAGCGCAGACACTTCGGCAGTGAACCCAGTTGCCGTCATCACGGGGCTCGTGTTCTTAGGGAAGCAGACAGACAAGGAACAGATAAACGCGTTAATGGAGAACACAGCATCTGGCCGTGACCTGTGCCTCGAAGAGCATCAAGCAAGGCGGGAGGGGCTGAGCCGCTGTGGGCGGGTGGCTGGGGAAAGTCTGCCGTGAGCTGCCCCGAGAGCCGGGAGTCCTGAATGGAGAGTGTGTCGGAAGGAACAGCAGGTGCTCCATAGAAGGAGGCATCTGGCGAAGGGCGCGATAGACACTGAGAACAGCTGCTGTTATGAAGTGCTTAGGATGTGTGTAATCAAGCACTTTGTACGTCTCATGTGCTTCTTATAGGCACCGTCTCATTTAATTGTCACAAGTGTCCTGTGACACAGGTACAATGATTCTCCCATTTTACAGATGATGAAGTAGAGGCTGAAGGATGACCTAGTGGCCTCAGCTCACATCCTTAGGACGCGACGCTGAGGCTTGAGCTTGGGTCTAGTCTCAGTCCAAACACTCACGTCCCCAACCTCTAAGGTCTCATGCTCCGTGCTGCTGTATTGGAGGGCACCCCCAGACCCTTGGGCTTACTGTGGAGGGAAGAATGCTTTTGAAGCTGTGTGCTGCCTGGGAGGTGCTTTGCTCCTCATGCAAACCGCTTTCTGGTATGATTGTTTTCTCTCTTACTTAGAAATATTGTGCAGGGCGCCTGGGTGGCTCAGTCGGTTAAGTATCTGCCTTTGGCTCAGGTCATGATCCTGGAGTCCTGGGATCGAGCCCTGCATCGGGCTCCCTGCTCAGCAGGAAGCCTGCTTCTCCCTCTCCCATTCCCCCTGTTTGTATTCCTTCTCTCGCTCTCTCTCTCTCTCTCTCAAATATTTGAGAGAGAGAGAGAGAGCGAGAGAGAGAGAGAGCATAAGTTGGGGGGCGGGGGACAGAGGGAGAGGGAGAAGCAGACTCCCCGTTGAGCAGGGAGCCCGATGCAGGGCTCGATCCCAGGACTCCAGGATCATGACCTGAGCCAAAGGCAGATACTTAACCGACTGAGCCACCCAGGTGCCCAAATTAATAAAATCTTTAAAAAAATATATTGTTCAACCAAAGTTGCTTTTTGGGTGGCCTCCTGAGTCTTTGCTGCTTCTTTTATTTCAAGGTAAGTTGGCTGCTATCAGGATGCTCATGAACACCACTCTGATTAGCTTTCTTTCAGGGCTTCTTAGAGGTGCCCAAAAGTTGCACGCCTCTTTCAAGAGCCTGACATGTGGGACTCACGTGTGTAAGGTTGCTTCATTCTTATGGTAGCCCTGAAGTCAGAAGTGATTATAAAAGGATAGCCATCTCGGTGAATGGTTGACCCGGCCGAACCATATGGACACAGTGCAGTTAGGTAGAAAGGACAGCAATTGTAGCTTTGCAATTTTAGAGAGTCAGACCAAAAAAAAAAAAAAAAAGAATCTGCATGATCCTGAGCAGATAAGTTAGTAATCCTCTTGGAGCCTCCGAGTCCTCATCTATAAAAACGGGAATAATTATGCCAACTTCTTTCCAGTCTTTTCAGCACTGACAAGAGAATATCCACAAGACAATCTGCTTCTTGTAAAGACCTCCTTCATCCCTCCCCAGAAGAAAAGGAAACACAGTAACAAACAAAGAGCCTGCATGTGGGAGCTCAGTTCCTGTCTCCTAGATGTGAGAAGCCTGGAGGCTATGAAATCGCTCTGGAATTTATCCCCAAATGGTAGTTCTGTGTGTTGGTTCTTCTGCTGTCCTGGGGAGGCAAATCAAGGTCATTGAAGGATATTCCTCCAGGGAGAAGTAGCATAGAGAGTGAAGACGAGTGTGAAACCATCTCAACATACACGTTTTGGATTTAAGAAGCCCCAAATGACCCCCAAATATAAATACACCCCTGGGTAGTTGTAGATGTGATTAGTGCCTAAGGGAGGCATTTTGAGCCAATCCCTTCGAGTTTAGATCATGGCTCTGCTGCTTACTGGCGGTGTGACCATAAGTGACTTAACTGCCATCTTGGAACCTTTGGTTCACCCTTTGTGAAAGACGTGCACGTAAAGATAAACGATGAAAAATGTAAGATGGACAATAGTAACCCCCACCCCAGGATGCCTGTGAAATTGAATAAGCAAAGGTGTACACACATACACACAGTCCTTGGCAAATTAAGCAACATTTAAGTGTTGGCTATTAGGGGGACCAGGTTCAGGGGGGAAAATTCCAGGCCATGAGAAAGATGCTACCACTTAATTATCCAGGGAATGGCTTTCCCCAGGAAAAGCAGCTCTGCACTGGGGCGGGTGGGGGTGGATGCGAGGCTCCGTGCCATTGCAGTCACAGAGAGTGGGAGGGATGTTAAGTGTATGCTGCATTGTCGTTAATTAATTTCTCAAGGGCTGCAGTAATCAGAAGGCTCATTAATGTGTTTCAGGCAGCCTTTCATTTAGAGAACCAACGAGTAGTAAATCTAAATGCGGTGCACTTAGAAACCCTAGAAATCATTCCGTGCTGTAGTAGGAGGGGGGAAACCCTGCTCCTGTCTCTAAGGAAAAGAAAAAAAAAACCCCACAAGGGCTTCTTTAATCACACGAAAGAGGAGCAATTCTAACTCAACAGCGGCAGAGGCTTCCTGTGGCTTTTCAAAATATTATCATTTGGACCTGGTGGTCCCTGTGCTCTTGTACAATGTTTAAAGATGCCATGTTCTATCCATATGGATACTCTCCCCAGCGGGGTGCTTAATCCCGACAGGCAGATTCCAGGGGCCAGGGCCTGGCAGGGCCCCCGCACAGGAGTGGCCCGGAGCTCGTGGGGATGTGCAGCCGAGAACGTCCCCGAGCCCCCGCTTGCTGGAGGCTTGGCTGCTGGGTCAGGCTGGGGGCATGGGTTGGTGGCTTCTCTAATTCTTCAAGGCCAGCCTCAGGGTCACGTACGCCCCCTTCACTCTAATCTTGATGATCTCCCCCGAGGAGGTGCTTGAGACAGCGCAGAAGTGAGCAGGTTTCAGGGGACCCCTTTCACGGACCCGGACCTCTTCTTCCCCAGCTATTCCCATTAAAAAAAAATGAAGAGCTTAGAGCAATGCCCTGCTGATAGGCAGCCCTCTATGAGTGTTTATTACTCCCATTGTGATTCTTATTAACTGCTGGCAGAGTGTGAGCCGCGGGTTCTCAGGGGTTCTGTCCCTCTAGTTTTCCACGACGGGCTTCCTGACGATAATTGCTGTATCGGTGGTCACAACCCGCCATAGCATCTTGCACTGTGACTTGGTCTCCCTCCTTCTTTCTTTCCCCATCCTCATGTCCACTTTGGTCAGTAACACCTACGCTCATTTTTACCATCCCCCACTGCAGGGGAGAGGCCAGGCCTGGGTCTACACACCGTCTCTCCAGTAAGGCATGCCCCCAGTGGGCATGGAGGTTAGCCTTCGGAAGGCAGAGGTGGCCAAGTAATCTGTGACGCACCACACTCCTCCCTGGGGAAAGCAAACATTCAGTTGCTTGACACATGTACTGCCCCACTCTACCCTACCCCACCTCTCCCAGGGGACCCTGACTACAAAACGCTCAAATGAGACCCCAACCCACTTTTTCTCTTCAGTTCAACATAGGATTGAGCACCTACTATGCACCAAGCTCCATGCCAAGTGCCAGGGATGCAAAATGGGTAAGACATGTCTCTATCCTTAGGGAACACAGAGGCTAGGGATTAAGTCACACCCAGAAACACAACTGCAATAAATAGAAGCACAGAGGAGGGCGTGTAACTCAACCCTGGCTTCCTGGAGGAGATGGGGCCTGACTTGATCCTTAAGGACAAGAGTCTGAAGCAAACAGGTGATGTGCTCAGTTCTACATCTTATTTGCTCCCTATTGTACCACCCCAGAGGAAGCCTCTTGAGAACACTAGCAAGTCAAGCTCTAAATATCATAGTTTCATACTCTGGTATTCCGAGGAGATGTTTGCACCATATTAGATCCAAGTTGCTCCTTTGTTAAACTAATATTATAATGGGGGGGGGAGGTTCCTGGGTGGCTCAGTTGGTTAAAGGTCTGCCTTCAGCCCAGGTCATGGTCCCAGGGTCCTGGGATTGAGCCCCGAGTCGCATCACATTGGGCTCCCTGCTTAGCAGGGAGTTAGCTTCTGCCTATCCCTCTGCCTCAGCCCTGCCCCCTGCCCCCTTGCTCATGCTGTCTCTCTCTCTCTCTCTCAAATAAATAAATAAATAAATAAATATTAAATAAATAAAATCTTAAAAAAAATACTAGTTTGGGGGCACCTGGGTGGCTCAGTCGTTAAGCGCCTGCCTTTGGCTCGGGTCATGATCCCAGGGTCTTGGGATCGAGCCCCACATGGGGCTCCCTGCTTGGCGGAGGGCCTGCTTCTCCCTCTCTCCGTCTCCCCCTGCTTGTGTTCCTTCTCTCCCTGTGTGTCTCTCTGTCAAATAAACAAAATCTTTAAAAAAAAAATACTAATTTGATAATGGATATCTGATCTTGACATACTGGGTTGAAAATTTATAGGGTGAAAGTTTCAATCTCTGTCTTAGTTCCTAATCTGTACATAGAGCTTTTGACTTCTCTTTGAAATGCTGTCTCTTCCATGAAACTTTCCTAGTCACAAGGGTTTGTTGCTGCTACCTGCCCTTAACCCCTGACGATGCAGTGACCCAAGCGGGAACACGCCCCCAGCACACTGCAGTACGTGGTCCTCCTTGTACACTGACCGGTCTCGGTCACAGTCACGGCCTGGACTCGAGTCAGCTGCTCGGATGCAACATGCGTCATGTTATCAGATAAAGAAGAATCGTAGTTCCAGGCTTCAACACAAACTGGGCCAAGGCTGAAGTTCAACGTGTTTACGGTAACACCTAGTGTTAAACCTGAATCATGTTTCACTCTTTAAGATTTCTGCTACATTTTAATGATTTTTCTAAAAGTGAAATCAAATAATGTGTGAAGTGCTTACAAATGCTCGACCTACAGTCAAGCCCTCAGTAATGTCGCCTACGTTCGTTATTATTACCAGGGATAGTTCTGTTGAAGATTCCAGTCATTTACATCGCTGGAGGTGGCTACAAATGGATCTACTGAGAGGAATGAGTTTGACATTTTCTGGATGTATCTTAGTTTGGTCTCTCTGAACCCTTGTATTGTTCTTTAATGTTTTATGTTTACGTCTGGGCTCCCTAATTAGACTTAAAGGAGTTTGAGGGCAGTGATCCTCTTAGATTTCTATTTTATTTCCCTCACCTAGCATACAGCCGACGTTCAGTAAATATATCTAGATGCATTCATTGATTGGCTCGAGGCCTACAAGGCTGTGTAAATGAATATGCAAGTGTTAATTACCATGCTAGCTGGCATCATCTGCTCCATGGTCCTTTCCTTTGCCACTGCTTCTCAGTTCAGGAAAATGAGTAGGAGGAGATTAATCCTGGGTGGAGGAACAAATCCCAAATACTGGAAACTCTGCCAGCTGACCGGTTCACACATCTCAGCATATCATTGCGTGTCTTCCTCACGCTATACACTGTCCCGGTAGAACTCCTGATTGTCTTTGACCTCCAGGCTCAAGGGCACCAGATGTGGCACTGGTTCATTGTACTAAGGTGCAAACGACTTCTCCCAAGTTCAGGAGAAACACTGGAGAAGCGGCCTGCTTCTAGGTCACCCGCAGCAAGCTGGGGCAAACTGGGTTGGCTTCATCCTCCCTTTCAAATAATAGGCCATTCAGTCTGAGGGAGAGCAATGAATCAGCACCCCCAGGGCCACTGGAGCGGCCTGACTGCTGCCAGCTGGCCGGCCCATTTCAAACAACCAATTAGTATGAGCACCGCAAGTTGATTTGAGAAAATCCAGGCGGCTCTCTGTGCAAAAACTAGAAGGGCTCACATGTCTGTGTGGAAATGAAGTTGTTTCCCCTTCCTTGGCATTATTCCACTCCAAGGAACAAGCTTTATTTCTCTCAAAACTTGGCTTCCCTTGACTTGCCAGATGAAAAATGATGTGAAGTTATTGAAATCATCTGCTGAGGGAAATGAATCCAAGCTCAGGGAAAGAGGTTTTGCTGCTTTTTCAAAGCACATCAGTCAGCCTGTCTTATAAGCAAAATAGACTGCTGCTACCAGGTAAAGGCAGTAATTATTTCAATTAGCAATTGTATTTGGTGTAGAAGGTAATGAGGAATAAAGAGGCTGGACCCAGCCCAATGATTCATTATGCACGCTTTCTCCTGTTCTAAGGTAGCAAATGAACAGAGTGAATTCAGCGGTGGGAAGACAGAGGCTTCCCCCCATGTGGACTGACTCATCATTCATCATTTGCTGCCTGGTGAAGAGGGAATACACGGACAGGAAACACCAACAGTGCCCACTCCACCCCTGATCTAACACCGTCTTTGGTGCACAGAGACCCCTGTGCACAACGGCAAGCCATGAGGTTGTGTGGTGGTTGGCGAAACAATAATTTGCTGATATTTGTCACTCTCTTGCTGAAATGAAATAAGGAAATCACAAGGATCTACAGTATTTTTATTCAACATCATCTTAGACCATTCTTTTGATTTTAAATATATGCGTTTCTAGAATGGAAGGAAGGAAAAGAGGGGGTGAGAGTCAGAGTGACAGTAGGGCCACCTTGTTCTGGGAAGACTTTGACCAAACTGGGTTAATATGGCAGAAAAGACTGAGGCAGCTGATAGCCTTTTTTGCAAATGTAGCACATTTGAAGTTTCTGCTTTGATGAATGCCTCTCTGTGTTATCTGAAAAGTCTACCATGAAAGCAAAAACTGACAGTAGTACTTCAAGGAGTAATTGACAATTCCTTGATTAGAGTGAGCGATTTAACACGTATTTCTTAGTAACTGATAGATCAAACAGCCAAAAATATTAAGTAAAGTTATAAAGATTTTGAACAACATAATTAACAAGTTTGATGTAAAGGACTTATATAGAGCATGGTGCTCAACCACTGGAGAATACGCTTTCTTTCCCAGATCACATATTACATTTATGAAAACGGATGATGAAGTAGGACATAAAGCAAATATCAAATCTCAACAATTTCAAAGAATCAGTATCATAAGAACTGCATCACGATTAAGTTAGAAACCAGTAAAACTTATACCTTGAAACCTCTATACATTTGGAAATTTCGAAGCACAATTAAAATCCGGAGAGAAAGCAGATTGTGGTTGCCGGAGGCTGGGAGGAGAGAGGATTGGGGAGTGACTACGTAATGGGTCAGGGGCTTTCTCTGGAGGGAATGAAAATGTGCTGGAACTAGACAGAGGTGGCAGTTGCACAACATTGTGAGTGCCCTTCTGGTTATCTTTCTATATCTTTCTACTAATCTGGTTAACTTTCTATGAATTGTACACCTCAATCCGGTAAACTTTATATGAATTTCCACCTCAATGAAAAGGAGTGCTCATTATAACTCTATTTTAATCCTCATCTATGGATACATGGGTGTGTATAGTTTGTTCAGCTTTTTCAAGCTATACACTTATGACATGCATTTTTCGTTGTTTTACATATATATCTTTATATTTTCTATATTATGCTTAAATATAAAGAGCTTAAAAATAGAAGAACTTAAAATAAAAAAAACACATCAACTAAAAGAAATCATATTAGAAAGTATGAAAAATGAGAACTGATGACACTACACTCAAAATTTACAGTATGTGGTGAACTAATTCAGATCAAGAGGAAAAACGCTACAACAGAGGATGATGAAGAGTTGTCCAAAGTACCCATAAAAGAACATTTCTAGCTTTTGATATTTCTTTGTAAAAGGAAGAAAAGTTTAAAATTAATAAGAGGGACATCAAATGTACGAAGGGAGAAAAAAAAGCAACAGAATATTCCCAAAGAAAGTAAAAAGAAGGGAATAACAACCTTAAAGAAACAGATATCAGAGATAATAATGATGATCATCAAAGCCAAAGACTGGGTCTCTGAAGAGGTAAACCCCTAGAAACTCTGAATAAGGAAATCTAAAAAATAGAAGACACACATGAAATTAGGAATAAAAAATGAGTACAAAAGGTCACAAATATAATAGAAATATAAGATAGAAAAATTTTATGCCAATAAGTTTGAAAATACATTTATTTATTTATTTGTTTGTTTATTTATGTAAAGCGATCAAAATTTATTAAGGGATGATACAGGAAAAGCTCTCAAGAGTGACAGGGGTCCTGGCAGGGTTGCCAACGAGGGCCTTTAGGGTTGATCTCTTATAGAAAGCTAATTGGGGGACTTACATTTTAAATGGAAAAAGTCCTGGGAAAATATACTTAGCAAAACTGACTAAAAAAGAAACAGAGAGCCTGCATAATCAGTAGTACAAATCTTCCCATGAAAGAAATCCTATGCTCTGAGGGTTTTATTTATGAGTTCTGGGAGGTATTTCAATTACAGCCTCAGATTAAAACCAGTATGCTAAATAAGCAGGATTTATGGAATGTAATCAAGAAAGTTACTACCCTGCTGCCCCCTACTATCCTTTTAAATCTTCTCAGTGAAGGTAATCCTTCTTCTGCCGTTGGATGAAAACTCAGGCAAGTGCCTTGACTTTTAAGGTTATTATTGAGTAATAGAAATGCCTGTGTTAACCTATAGACGTAAACCCAGACTCAAATTAGTAACTTAAAATGTCCAGTACAATATAAGATAGGCTTTCAATTTAAAAGTTAAGACTTCTCTTCCCCCAACTCAGGGCTGTGGCAGACCACTTGTTTTGGGGAAAAGAAATGGATTCAGCCTCTTCTCTTTCTCTCTCTTACCTTTCCAATCACCGCCCCCACCCCCAACCTCCATGCCACCACCACCACTCTCCCATCTCCAAGTCAGAATTCAATCAAGAAACTGAAATTATGCCAGTGATTTGAGAACAAAATTAATGTGAAAAAGCATTAACTAAATTGAAGTCACTAACCAGATGACTGATGAGACAAGAAGAAAATTCCAAGGTATCCTAAGTGTAGTAATTTCAAGCAGAAGCTACCATTCCCGGGGCTGAGGGAATAAAAGAAAGATGTTAAAATTCTTGAGGCTTCAAACCACAGGCCAGGGACCCTACAGAGCTGAAACTCTGGATCTTGAGGAGGCCGTGATGCTTGGCTGGTGCTCATGTGCCTGAGTTCGGAGCAAGGAGCTCGTGAGGCTGGACCCAAACTCTGAAGAGGATGGAGTCCTGTCTTAGGAGGAAGAGGTGGATGTGGGGAGCCTGGACTTACAAGTTTTGTTGAAACTGTAAACTGGACTGGCTGCTGCCATGGAAGGAACTGCCCCTGATGGGGTGAAGAAGCTGTCCTAGGGGGACACTCGCATGGGCCAGACAGGAAGGAGGCAGGGACGAGTGCACCCCTTCTGCTCCTCCAGCCTCCCCGTCCCCGTCCAGCTCCCTGACTGCCAGAGCCCAACAGGGCATAGCTGGCAAAGCAGACATGTGGTTTGCAGGAGGGTGGCTCTCGCATCACAGAGCAGAGAAGAAGAAGGTGGACTTTTAATAAATGACGGACCCCCATTCACTACTGCTTCTCCGATCCTCTCCAGCATGGGGAGATGGAGAAGGAAGGGAACAGAAAGCCCTTACTTAACTGATTCTGTTATTAGAATGCGTTGCTCTCTCTGGACCTGCTGGGTATTTGAAGCTGATTCTTTCTCATGAAGGGCGTTCAAGTGAACTTTGGCAAATCTATTTTCTTACCCCATCACTGCTGATTTCCTTTGATCTAAATGAATGCCCTGTATTCTGGGAGTTGCTTATTAACCTCCATTTAATGGCCAAATAAGCAGTGTCCAGGTTCTCCTGTAGTGAAACCTGTTTACCTCTCCAACTGAGCCAACTCTACTTGAGACAATATAAGATGACCCCGTGCCAGCTCCTTTGTGTGCATCTGGTTGTATTTGAGCCAAAGAAACACTCATGGATTCTTTGCCCAGGCAAATTTGGGGAATGCAGACTGACTCAAGCCCAGGAGTACCATTCTTTCACTCCACCACCAAAGCAGCTAGCCAGCCCTCTTCTTGTCTTTTGTGTTTCCGATGAGAGCCAGACACAAGTCCACTAGCCTGCCTAGTTGCAGAGGAGTAAGGGGAACCACTGAATCCCTTCTTGGCTGTCTCAGTTCATAGAAGCCATGTTTCCCAAAGAAACCCACTTTCAAAATTTCCATCACACTCCCTCTTTCAAACCACTGACATGCTTGAAAGGATGAGGCATTGTTAATGTCAAAGAACTAATTCCTAGATCTGTCTTTTGAAAAGACTATCTTGGCCTATCATCTCACTTTGGAAGTTTATGTCTTGAATCTTGGTACTTCACCTGAAACTTAATTGAACATCTTCTTGTAGTAATCTTAAATTCTTCCAATTCATCTTATGAGATTAGTATAACACTGATCCTAAAATCAAAACAGAACTAGAAAGGAAAATTACAGATTAATCTTATTCATAAGCAAAATTACGAAAACTAACAAACAAAAACAACACAAAAAACCCCTCAAACTATCCTAAACAATTACCAATCCAGCAGAGTATGAAAACTTCATAGCCCATCATACTAAATTGGGTTTATCTTGGGAATCCAATGTTGGGTTAACATTATAAAGATGATTAATTAATTATTTTTTTATTGTTTTAAGATTTTATTTATTTATTGGTCAGAGAGAGAGAGAGAGCACAAGCAGATAGAGTGGCAAGCAGAGGCAGAGAGAGAAGCAGGCTTCCTGCCGAGCAAGGAACCCAATGCGGGACTCGATCCCAGGACCCTGGGATCACGACCTGAGCTGAAGGCTGTGGCCTTACCAACTGAGCCACCCAAGCCACATCCCAAGATGATTAATTTAATTCATTACTTTAACAGATCGGATGAAGAAAACCATTTGATAATCTCAGTAGATGCAGAAAAAGCATTTGAGTAAAAGCAACTTAATCTGTGATAGAAATCTGAAGATTATAATTAAGAACGTAAATTTTAACAAGATAAAAGCCAAAAAAAAAAAAAAAAACAACACCCCACTTACGGCAAATATCATTCTTCCCGGTAAAACTTACAAGCCTTCCCTTTAAAATCAGGAACATGTTGAGGATGCCCAATGTCATTGTTATAGTCAACATTATTCTAGTTGCATAAGTAAAATGTAAAAAAGAAATAAAAGGTATACAAATTGGAAAAGAAGGAATAAAATGATCAATATTAGCAGACTGATATGATGCCCAAAGAGAATATTCAATAGAATCTATAGTCAAATTATTAGAATTGAGAAGATAATTTAGCAAAGTGGCTAAGCATACAAAACCAATTGCATTTCCATGCAGCAGTCATAAAAATCATAGTAATAGAATTTTTTAAAGAAACCATTTACAATAGAAATGAAACTACAATAAAATAGAGGCAAGATCTTCATGGAAAAAATGTTTACTGAAAACCATTAAAGAAGACCAAACCTAACAAACAGATATACCATGTTCATAGGTAAAGAGACTCAATATTAACTATGTCGACTCTCCCCAAATTCAATGCAATTAAAATCAGTATCTCAGTGGTTTATCATAGGCCTTATTAATCTGATTCCAAAATTTACATGGAAGAGAAAAGGCCCCCGAATAGTCAAGATACTCAGATACTCTTGAGGAATAAGAACAAAGTGTGTGTGTGTGTAAGATGGGGTGGCCCTGCCAAATATTAAGATTGATAAATTTAAATAAAACAATGTGATATTGGCACAGGGACAAATAGACCAAAGGAAAGAATGGTGAGTCCAGAAATGGATCTATAAATATCTGATGACTGATCTGCTGGCCCTCTAGAGCCATTGGCAGACGAAGGGGGGATGGCAGGAAGTGAAATGTTTAATAGTGTGCGAACAAGAGTTTATCCATATTGGATAAAAATGATATCGCATTCCTCCCTCGCATCATATATAAAGTCCAGGTAAAATAAAGATTTAAATGTGAAAAGAAAAACCTTAAAACTTTTATGTGTCAATACAGAAAAATATTTTTAACTTTTAGTAAGGAAGCATTTTCTAGACAAGACCCAGAAAATACAAACCATAAAGGAAAAGATTGTTAAATTAGAGAAATTCAAATTATGAATTTCTTTTTACCAAAAGACACTGTAAAGAGAGTAAAAAGACAAGCCAAAAACTGAGAGGGCGTATTTGTCATGCACATAATTAACTAAAAATTAATATATAAAATCCATGAAGAACACCTAAAAATCAGTGAGAAAACAAAAAGAACCCAATAGAAAATGAGCAACAGGAATGAAAAGCTTTTCACAGAAGAGAAAACATGAATGGCCAATCAATAAACAAAATGTACCTTAAGGTCATTAGTAATCAGGAAAAGCAAAATGAAATCACAACGAGATATTTATACACCTACCAATTGGTACAAATATAAAATTTGACGATTTTAAACAGTACAATGAGGTCTCCTAAACAACTTGCAATGGGTGATACAATCACTTTGGAAATCACTTCTGACATGTCTAGTGTAGCTGAGACGGCACGTCTCCTATGACTCCCAGGAATATCCTTAGAAGAACTCCACACGAGCACCAGGCAATATGTTTGAGGCAGTGATATGTTTTGAGCAGCACTGTTTCTATTCACAAAAAACTGAACACAATGCAAAAGGAGAAAAGACAAATCAACTGAGGTATATTCATAAAATGGTTGTAAAAGTAAAAACGAATGAGCTATATAACTGAATTTCAGAAATGGAATGTTCAGAGGAAAGGAATATATGAAATATGATATTTTAATAAACTTGGAAAACAAGCAAAGCCATATTTTGTTTAGGGATGCATATATATATATATATATATATATGGCAAACTATAAATTATAGCAAAGTTTTTAAACTCGATTTTATCATCCAGTTTTCTATCAGGGAGGCACCATAGGGCTGTGATTGGCAAGACAGTGTTGCCAGATAAAAATGGCAGGGGAAGGGGGCAGGTAACTTTGAATTTAAATAATGAATAATGTTTTTAGTATATAACTACATCCCAGATATTGCATGGGACATGCTTATATGAAAAATTATTGTTTATCTGAAATTTAAAATTAATAGGGCATATTTTCTTGCTGCTGTTGCTTGTTTTTGGCTAAATCTGACAACCCTACTCAGTGATATTTATAACGTACTATTTCTTAAGTTGTGTGGTAGGTTCATAAGTTGTCTGTACATTTTGTTGTTTGTTTTTTTTTAAGCAGACAACAAACTTCAGTGCAAGTCTTCCTCTGTTTATAATTCTATTTAGTGGATCCAAAGCTTTTGCTAAAAAACCAGCAACAGTGAGACTGAGGTGCCGGGGAATGGTCCTCTGTGACCACCTGAGGATTCGTCATATTTCTTGCGCCTGGGCTTTCTCCTTACTGCTCTCCATGCTCCCATTGGTGACTACTTCACTCCTACAACTAGAGCTGTTCACCTCGGTTAGGTAGGGTATCCCACCATCTTCCTTCCATAATGTCTATAAGTGTGGGGTATTATGCAATGCATGACCCACTTTAAGCTCATGTTCCAAGCAATAAAGGATTTTTTTAACCATCAAAGGGCCTCCTTATCTCCCCAGTTCCTCAGAGAAAATATCAGGAAAGAGATCACAAAGAACATCCAGATTAAAGAGGCTATTAGTTGCAAAATCACTTTCCTAGTCCCATGGGGAAAGCTCATGGAGGGAAAAGAACCTTCCACAGAATTTAATTGATGAAGACTCAATATATAAAGACTCTTCTTGAAGCAACTGCATAAGTAAAGGGTAAAGACTGCAAAGAATTCTAAGGACCCCGAAACAAGAGTAGAACACTCCAGCACAAAACAAATAGCAAGGGTGGAGGGGGTGGTGTTCAAGATAAATGGAAGAGATTCCAACCAGATGTGACATTCATGAGCCCCAGGACCATGAGCAGTTGTTCGGCTCACTGTTGTATTCCCAGTGCTTACGCCAAAGACTGGCACCGAGTTGTCCTCAATAAATGTTTGTGGGTGGAGTACATGAATGCATAATGAATGAAAGAAGTAGCAAAGGGAGTATAAAGATTATTATCAGATCCATAGAAAGGAGGAATTAAAAAAGTCACAGCAGAATCTGCTGATTCTCCTGTATTTCTTGCACAGGCACACCTCAGAGATAGTGCAGGTTTGGCTCCAGACCCCAGCAATAAAGCAAATATTGCAATAAAGCAAATCAGATACATTTTTTTTGGTTTCCCAGGGCATACAGAAGTTACGTCTACTAAGTGTGCAACAGCATTATGCCTAAAACAACAATATGCATGTCTTCATTAAAAAATGCTTTCTTGCTAAAAAAATGCTACCCATCGGCTGAGCTTTTCTGCGAGTCATAATCACGGATCGCAGACCACCATATCAAAGAAAGAACGATGTAAAACGTTTGAAATAGTGGGAGAAGTTACCAAAGTGTGACTCTAAGTGCTCATGACGTGAGCCAATGCTGTTGGAGAAAGAGTGCTGGTAGACTTGCTCAAGACAGGGTTGTCACAAGCCCTCATTCAGTCTGTAAACAAAACACCCCCTGCAGTATCTGTGAAGTGCAATAAAGCAAAGCACCATAAAACGAGGTACGCCAGTATGTAGGTCAGTAAACTGCTCATAGCTCTCGGTACGAAGTGTGGCTTCATAAAACCTGAAAAAAAAGAACTCCTGATTGAAAGCCACATGTGGATTCCAGTCGAGAAGCTGGTGTCCACAGGAGGTAGAACCACAAAGCAGCTCCCGACCTTAACTGGGGCTGCTCCTGGCTGGGTGTGCTTAGTCACTCTGACACCTGTCTAATACCTCCTCAGTTCCTTCCGGCTCACCCTGAGGGGTGATGGCCAAGCTTCTGATACTCGCCCTATTGCCAGAAGGCACCGATACACTGGCTTTCTCCATCAGTTCTTGCATCTAACCATTCATGCACTGAACATTTACAAAGCCTACACCAGCTGCCGTACTAAGTCTTGGAGATTTAGAGATAGGATTTAGTGAGCACTTACTAAGGCAGGCGCAGTGTTAAGAACATTGCTTAAATTCGCTAACTTGCAGCCCTAATAGTAGGTATTACTGTTATCCTATTTTACCCATGGGTAAACTTGGGAATAAGACATGGTCTATGGTTTCAAGAGGGAAGACAGACATTGATGATCCGCCATTCTGAGGATTTTCCAAAGTGCCACGGGAACAGACTGTGTATGTGACCTGAGATGCTATCTCTCGCCGCATAACGATGTCACCACCCAATTAGCAGCTTAAAACAACACCCATGTATTTTCTCACAGCTCTGGAATCAAGGTCCAGGCGCGGGGTAGCGGGCTCCCCTGTTTCCAGGTCTCTCACTAGGCTGCCGTGGAGCCATCAGCGGGGGCTACTTCTGTCGGAAGACCCGCAAACTCCTATAGTTGCCGAAAGCGTTCAGCTCCTGTCGGGGGTCAGACTCTGGGCCTCAGCTTCTTGCTGGCCATCAGCCAGCGGCTGCCCACGATCGTGTGCCAGTCGCCCTCTCCAGGGGGACGCTCAAGACATGCAGCTGCTTCTTCAACGCCAGCTGGGCACTCCCAGCAAGAGGGGCATTCCAGTCTTCTGTAACAATCTAGAATCTAGAAGGGACATCCTCTCACCTTCGCTGACTTACAGGAGTTAATGTGAAGTCGCAGGTCTGGCCACACCTGGTTGGAAGGGGTTACGGAGGGCTGTGAATGCAGGAGACGGGAGGACGGGAAGCGCTGCAGAGTCTGTCCGCTTCTGCTTTTTCTCATCAGCCCAGATGAGCTGCCCCTACTAGCTGCCTCCAGGGCTCCCACAGCTGCCCCACGTGGCTGCATGGTCACCAGCCTGCCGCCTGGGAGGCACCCTGCCCCAGGGTTGCACGGTACCCCATTTGCATAAGGAGTTACAGCAGCCCCGCCACTTCCATCAGTGTTTATAACACTGTGTTAGGACTACCTGTTTCTTTTTCTCTCTCTTCGCTATACTAAAAGCTCCTTGAAGTCCAAGACTAAGACTTTTCTTTTTGTATCTCTAGGACAGCAAGTGCCAAAAAGGGTTTGTCAGATAAATGGAAAAAAGATGGCAGCACAACCAGCTTCCCTGGGGAGCCGGTGGGAAGCACGGGGAGGACTTTGCAGGGAAGGCGCATGCGTGCTCTCCCTCATCACTCAGCTGGACCCTGAACTTCTTTAAAGAGACCTTGGGAACAATTTCCAGTGACATATAATAAAAATCTTGGTTTGCTGGGCTTTGCTTTCCTCCTGAGTAATCCCCATGGAGATAAAAACAAAAATACCCTGCTGCCTGAACCCAGTACACACCATTGTTCTTGTTCTCATAATACGGTAGTGGGAGGTAGCGAGGGGAATGGTTCCTATTTTTCTGGAACTGGCAGGTAGAGCCCAGAGCAGAAAAAGAGTGCTAAGCTTTCTGCAGTCCGAGGCAGGCGAGTGTCCAACACTGGGGAACGCTTCTCTGCAGGGCAATGCCGGCCCCATGCTCCTCCCCTCCATTCTGCTTCCCCCACTCCTCTACAAGCCCCTAGGGCACCCCAAGAGCTTGGACGTGAACATAAGGTGAAAGTGGCCAGAACTAGGGACAGCCTTAAAACTGGTTATACATTTAAGATCATTATCAAGTCCCCTTTCATTTTCTTCATATAAAATCATTTCTGTTTCTTTCCAGTCGCCCCATCACAGGTCTTCAGTCATCCACTGTGACTCTGACTTCTCATAATAGTAACGTCCAGATCAACACCCTGTATTCCAGGTCACGAAAGCACCTGCCCAGGACTCCGCCATTCGGACCCGACCGACGGCCCAATGTGGAAGCAAATGGAAATTAGGACCAGCAGCCGCACGTAAGGAAACCAACCATATGTGCAGCAGTGAATGAGAATGTACGTGCTAGAACCAGAAATGGCTACCATTTCAAAAGGATCGTTCTATGGTTTTCTCCGTGGGGACAGAGTTGGTTCCTCACATTAAACTAATAAAGAAAGAGAACATCAAACGCTTGCCTGAACGCCACACTCACTGCACTGTCTTGGGGAGGAGAGGCAGGGATGAGCGGAGCTGAGCTTTGATGGAACTCACGTTATCTGTTCAGTCACTAGAGGCCTTTGGACCTGATGTTCCTCCATGTGCCAAGGAACGCTCTGACTCAGAACAAAGGCACCCACCAGCGAAGTTCACGGCCTTCTGCTGTTCCCACCAGAGCACAGATCACCTTCACGCTGTCCAGACACTGATTTCACTCCTGCTGACGGCCTCCCCTGGCCCTGGCCCTGGCCCTGGCCCTGAAGGATGACATAGTTAGAAGGTTTCTTTTATGTTGCTTCTATTAAATGTGAGTTTTTTGGTGCCCTCGAGTGGTTCGGAGGCAATAAAAATGATTCAGAGGTTAACGTTGTTTTTAAAAATTAATATTCAATTTATTAAAGTTGCAGATTAAAAAAAACTAATTTTTCCTGAAGCTTTTAAGTTCTGCATCAAATCTTACTGTTCCTTGTCTATTATGTATAGCCTGTTATATATATATTTTAAACTATGGTAAAGGCCTTTGAATAATATGTGATCCTATTTCTTTTCTTTCTTTTTTTTTTTTTAAAGATTTTATTTATTCATTTAACAGAGAGAGAACACAAGCAGGCAGAGAGGCAGGCAGAGGCAGAGAGAGGAGCAGGCTCCCTGCGGAGCAAGGAGCCCGATGCGGGACTCGATCCCAAGATGCCGGGATCATGACCTGAGCCAAAGGCAGCCGCTCAACCAACTGAGCCACCCAGGCGTCCCTGTGATCCTATTTCTAAGCTAATGTCTTCAAGCATTTTAAATTGCATTTATAACTCAATGCATTCTGGTGGTTTTTTTTTTTAATTATTACTTCAACGTTTTGGTTGACCTAACATAACTTTCTCAGTACTCAACTAACAAGGAACACTAATAGGCCAAACTTGTAAGGAGGGTTAAGCTTTTAAATATTATAATACTGTATATATAAACTTAGTAAAAGTATAACTTAAAATCTAAAGCAATTATTCATATATTATAAATCGGAGTTTAAGTCCTATTCATCTTAATATTAGGTTAAATTGTCTCAAACATTACAGGCCCATGAAATACTAAATGTAAGCTTCTCCCTCACATATAATGTTAATATACAACAGGTTGACTTCCTTAAACACATCTGTACTTAAACCTAAAGCAGCCTGGGGTCGAGTGATACTTAGGCACTGGACTGGTTCCCTAGGGCTGTGTGACAAAGGACCACAAACTGGGTGGCTTGAAACAACAGAAGTTTATGCTCTCTCAGTCTGGAGGCTGGAAGTCTGAAATTGAGGTGCCAGCTGGGCACTGCTCCCTCTGGAGGGTCGCGAGGAGAATCCCCTCCTTGCCCCCTCCAGCATGGGTGGCTCTGGGTATTCTTTGTCTCTCTCGGCTTGTGGAAGCCAAACCACTCCAATCTCTGTCTCTAACCTCACGTTGCCTTCTCTGTGTGCCTTCTCTTCTGTCTCCCATAAGGACATTTGTCATTGGACCACTGGGGGATGCTCTTATTTCAAGATTTTTAATTTTATTACCTCTGCAAAGATCCTTTTTCCAAAGAAGGGAACACACACAGGTTCCAGGGATTTGGCTATAGACATATTTTGGGGGGCGGGGGGAAGCCACCACTGTTCAACCCACTCTACCCACAAGGGACATGTCATTCCAGTGAATCATGGTAATGCCCAGGGGTGGCAGCTGAGTGCCCTTCCAGTAGCAACACTGATGGGACATCCTAGTTCTATTCACAGCCCCACTATCAGTGCCTTTCAGATGAGCTCATCTCCTAGTTCACGGCTCTGAGTTCCATTCTGTCTTACTGGACTTCTTTATCTCCTCACAGACCTTTGCACTAACTTCCTCCCACCCAGACTACACACTTGATCAGGTTTTACATCTATTGACTCTTAACGTATATAAATATATTGTATAGTTATCTCTAAAGACATTTGTATTGACAGAATCCTGGATTCTTTTCATATCCTTCCAATCAGTTAAAGTCATCAATATCTAGGGTTATTAAAAGAGTATCCAATTGAATTTCTGTATTTCTCTTATGTTTCTGCCTGGCTAGTCAGTCATACTTCTAAGGTCTTTCTGTTGCCAGCTGCAAACGATTGGTTAGGAAGTCTCTTAGGACTTTGAACAAGCTGTTGAAAAAATGAATCTCAATGAACCAATTCAATAGTAGGTCTTAAAGGAGGTGGCATTGTAGGGTTGTAAAGACACTCTTTACCACGCATAAGCTGGTGGCTTGGGGAAAACTCCTTAGTCTTTTTGAGCTGATGTACACCTGTATATAAAATGCTGCTAACATCATTCCAAGTTACTTCATTGGGTTGTGAGGACTAAAGAGATGGCGCACATACAGTATTTCCCACAGTGCCCAGTTTATAACAAGCACACAAAAAGGGTTAGTGATTAGAACACTAGAATTTCAGAAGAGTGTTTCCATGTTTCCTTAGGGACTTTTTGAGCACAAATTTGAGGTAGGCAGAAATGTTCCTTAAAAGGAGGTTCCTTCGTGCATATTATATGTTCATTGAGCACCTACTATTTGCTGGGCACCTACTATTTGCTGGGCACTGTTCTAAGGGCATGGGATGATGACTGAACAAAAAAGGCAACTAGCCCTGTTTCAAGGAGCTTAGGTTCTAGTTTAGGGGGAGCCTTATAGAAGGTGAAAAGTACTACAGAAAGAATGGAGCAGGAGAAGAGGGCAGGGCAGTGCCAGGAGTGGGGCAGCTCAGAATCTAGATAGGGTGGTCAGGACGGATCTCATGGAGAAGGAGACACTGGAGTAAAGACTTGAAGGGGGTGAGGGAGTAAGCCATATGCAGATATATGGGAGACAGCATTTCGGACAGAGGAAGCAATAGTGCAAAGGCCTTGAAATGGGAGCATCTCTGACACGTTCAAGGACAAGCACGTCAACCGTGTGACTGAAGTGCTGGGAGGGAGGCGGGGAGTAGAAGGGGAAAAGGTAGAGAGATGATAGGACTAGACAATGGAAGGTCACTGGCGCCACTTTACTAAGACAGGAGGCCATCACAAGGCCAAGAGCAGAGGGATGATAGGATCAGATCTGAATTTTAAAAGGGTTACTCTGGCTACAGTGTGAATAGATAGTAGGAGGGAAGGGTAGAAGCAGGGAGACCAATCAGAGGGTATGTAGGAATCCAGATAAGAGACAAAGGTAGCTCGCGCAAGAACACAGTACTGGAAGTGGTGAGAAGTGTGGTCAGATTTTGCTTTATGCTGAAAAGCACTATTTGTTGATATAGAGGATGTGGGCGTGAGGAGAAGAGAGGTGAAGGAAGATGCTACGATTTTTGACCTGAGCAACCTGAAGGATTGTACTACCACCAACTAAGATGGATGGAGAGGGCGGCGGGCAGAGCAAGTTTGGGGGGAGAGGGAACGACTACTAGACGTTGAAGAGGAATTTTCCACGTGAGTTTAGAGTTTGAAAGAGAGAGAGAGAGGTCCTGGGTACAGATGTACATTTGAGAGTTGCCAGCATATCAGTGTGACATATTCAGAGCTGTGTGACTTGATGTGACCAAGAGTGAAGGTAGAAGGAAAAGAGAGCGGGACCAGTGGTGGCCCCACCAGGATTAAGACTCCAGGGAGAAGAGTGAAACCAGCCAAAGAGACTGAGAAGGGGCAATGAAAAGACTGTGTGGCCTTGGAAACAAGGAACTGTGTTCTCCACAGCGCTAGAGTCTGCAGTTAACTCCGACAATGTCCTCTGTGTGATGATGGTGATCCCCTTTGGGTTACATCTGCTGTAGCCCCCCCAATTTCCCCTGAGTCTTCCTCTCTAGCGAAATATCTCTTGCCTTTCTGCATAGACTTCCATAAGGGAATTGAATGCATTTTAATAATTAAAAAATAATATGGGAAATAAAAATCAAGAAATACACCTCAGGATAGCACGTGATGATTTTTTAAAAGTATGCCTATAACTCATTCACATAATCTGCATAAAATATACACATCACATGCAAATGCCCTTGAAGTCACTGGGTTTTAGGATGATTCCTGTTGATTCCACAGCAATAGTGAACTTTATCCTATACCCTACGAGCTGTATAAAGGCAATCCAAATTGTACTCTGAATAACCGTAACTTTGGCCATACATTTTGAACAGTAGGGGCAACCTCTGACTATTAGTCCCTTTCTTGTCCCATGAATATCTACTGGAAAAGCCTTAGTCACTAGCATAAGCTGTTTCTGAACTCAGGGTCTATCTTATTTCCCTTGGCACTTTTCTCAATACCCAGCACACTGTCTAGCTCATGGTAGGTACTCTCTAACAAAAAGTTTGCTCAGGCAATGAATGAATACTGCCTGCTACATTGACGAATGACTCAAACCAAACAGACTTTCTAGGTCAGAAACTTGAAACACAGACAAGCATAGCAATTATACTTAGAAGTTGCCTTTGTTGTTAAATTTATGGCATAGTTTTTGATTGGGTCATTTATCCCCCCTCCCCCGGCCCGTAACATAAAAAAACTCGAAAGTGTAGACTTTTCTATCCCAGGACAGGGAAGACATCTTCCACCTTATCTGAACCACACATATTTCCAGGAAGAATACTAGGCAGAAAGAGAGCAGATTCCATTTTTTAATCAGCAGTACTGTTGAGGACAGATGCTATTTCTATTTTTCACCTCTCTCCTTCTCTCTCTTTTGCTATCATTTCAGGAATTATGACTTTCCATACTCTCAAAGTAAAAAAAAAATCACTGACAGAAGGCAAGCAAAGCAATGTCATCACTGAATATACCGCACAAGTGCATATGAGAAGCTTTATCACTGGCCAAAGGGGCATAAAATAGAGCTAGTCTGCAAACCAATCAAAAGGATCATTTCCATGAGCAGCCGCCTTATTAGATGCATAATCAACAGTCTACCCAGGGCCTCTTTCCATGGGAGAAGCCGGGGAGATAAAGATTCATTTTGTCAGCGTGTTCTAGTTCCTCATACGATTCTTTGCTATCTCCAGAATTTTTTTTTTTTTTTCAGCACTCAAACAGACAGCTATAAAACTGATTGGCTTGAAAGCCAAATAAAATAAAACACAGTAGCCTACTTTATCATTTACTACGAGCTATTTATTAGGAGCAGTGCTGTGCTGGGATATCGACCCTGAGATTAAAGCTAGAGAAATATAGATTCTGAGATTCTGGGGACACATAAAGCTCCCGAGCCACGGTGACAGATGATAATGAGATTATACTCAGAGGCCATCTTTTACCTCAATGGAGCCCAACAGCTATCATTTTTTAAAAATAATGAATTGTACAAACAATGCAGGGAACATTGGCTTAGCAGTTCTGCAATACAGTTTCCTCGAGCCCCAAGTACCCTGGCAGGCTGCCCAGCTATCTGGCCGCGGAGGACAGCCCCTCCCCCAGCTCATCTATTTGCTGGCTGGTCGAATCATTCGTTCTCTTATTTACCTTAAGCCACCTGGCCACAGGAGGCGTCCTTCCCCGGGAACACTCCTTGTATCCGGCATGTTCTTTCTTGCCTCCAGGCCTTTTTTCTGAGTATCCCTCCGGCTGAGAAGCCCTCTTACATGTCCAAAATCAAAACCCATTTCCTCCTCGAACACACAGCGCGAGTCTCACATCTTTCAGGAAATCTTGAGCAAAAACTTTAGAGCAAATTGGTCCAGATCCAAATCCTGCCTTTACTACTTATCAGCCAGTTTGCTGGGGGCCCCTCACATCGCCTGAGTTTCGGGTTCTTTACCGTAAAGCAGAGGGTAAAAATTCTCATCTCTAAGATTCCTACCTAATTCTTATCTTACGTAAGACCAAGCATGTGAGGCACACAGCACAATTTCTAACCCTAGTACGCACTCACTCAATGTTAGTTCCCCCTCTTGGGCTCCTTTGCTCAGTTAAAATCTCCGTCCCCACTTAGGTAATTAGACAGACACTGAATTTTTCACAGCAGGGTGTCCCGGATCTCAGGGTCTTCTGTGAACCTTCCCTTCACCTTCCTGCTTTAATCCGTGGTTCTGAAGTCTGACTGTACATGGTAATCCCTTCAGATATACACCAGGGTTGGGCCCAAACCCCGGGGATTCTGATTTAATTGGCTGGGACAGAGCCCAGACATTACTTGACAGACAATTCAGCTCTCTGTCCGCACCGTGACTGCAGATTGGCTGGAGGGAAATACAGGAACTTTCTGAATGGTCTTCGATCTGTGCCCGCTAGCCTCACTAGGTGGGCCTTGGTTCGGCAGCCCTACTGAGTTCCCCCATCCACTCACTGTCTCACTCTCCTGGATGTGACTTCTCACTTCCTCTTCTCCCCTCAACCCCTGAACTCCCCCCACCTTATCATTACCCTCTGCTTACAGTCTGCAGCACTCACTGATAAGACAGGAGGAAAACCCTGAACATACCACATCGGCACATCTCTGGACTCCCTGCATGCAGACCCTGCTTTCTCTCCTCCCCCTGTGAATGGAACGTCCCTGTTGCAGTGACAGACCAGATCCTCCACTTAAACCTTGAAGCTCCCTCCTTCCGGCAATCATCCCCACGACTCTCCTGAATCATCACTTATTTCCTCTCTACTGGACCATTCCCACCACTAACTACACGCTATAATAATTCCCATCTTAAGTAAGCCCCCCATTATTGCACACACCCTCTCCAACTACTCCTCCGCCTTGTGGGCCCCTTTTTAGGAAAAGAAAACAACAATTTAAAACTAGCTGGTCCTTACTTGTCTCCGGCCCTTTCCTCCCAGTGCCCCCTGAAGTCCCTGCGGTCAGGCCTTCATCCCCACCACTGCCCTGAAACAGCTTTGTCAAGGCCACCCAAACTTCCAAGGCCAACTCAACAGTCAAGTCTCAAGCCTCCCATCGCAGCATTGGACCCAGCGGATCACTCTGGGTCTTCACTGCCTCTTGGTTCTCTTCCTGCCTCACTGGCTGCCCCTTCTGTCTTCTGAGCGGACTCTTCTCTGACCTCAAACACTGCAAATGCCCAAGAGTCAGTTCTCAGACCTTTTATTATCTCTATCTACACTCACTGTCTATGTGATTTAGTCCAACCCCATGGCTTTAAATGCCGTTCATATACTGTGACTCCCGGATGAACCTCTCCAGCCTGGACACAGATTTGTTTATCCGGCTGCCTTCCCGACACCTCCACCTGGTTTTGTGGTTTTTTCTCTGTACATCGAATGTCACGCTACAACTGATCTCCTGATTCTCACCCCCCTACCCCCAAAATCTCCTGCTCCAACCAACTTCTACATCTCAGAGAGAAGAAATTCTACTTTTGGTGGCCGTAGGTGGGTCCCCCTCCAGTGGTTTTGCGGGGTGGTAGCTGGGAGGTCGGCATTGGCTTTGGCCACCTGTGGCTCTGTCTGTGGTCCCGAGCAAGTCAGTACCCAGCACCGCAGGGACCTCAGCTCACCACCCGCCTTGGTGTGGGAAGATGAAAGCCACG
This sequence comes from Nasua narica, assembly GCA_028533885.1. Taxonomy (NCBI): domain Eukaryota; kingdom Metazoa; phylum Chordata; class Mammalia; order Carnivora; family Procyonidae; genus Nasua; species Nasua narica. The sequence continues at coordinate 63,374,748 of CM052798.1, forward strand.
TCCCCATACGTGCAGCTGCTCTGGAGCCCCACCACGTGCGTGGGCTCTGGCCTCTGGCCTCTGACCTCTGACCTGTGCTCTGCCTGCCGGATGCCCCAAATGCCCTGACCCTGAGGCCCAGGCCTCTGGCATGGGGGGAGGTGGGGGGGGAAGTGGGGTGGAGGGGGAAAGGGGGGCGGGGAGGCTCTGCTCTCAACATCAGTAAAGCTATTTATCTAAAAAAAAAAAAAAAGAAATAAAAAGAAATTCTACTTTTGTAGCAGTTCAAACCCAAACCCTAGAAGTCTCTTCAAGACACATGCCTCCCTACCATATCCAATCCAACAGCAAATCCTCCATCATACATGTTTTCCAATGTTACTACATCAACCATGCCCTTAATTTAAAATTGCTGAACAAAGTTCCATCTATAACAATAAACACACATGCAGAATGCCCCAGAATTGTGTTAAATTCTTGACACAACTTATATATTCTCCATAAGCCTAAGACAGTTGGAATCGCCCAAAGAGGAACTGGCCCAGAGTCATGGAGCTAGTGAGGGAGAAAGCTGCGGTACCTAGGCAATAGGATTCCAGAGTCCGTGTGCTTGACGGCAGTGCTTTACATTTATTTATCACAGTGCTTGAATAATTACATTGTTCAGAAGTTTCCAGTGTTAGAAATGTTGTTTGACCACCTTTGTGAACAAAGCCTTTTCCTAATTTAGAACCATTCTCAGAAGTTGAATTGTTTAAAGAACATAAACATTCTTAATCCCTAAAATGGCTAACCGATTGTTAATTAACACTGGCTTTTTGAAATCCGAAGTTATTAAGGACTGTTTTCTGAATAGAGAAGAAAATCTAGAGAAGAACTTGAAATAGCTAAGTTTGATCCTTGATTTAGTTACTGTGTATCTTACATACTCATTCAATCTTGTGGTCTTCAGTTTCCCCATTTGCAAATTCAAGATAATACCAACATTACAACTTCCTCACAAAGATGCATTTATCAGGTCCTAGTTGTGTCAAAAGAAGACACTTCAGTGTTACTTTCCCCCCAAGCAAACCACAAACTCTGAAACTTAGATCTATGATTGTTCTACTCAGGAAGGGGTTGATCCTTTGCATCTTTTAAGACCACGAAACACTGAGTTCTGACTTTTAAATGACTTGGAAAATCTGAGTTTTACACCTATGTTGACTCATTCCTTATTATTTCAAGATCCTCTTTGACTATCTAAACCAGAAGGAAAGATTGAATAAGCTATATTTGTCATGGTTGTATATCAACTGTGATATAAATTTTTATTTTATTTTATTTATTTTATTGTTTTATTTTTGACAGAGAGAGATCACAAGTAGGCAGAGAGGCAGGCAGAGGGAGAGGGGGAAGTAGGCTCCCTGCCAAGCAGAGAGCCTGACGTGGGGCTTGATCCCAGGACCCCGAGATCATGACCTAAACCGAGGGCAGAGGCTTTAACCCACTGAGCCACAGAGGCGCCCCATATTTCCCATGTTCTAATCTTAACTTTGATATCATAGGTTTGGACAATGAATATCCAATAATAAGTGAACCCTGCTTTTATGTTCTTTTTTTGTTATTCCCACTCAGCCTTCGGAAGTTCCATATACTAAAATGTGGTCAATTAGATGTACCAACACATTATTTTTTTTAGAGAATTTTCACCCCTTAGTCCAGAACTAACTATATCTTCTACACTCAGTTAAAAAACAAAACAAAACAAAACAAAAACAAACCCACAAAAAACTAAAAGCCATATATTTCAGAAAGGGGAAATTCTGAGAAGTCAAGAAGTCCTCTCTCCTTCCTTTTTCCTTTCTCCATGTGCTGGATTGGCTGTTTGCCATCAGCTGTATTACGACGTTGCTGATCTTTTCTCTCTCCGCTGAATCTGAAAGGTTGGAAGCCTGGGAACCATATTTCCCAGAACACAAAGCCAGCAAATATCCCAGGCCTGACTCTGTGAGTGCCAGACAAGTTATGAGAGATGAGGAAGGCGGAGGGGAAGCCAAAGCTGTATTCTCCCTCTAGCAGCAGATGTGAGATTTTGTAGTGGCCTCTGGGTGTCCTTTCACAAATTACCTGCCTCGGGAGGCAGTTTCCAAAAGTTCCTGACCAGTGTGGCAATATATCCCAGAAAGTTAGCTGCAAACCTGAGAACCGGTTATGGGCTTCCCTTCCCTTTGCTCCTCTAGCCTTTCCAACTGTTTTATAAGTGCCTACTTGCCTATTTTAAAAACTTTCCTGCTTCAAGTACCCAGAATGGCTTCTGTTTTCCCAACTGAAGCCTGGTTGATGTGCCCCATCTCCAAATTTATATAAACCTGTTATCAGGCTTCAACCTAAGAGAAACACAAGTCTAATTTAGATTACCAGTAACGGATCCCTAGCCCATAAACTGTAAACTAATTTTAACCCAAAAAGGCACCCCTTTAAGTGATTTCCTTTTCTTCTGCCTGGTCTTGGGAATTCTGTATCAAGAATTATACCACAGAGGACAGATCTAAAAAATATAACCCCAGTATCACCAATGTTCCAAAGTGATACCTTGAGGATGGCTACATCCATTCATGTCCCTCTTTCATATCTTCAGCTCCCTTTCACTTTATGCCCCTTGGATTATTTGCATATATGTTTGATTTATGATTTTGTTAATTATTTTCATGGCAGGACTTTAAAAAAAAGATTTTGTTTATTTACTTGAAAAAGAGAGAGAGAGTGCCCAGGGGGTGGAGGGGCAGAGGAGGGATGAGAGGGAGAGAGAATCTCAAGCAGATTCCATGCTGAGTGTGTAGCCCAACATGGGGCTCAATCTCACAACCCTGAGATCATGACCTGATCTGAAACCAAGAGTCAGAGGCTCAACCAACTGAGCTACCCAGGCACCCCTAAGGGTAGGACTTTTTAGTTGCTCCCTAGCACCTAGGGAATGTTCAAAGATTTTGGTAAATGTCAAAATAAATGTGTGGGTTTCTATTGGCCTTGGAGTAAACAGTGGTTTATATGTTTCATGTTTAAGTTCACTTTAGCACAGATAAGCAGGCCGATAGGTCTCTTAGGTTCTCTACTTTGATGAGCAATTTAATTTCATTCCAGAAATCCTTTCCCCTGTATTGGTGATGGATTTATAACTACACATTTCACATCTACCTTAATCTCATAGATTTTATTTTTTTTTTAAGATTTATTTGAGAGAGAGAGAGAGAGAGAGGGAGAGAGATAGCATGTGCACGGTGTGGAGGGGCAGAGGGAGAGGGAGAGAATCTCAAGCAGACTCCCTACTGAGTGGGGAGCTGGATGTGGGGCTCAATCCCAAGACCCTGAGATCACAACCTGGGCCAAAATCAAGAGTCAGATGCTTAGCAGACTGGGCCACCCAGGAGCCCCCTTATAGATTTTAGACAGTCTCCCTGGGTGATTTTAGTGTACACTAAAGCTTAAGAACCATTTTTTAATTTAAGATTTTATTTGAGAGAGAGTGCACAAGTGGGGATAGGGGCAGAGGGAGAAGGAGAAGCAGGCTCCCTGCTGAGCAAGAAGCCGAACACGGAGCTCAATCCCAGGACCCCGAGATCATGATCTGAGCTGAAGGCTTAACTGACTGAGCCACCCAGGCGCCCCAAGCTTGAGAATCATTGTAATAAGCGAAAACAAGAGCTCCCTCTCTTTCAAATCCCCACAAGGAGTGAAATCCAAAGAATCCAAAGTCTTAGCATTCTTTACATGATTCATATGTGGGAGGTGATATATAGAATCACAGATTTTTGGAGCTAAAACGGTTCTTATAGATCATTTAAAGCCCTCATTTAACCCCCTCATTTAGTAGGCCAGCAATCATATCCAGAGTTTCCTTGCTAGTTTAGGACAGAACAAAAATTGGAATCCCAGTATTCTGAATTGCAATCTACTGCTTTAAGATGGTTTTCATGTACATTTGAATGAGTGGTGAAATGAACAGCTCTTAAGTATGCCAATCATATTGTGGACGTGCTTACATATTAGTACAGTTTTCTGATACATAGTAGTAAAGTTCTAACAAAATTAGTATAGCAGATGATTTTCCAATAGACACAAGCTGAGTATCTTGAGGAAGCGCTAGCATTTTCTAATATGCACAATCACGTAACCTGGGCTTGTGACAGGCAGCCTCCCCCCTCTCCACTTTTTTGATATAACCGTATGACTAATACAGAATGTACTAGGCTCTAATCTCAGTAACAAATACAACTCAGATGGTTTATGGAAATTTGAATTGTTCAAACCTGAAGTTGCTGAGATAGAAAAATTTTATAAAGTTTTGCTGTACGAAACTACAACTCCCTAAAAAGCTGGCAAGCACTGCGCATTCCAAGACCAGCTGACCCAGTGAGGTGCAAACCGTGTTCGTGGACTGGGATGCCAGGGTCCTGCATTGTATCCATAGCCCAACATGACCTACGTTCTTACTGATGTCCGCTGGAACCTCCACATGTGATTTTGTGGCCACTGTACTATCATTTGCACTACAAACCTTTAGCTCAGAAATTATAGATGATAAAACACTCTGAACTCTTAATCATTACCATTGATAGTTGACCATCTGTTAATTTTGGAAGGAGCACACTCTGAAATAACCAGAGACAGTGATGTAAAAACAGAATACAGCATTAGGACCCCCAAAACCCTACCCCCACAGCCAAAGCATTTTCTATCCTAACACTATTCTTCTGTGAAAACTGATCTTAAATGATGAGTATGTTAAATTAAGTCATGTGTTCCAGAGAGCATCACTCACACAAAATGCAGCTTCCTTTTTTTTTTTAATTTTTTTATTAACATATAATGTGTTATTTACCCCAGGGTACATGTCTGTGAATCATCAGGCTTACACATTTCACAGCATTAGCCATAGCACATACCCTCCCCAATGTCCATATCCCTACCCCGCCCCCCACCTCCCAGCAACCCTTAGTTTGTTTCGTGAGTTTAGGAGTCTCTTATGATTTGTCTCCTTCCCCATCCCACCTTGTTTCATTTCTCTTCCCCACCCCCCCATCACCCCGACCTGCCTCTCAAATTCTTCATATCAGAGCGATCATGTGATACTTGTCTTTCTCTGACTTATTTCGCTTAGCATAATACCCTCTAGTTCCATCCACGTTGTTGCAAATGGCAAGATTTCGTTTCTCTTGATGGCTGCATAGTATTCCATTAAATATATATACCACCTCTTCTTTATCCATTCATCTGTTGATGGACATCTAGGTTCTTTCCACAGTTTGGCTATTGTGGACATTGCTGCTATAAACATTCGGGTGCATGTGACCCTTCAGATCACTACATTTGTATCTTGAAGGTAAATACCCAGTAGTGCGATTGCTAGGTCGTAGGGTAGCTCTATTTTCAACATTTTGAGGAACCTCCATACAGTTTTCCAGAGTGGCTGCACCAGCTTGCATTCCCACCAACAGTGTAGGAGGGTTCGTTCCCCTTTCTCCGCATCCTCGCCAACATCTGTCGTTCCCTGACTTGCTAATTTGAGCCATTCTGACTGGTGTGAGGTGGTATCTCACTGTGGTTTTGATTTGTATTTCTCTGTGCCGAGTGAAGTTGAACATTTTTTCATGTGTCTGTTGGCCATTTGGATGTCCTCTTTACTGAAATGTCTGTTCATATCTTCTGCCCATTTCTTGATTGGATTATTTGTTCTTTGAGTGTTGAGTTTGAGAAGTTCTTTATAGATTTTGGATACTAACCCTTTATCTGATATGTCATTTGTGAATATCTTCTCCCATTCTGTCAGTTGTCTTTT
>CM052798.1:63380644-63390702 GCA_028533885.1 Nasua narica
AAATGCAGCTTCCTTTACTTCAAAATTTTTTCATGTCTTAAAAAAAATTTTTTTTCATGTCTTTATGTGATTCTAACCCCTGCACCTATGGCTGAAAGACAATGTGTAAACTGGGAAAAGCCCTAGGGGTTTCCAATTTAGTATCACATTTACTAGTCCACCAAGAAGAGAGAATTCTCTGGTAAGTATCCCAGGAATCAGATCTGTGCTTGCCAAGTTTTAAATTCTTTTTAGTACACAGTGAGATGGATCATTGTGTAGAATAACACTTTGGTTATTTTTACTCCAGGTTCTGATAGGACTTGAGACTGTTGCCAAGTCACCTTCATGGGTGTCTTCCCACACTTACCTTCATGATCGCTATTCAGTCAATTAAAAGAGGGCTGAGTATGCTCCTCCGCCTCAAATGATTAAAGGATTAATGAGCTAATAAGCACAAAACACTTCTAACCTCAGGAAATGAGTCTACAGACCCGGGACGTGGCATTCCTATAGTCCGAAGGGTGGCATCCGCAGATGAACAGAGCAAATGAACACCGGCTCCCTTGTGTCCCCCCCTGCCCCCGCCTGCCACCTAATACTGACGCTGCTGACGTCACCCAGTCCTGGATCCTGGCCCATTGGACCATGGGCTATGCATGTGCTCAGCATGCCCAGTAAAACAAGGCAGTGAAATTTCTAAATTTTGATTGTCAATATTTATAAAAAGTATCAGAGGGCTGATGGTAATGGCAAGTAGAGCTGTTAGAGGCTTACATTTATTCTATGGTATAGTATTCTTTGTATTTGGAGTTACACAAATGTGGGCCATAATTATTTCAGTGCTCAGTGTTTCTAAAGCTCACATTATGGCCCAAAGTCTACCACTCACTCTAAAAAAGATTTCTCCAAAAATCTTCAGCAACTTATTTCCGAAAATTCTTTCTTTCCAAGTAGGCAATCTTCACAAAGAACCAAATTTCGCCAACACAGATATATGACAACATGTTGGGCACTGGTACGAATTCAAGAAAACTAGATCTTGTTTGGCTAGGGACTAGCCCGTGCTTTGCATCCAGGGTTGGTCTCAAAAGGTCTAGATCAAATTTTTAGAACCATCCTCTTAATGACTTGCAGGTAAGTGTGGGGTCCTAGGATTTGAGGAAAAATGTTCTTTCTTCATTTTTTTCTCCAACTAAGAGATGGGTTTTCCATGCTCTGGGTGAGCCTTGTGAATGTTGCCACTTGTCATTTCCAAATACACACAACTTCTCGACTCTTGCACCATCTCTGAGATATGTGTGCACATAAAACAAAAGCTATATATTTCCATCACGAATTTCCACACTTGGATCCCCTCCAGACAATATTCTGAATATGACATTCTGCTGCAGGGTACTAAAAATGGTGCTTTTCTCAAAATAAAACCTTTAAAGATCCCTTAGCAGCTATTCAGGGACTGGAATTCAATTTCAATCCTCCACCCTTTGGCCAGCTGTAGATTCAAAATACTTACATAAAACACTGAGAGTATGTACTTCATGGCAAATCTGATTTTTCTTCTGCAATAGAAATGTGTGTTATAGTCACCACAGACTATATTTTTACTTAGAAAATACACCAAGCAATAATGCACCTCAACAAGAGAGAACAAATTATTTTTTATTTTATCGGTAGCTTTGATATAAGCTTCAGATAGACCCACTTACTACATGGATTTTGTGAAATCTACACCTTCAAATCATAATACTCTCTATTTTAGGCTCTCTATTACATCTAAAAAGCTCAACTTCTCAAATCCTTTTATTCCAAGTAGTTCTCGCACGTAAGTGTTACATCACAATAGCAAAAAAATGTAAACTTCTTTTGCAAACTACATAAATACTATAATAACTGCCTTGAAGTTATTCTTAAAGTCAGACTATATCCTAAATTCTTTACATAAAAAACTTTGGTCAGTAGCCTATGTGGAGGACACTTTTTTTTTTTTTTCTTTACTGACTAGCTTTTCATGTTGCTTTCTTAGTTCTTTGAAGTAGAAAATTTTAAAATTGAACACGGATCAAAATTTAGTCCATAAGTAAGACAAGTACCAGAAATATGTTGGTAACTGTGGGCAAAATATGAAACAAGAAAACTATTCCATATACTAAGTCTGACAAGTGGTATGGAGGTAACTGAAAATAAGGACTCAAGTCAAGCTCACATTTGATCCTATATGAATGAAATTCAGCCACTTATCAATATACCTTTTACTCTGCTGTATGTCTGTATGTCTCTGCAAAGGAATCACCTCTTTCTCTTTTCTTTTGGAGCACAACAGGTCATTTTTACAGCTATCGTCCTAGACCAAACGGGCTGGATGGCCAGTAAATTTATTTCACCATCACTGTCCTTGAGGTCTTTAAATACAAATTAGAAATGTATAAACATACAGGTGTCTACACACACCCGGTGCCCACTTAGATGACCACATCAAGGTCTTTTTTTCTCCTTCAAGAGAAGTTTCTAACATTTACCTTTTTTTGGTTATTAATTTAACTAAATCTTCTTCCTCAGAATGTTCTTTCAGTTAAAAACCAAATCTAATCTGGAGCCCTTACTCATTTGTTATTCTGAGATTCCTACTGAACACCTAGCTACTGGCCCTGGTTTCTTTGAGGAAACAAATATCATAGCTGAAGCATTTTCAAGATTTTACATGCATGCAGAAAGAACTACATAGGCTTTCCAAGCAGCTATATCGAGTGGCTCAAGTAACATTTATTATGACTTAGCTTGGCCTAAGCCCTCTATTAACAACATCCTTTTAAAACACAAAGAGAATGGCTACAAGATGGCGGCAGGGCCCGGAATGGTGCTCTGAGCAGTTCCAAGGACATCACTGAGGGTTCCACTGCGCTGTCTTCCCTCTTTTGTGCATTTTCTCCAAATGCGTTGTGTCCCCTCTTTACTGTCCATGCTTTGAAACTATGCAAAATAATTTCTCCAAAAAAAAAATCCACCAGTGATTAATTGAGACCTGAAATAACACTGTAGGTGGGCGTTGTCAGCGACAAGCAGCCATTCTTCATAGCTCCTCTCCCAGAGGAGGCCCCGGTGGGCACGGGGACGCCCACAACTTAGGAGCTGCTCTTGTTGCAGACCGTGCCTTGGCTGCTACTGTCTTCCTTATATTGGCTGCCCGTGTCGCTCCTGCTGAGGATGGTGGAGGGGAGGCGGGAGGGACGTCTGTCCGGGTTCTTCTCCTGAGAGAAGCAGCAGACCATCTTCTTCATGGTGCTATACATGTCCTCGTCCTTGTAGGAGTAGATGACAGGGTTCATGACGGAGTTCAGCAGCGCCAGCAGCAGGAACCACCTTTTGACGTGCTGCACGCCACACTGCGTGCAGTTCAGGCCGTCGAGCAGCAGAACCACCAGGCCTGGGGTCCAGCACACGACGAAGGCCCCTGCGGGGAGACAAAAGGAAGCGGGCTGCTTACTGAGGTTTCTTCTGGCCCAGCTTTCAGTCAGTGGCATCAAGGGACCTTAAGGATTTGTTTCGACAACTGCAAAGCCAACTTCCACCCTTCCTCTGAGCGCTTGAGACCTGGGCTTGTTAGAGGCCAAAAGCCGGGCACCCCCTTGACTGTGCACCGCGTTCTATTTCAACTCCTCAGCTGCTTACCCAGGGCTCGTCCTGAGGGGCTCACAGTTACCTCCCCCTTCCTAGGCACTCCACAGACCTCATGTCCGTCAGCTCTCTGAACCACGCTAGGAGGCTGCTGTGGTCACCGTCCCTGCTTTTGCAGATGAGAAAACCCAGCCCAGACGCCAGGAGTATATGTGGGAAGGCCTCGTACCTTTAGCCCGATGCTCCACTGTTCTCTAACTCAGGTGTTCTAAATGCTTTTCTGACAAGACACACTGCGTCTGTGGCATTCTCTCAGTCTCTTCCCTAAGTCCCCTGCTCACGAATTCTATTCTTTATAAATCCACGTTGGTGCTGAGTAAGCACTGTATTCTTTTTGACAGATTCATGGGCCATCTGTTTAATTCTCTGCTCTGGATTCAGTTTTTTGTTCCCGTTGGTTGTTGTCAGAAATAAATCTGCTTCATGATGAGACAGGGATGTGCTTGTAGCAGATTGATTGATTTAGCACAATTTTAGCACCCGCTGCACGTGGATGGGAGTGTCTTCTGAGTCGCTAGACATCTGATCCTACTTGGCTTACCACTAAAGCTTTCGGATACGTTTTCCTTAAAAAATGAGACCGAGGTTCAATTATTCCCCTACTTTGTCGCCATCACCTTGGCTATCGGCGAGAGCTCACATTTATACACCGCTTACTATGAGCCAGGCACTGGTGGAAATGCTTTCCTTTATTAACTGGTAGAACCACACTGTGAAGTAGGCCTTGTTATCATCCCCAGGAAAAGGGAGGTGCAAGGAACGTTAAGTAACGTGCTCACCATCAAATGGCTTAGAAGGGACATCTGATTTTCAGTGTTGGCAGTCTTTCTCCATAGGCTGTGCTCTCAGCCACTACGTATGTGACCTGTCTCCGTACTGTGATATGGTTTCTTCCCCCAAAGTCCTTATCATTTCTAAACGCCCCTGCTTATCCATTCCACAAACATTCCTTGTGAGCTTTCAGTGTGTCAGGACCTGCACTAGTCAGTAAATGAGGCAAGGACAGTGCACTCCAGGAGCTCAAGTGCTAATAGGGAGACAGAATAAACAAGCATGTCTGTAAATCACATCACCAACTAGTTATTCTGACTGCTTAGAATTAATCCTGGACAGTGTTCCTCTTGTCGCTTGATCTTCAGTCTGAGAGATACACTAATAAATCAAGAGTTATAAAAAGGCTGTGCGAGGCCATAAAATGCCATGAGCCTCGCCTCGGGGTCAGACAGGTGTGCCCAGCTCCTCACTTTATGAGCTACACAAATGGGGCAAATCACTGTATTTTTCTGAGCCCCCGTTCTCTCATCTATTATTATTATTATTTTTAGGTTTTATTTATTCACTTGAGAGAGAGAGAGAAAGAGAGCTTGAGCATGAGTGGGGGAGAGGGGGTAGGAGGGGGAGGGAGAAGCAGACTCCCTGCCGAGCAGGGAGCCCGACACAGGGCTCAATCCCAGGACCCTGCGATCAAGATCTGAGCCAAAGTCAGAAGCTCGACCAACTGAGCCACCCAAGTGCCCTCCCATCCCACTTATAAAATAAGAGTGTGGGTGCGACTGTGTGGGTGGTTGCAAGGGTTCAGAAGTCATGGAAAGTGATGCCCCACCCTGAGCCAGGTTCACTAGGTACTTGTTGTCATGAGATGCTCTGTCAAAGACATCGGCCAAAAGTAGACGGTTAGGAGTTATCAGGAGGGCTTAATTCCCCACTTCACAATTACAGCTCACAAAGGGTTCCCTTTTCATTCCTTTCTGTATTATTTTTGGTCTGACTCACATATGTGAATAAAGAACTTGGAGATCAGAGATTAGGTCCTGTCCTTCACTTACTGTACGACTCTGGGACGCCCAGTTCTCTAAACTGAGAACTTTAGGCAAGTTCTGGGTTTTTCCAATCTGGGGCCAGGGCACCTTAGTGGGGATGCAGTCAGTTTAATGGGTTTGGACAAGTTTGGGGATTTTTAAATGCAAGAATGGAATGGAATCGCTCAAAGGACATTGCACAGACCAAGGGAAGTTTTGCTTCATGCAACTTTCATTTCAGTTTTACATACTATGTTTATATGAATATTGGTTATGAAGTAAACTATTATTTCTTATTGCTGGGCTTTGTCAAAAAGTTTAGAAAACACTAGTTTAGATAATCTTGAAGGCCCCCTCCAGCTCCAGTGGTCTGTATTTCCCATAATAGTAACACTTTTGGTCTCCGCTCTTCCTGAGAGGGTTACTATGTTGTCAAAAGGCAAGAACTAAACAAACCAGACATCAAAAGCTGCTGCTGCCAGTTTTGATGTGAAGACTCCTTTCTGTGTGAAAACTGCATAATTCCAAAGAAATTCCAGGGGGAGAGTTCTAATGTCCTTGTGTTAATGGGAAAAAGGGAAAAATAATGATTAACTTTATACTTTGTTAAATATGCATGTCAATATTTAATAAAGTATTTAACTTCCAAACCAATGGAAGGGGAGGGATGGAACCAAAGGAAAGGAACACAAGATCTCAAAATTAAAAAAAGGACGAGGGGCAGAAAGTCAAACATAGAAAAGTGGGACAAAGAAAGAACAAAAGAAGATACTGGAAGTGAATCTAAATATACTGACAGTCAAGCTCAAAGTTAATTGTGGTATTGTTTTTTAAGAAACAGGTAAATCTAAACAATTTGATGTGTCCCATTACATCCATATCTGGTAAAAACCATAAGGAAAAGCAAGATGATTAACATGAAATTTATGATATGGTTATTTCTCTGCAAGAAGGGGTGGTCAGAGGGTCAGGTCCACAAAGGCGATGCTGAAGATACTGGAAATGTTCTATTACATTGGCTGCAGATACATGGGCATTTTTAAAGCTTTTTTTTTTTTTTAATTCTTTTTAAGTGTTATTCTTTATACGATACATATGTCATTTATAATTTTGTTTGAATGATATATTTCACACATACACGTGTCAAAAAAGGATAAAAGCAAATTGCCAATATGCTTTCTTAAAAACTGTTTCTTAAATTAATTTTGTTTTTAAATCATAAAAGCTTTTTTCCTCCCAGAACAAAATTCTAGTTTAGATTAGTCAGGGGAACCTAAACACTCTAAATAAAGTCTTCAAACGGATATCTTGTTTATCACAATGCAGTAATTCGTGTATGTTTTCCCTCTGCGTTGCATTACATACAATAATTCATTCAATCAATTCTTGACAAACTTTTCATTGAGTAATGATTATATATGCCAGCCACTGTTGTAAGAATTTTATATGCATTAACCATTTAATCTTCATGTCAGCCCTAGGAGTATTATGAACACTGCCTAATAAAATACTAACGCTACTCTCTTTTTAAACCCGAGGAAGCAGAAGTACAGAGAAGCGAGGTAATATGCTCGAAGCCATAGAGCTGATAAACGGAAGAGCCAGGATTTGAACCCAGGCAGCCCGGCCCCAGGGGCTGTGCTCCTGTCCACATGCTAGCCTGTTCAGCAATGGACAGAGAGTCTTATTACTAAAGTGAGTGATGGAGGGAGAAGGGCACTTCTGGCTTTTGGAGTCCCATCTATGGTATGTCACATCTGACGGTGATCCTCCATATGTAACAATTAAGTCATGCTTTGGTTTGCTAGCATAAAGATTTTCTGTCCGGAAGGAAGGAAGGGAAGAAAGGAGGGGAGGAAAGAAGGGAGAAAGAATTCCAACAAAAATATAGGCTGGCCGTAGGAGTAAGAAGAAACAAAAATCTGCCGACCTTTCCTTTCTACTGTTTCCAAGAACAACAGAAGGCAAATCTTTGACAGAGCAGCCCAGACGCCCTCCCCTGCCAGAGAGCCCGAGCTCCGCATGCTGTCTGAGGTGATGGCCGCACACGGGGCATGAACCCTGGGAAAGACGCCGCTTCCAGACCCCTCCACCCAACAACCAACTTCCCCCACAAAACACATCTCAGCAGAGATGAGAGGTTCACCTAATACTTCATTCTTTTGGGGGGGTTACTGTATGTCGGCAGCTAGATATGAGGTCCCCAAAATGATTTAGGAGGAGAACATGTTGGGAATGGTTTTGGCCTTGGGAATCTATAATTTCGGAGAAATTCTTAGAGAATGCAGGGGATGCCATAAACAAACTGATGGGCAACTGGCCTATTTCTTACAAATGGGACAGATGATAGATCCTGGGATATATAGATCAGTCAGTTCCCTATCAAGTTCCAAGAAATTTGGAAGGAAAAATGAATGGAGTATTTTGGAGTTTTTTGAGTATTTAGATTTGATGCTCAGACGCTCAGACCATACCATCTGGGAATAAGCAGTTTCAAAGAGAGGTCATGACAAGACCTAATCACTTTTTTTTTTTTTAATCAGGCATTCACAAATAGGAGTGGATCCAAGGTGTCCATTTGGGAACCAGTGGAAAAAATCAAGTGTGTTCCCCTCGGAGAAGAAAAGGCTTAGGAAAGACACGATGTGCTAACTGCCTCAAAAGCCTGAAAGGCCACCAGATAGAAAGAGGATGTGCGGACTGGTCCCAGGCCATTCCGGAAGGTCACTTTGAAACAGAAGGAAAAGTACAAAGAGGTAAAATTTGGATGTAAGAGTCTTTTCTAAGTAAATGAAGCTATTTAGGAGGGGAACTGGTTGTTGAGCGGGCAGAGGGCCTCTCATCAGTGGAATACTTCCTCTGCCTGAGTCACCCTGAGATGTACAAAAGGGAGGTGTTTTTCCTAAATGAGAGATAGGGTAAAGTGATTTCTGAATTCTTTTCTTTTCTTTTTTTTTTTTTTAAAGATTTTATCTATTTATTTGACAGAGAGAGAGAGAGAGATCACAAGCAGGCAGACAGGCAGGCAGAGGGAGAGGGGGAAGCAGGCTCCCCGCCGAGCGGAGAGCCCGATGTGGGACCCGATCCCAGGACCCCGAGATCACGACCCGAGCCAAAGGCAGAGGCTTTAACCCACTGAGCCACCCAGGCGCCCCTGAATTCTTTTCAAAGTAGAAAATTGCTACATTCTACAAAACTATGAATTTCGACTCCCAATAAAATTCCAACAAATTAGACTTGTTTGTTTCCTGGATACAATTATCAGACGGTATGGCTAAAAACTGATGGAGGTGAGCTAGCTGCTCCCAAACCTAGCTGGTCATCCAAATCACCAGGAGAGCTCTTTAATGATACAGATTCCTAGGGTGTCTGGGAGACTCAGTACATTAAGTGTCCGCCTTTGGCTCAGGTCATGATCTCAGGGTCCTGGGGCTGAGACTCCTCCTTAGACTTCCCTCTCAGCAGTGAGTGGGGGATGGGGAGCCTTTTTCTCCCTTTCACTCTGACCCACCCCCTGCTCATCCGTCCCTGCTCTTACTCTCAAATAACAAATAATTTTTTTTAAAGATTTTATTTATTTATTTGACAGAGACACAGCGAGAGAGGGAATACAAACTGGGGGAGTGGGAGAGGGAGAAGCAGAGGGAGTGCTCCCTGCTGAGCAGAGAGCCCAATCTGGGGCTCGATCCCAGGACCCTGGGATCATAACCTGCGCTGAAGACAGACGCTTAATGACTGAGCCACTCAGGCGCCCCAATAAATAAAAATTAAAAAAACAAATTCCCTGTTCCCACATCAGACCCAATAGTTGGAACATCGGGGGTGGGATGCGGAAATCTGTAGGATGAAAAAGCTCCCTGGTTGGTAATGACACATGGCCAGTTCTGTAAACCATTTCTCTACGCTGACTCAAAATGGTTTATTCAAGCTGACCCTGTCAGCAACATTGTGGACTCTGTAGAGACTTAGCAAAGAGTCATGGAAAAGAGAGGGGGCAGAATTCTTTAAAATAAGCAAATAAGCAAATAAGCAACATCAATACCTTCAGCTTCCATTTGGAGAGATGTGCGAGCACATCACATACACGAATACACATAGGAACACCGGCAGCGCAACTGTACCACAGGCGAGACACACATGTCCTCCTCTGGCCTCTGTCAGCTCTCTGGTTTGCCCTGCCGGGAATGCCTTCCCGCCTCCTAATCTAAGGTCTACTTTTCTTCCCAAGCTTAGCTCAGATTCCAAGCTTACCTCTCCCATTGTCCCACCCACAGCAATCATTCCGTCCTCTCAACCCGTGGGCACTTCCCGCTACAACAGCCACGTGGTGCTGAGCACGTCACCTGCTTACTTCTCTCTCACCTCTCCCAGGAGCTCTGGGCCAGCCAGTGTGCACAGGGCATTACACGCGCTGGGCATTTAAAACTCACGGCCCAGTTGGTGCAGCCACTTTGGAAAACATATGGAGATTCCTCAGGAAATTAAATATATAGCTACCCTACGACCCTGCAATTGCACTACTCAGTGTTTACCCCAAAGAAGCAGATGCAGTACAAAGAAGGGCCACATGTACCCCAATGTTCATAGCCGCAATGGCCACAATAG
>CM052798.1:63391202-63480012 GCA_028533885.1 Nasua narica
GGGGGGCGGGGGGTGAGCCTGGTGGTGGGTATCGAGAGGGGCACGTACTGCATGGAGCACTGGGTGTGGTGCATGAACAATCAATCTTGTAACACTGAAAAATTAAAATAAACAAATTTGGGGAAAAAATAAAAAAAAATAAAGTTATAAAAAATAAATAAATAAATAAATAAATAAAACTCACGGCCCGGTGAGGCTCCCACTCCTACTATTAGCCTAATCTTACAGACAGATTTGAAATGTAGAAGTAGCTCCAGAATTTGTCTTGGGTCCAGAAGCCAACAAACAGAAGAGTCATAATTTGAATCCATGAAACTCTTGGGCACTGGGCTAAACTGGAGGTTTAGCCAGTTCTGTATGCTCAGAACTAAGAATGGAGCCCCCCGCTCAGTAGCAGAGATGAGGCAGTTGAAGGTAAGTGAGATCTCACAAGAGGCCTCACGGGGCGAGGTACTGCACCAGCTGCAGCATTGTGAATGGCGTCTGGTCTGAACCTGGGTGCGACGTGTGCCGATTGTGACCATGGTCAAGGAAAGTCTCAGGCAAAGTGCCAGTCGGTTGAGCAAGCAGTGTTGATGGTTAAGCCCAGCTATGCAGAGGGGAGATACAGCATGAAGCTGTGGGGGATTCCAAAGAGTTCAGAATAGTTTGAAGCCAGAGAGGTGACTGAGGAAGTACGGTGAAGTCTGAGAGATGACCCGGGGCAGACCCATGTGGCCTACTCCCGGTCACCTTCATACCACACCCCCCGCCCTCATACACGTACCCACACCCAGGCACCTCCGAGCAAGGGCCCTGCGTGCAACACTCAAGAGTTTGGATTTATTGTGAAGATATCAGACCCCACAGCCTTTGCCTCAGGTGTCCATTGTACGTAACAAATTCATTTCTCTCCCAAGCAACTAGAATGGTAGGAGTCATATAGCGTCTTTAGGAAGATGAAGAAATATTTCTATATTCCATGGTTCATCAAAGAATCCCATTGAGAAAGGCTAGATCAGAGGTTTTTTCAAGCTCAACTGCGACTCATTAGTGAGCTGGGAAATCAATTTAGTGGGTTGCAACTAGCAATTTTCTGAAAGATGAAATAAATCAGAACAGAAATCATCAGAGTGCATCACGTATCGTAAGTGTATGTTTCATGAAATGTGTTTCAGTTACACACAAAAAGGTGTGTGTGCACTGGGCCATGATATCAAACGTACACTATTTCTTACGGTGAGTCCTGATTAAAAAAAAAAAAAAAGGTATAAGCCACTTCTATAGATCAGTGGTTTTTCAAATCATTTTTTTTAAAAAGTAGAGAGATACTTCCCAAAGGAAATCTCTTGTTAAAGTTCAAAATCCAAGATTCTCTGACTAAAGAAAGAGATGAGGAGCAGGGGCGGAGGAGGAGTTGAGTAAAGCCTGTGACAGTGGACTCCACACTCCTCTTCACACTACAACCCCCACTCCACACGTGTACAAACTCCACACGTGTGGCTCATGTGGGAGCACCACTGACCGCTGTTCACGTGGTTACCCCGCCCCCACCCCCGCCTCCCCAGAGCAACTCGGTTTGCTCCCTATAGTTAAGAGTCTCTTATGGTGTGCCTCCCTCTCTGTTTTCATCTTATTTTCTTTTTCCTTCCCCTCCCCTATATTCATCTGTTTTGTTTCTTAAATTCCACATATGAATGAAATCATATGGTGTTTGTCTTCCCCTGACTGACTTATTTCGCTTAATGGAATACTCTCTAGTTCCACACACATCAGTGCAAATGGCAAGATTCCATTCTTTTTGATGGCTGAGTAAGATTCCATTATCTCTCTTTCTCTCTCACACATCTTCTTTATCCATTCATCTGTTAATGGACATCTGGGCTCTTTCCATATTTTGGCTATTATAGACATTGCTGCTAGAAACATTGGGGTACATGTGCCCCTTCGAATCACTCTATATCCTTTGGATAAATACTCAGTAGTGCCATTGCTGGGTCATAGTATAGTCCCATTTTTAACTTTTTGAGGAACCTCCATACTGTTTTCTAGACTCGCCGCACCAGCTTGCATTCCCACCAACAGTCTAAGAGGATTCCCTTTTCTCCACATCCTTGCCAACCTCTGTTGTTTCTTAACTTGTTAATTTTAGCCATTCTGACCAGTGTGAGGTGGTATCTCCCTGTGGATTTGATTTGTATTTCCCTGATGCCGAGTGCTGTTGAGCCTGTTTTCATGTGTCTGTTGGCCACTGGCATGTCGTCTTTGGAAAAGTGTCTGTTCATGTCTTCTGGTCATTTCTTGACTGGATTTTGTGGGTTTTGGGTGTTGAGTTTGATAAGTTCTTTATAGGTTTTGGATACTAGCCCTTTATCTGACAAGTCATTTGTAAATATCTCCTCCCAGGAACATGACAGGGATGTCCACTCTCATCACTGTTGTTCAACATAGTACTGGAAGTCCCAGCCTCAGTAATCAGACAACAAAAAGAAAGAAAAGGCATCCAAAGTGGCAAAGAAGTAAAATTTTTACTCTTCGCAGACAACTGATACTCTGTAGAAAAACCCAAAAGACTCCACAGGGGTGTCTGGGTGGCTCAGCTGGTTAAGCATCTGCCTCTGGCTCAGGTCATGATCTTGGGGTCCTGGGATCAAACCTTATACTGGGCTCCCTGCTCAGTAGAGGGTATCACCCTCTGCTCCTCCCTCCCGCTCAGGCTTTCTTTCTCTCTCTCAAAAAAAAAAAAAAAGACTCCACCAAAAACTGGCTAGAAATTACACAGGAATTCAGCGAAGTCGCAGACTATAAGATCAATGCACAGAGGTTAGCTGCATATCTATATACTAACAATGAAGCAGAAGAAAGAGAAATCAAGGAATCAATCCCATTTACAATTGTACCAAAAACCATAAGATACCTAGGAATAAAACTAACCAAAGAGGTAAAGAGGTAAAGGATCTGTAATCTGAAACTACAGAACACGTGTTAAGTCTTTTGTTTTAGAGCAAAGCTTTCCGTGCTCAGGATGGACAAGAGGTCAGGGAGCTGGAAGTCTGCTCCCACCTGCATCAGAACCATGGGGGGGGGGGCGCACTCTTTAAAATCCAGATTTCTGGGCCCCACCCAGACCTACCGAGTAAGGAACTGATGAAAGTACGATCTAGGCATCTCCAGGTTGAGTTAGCTCCTTGGGGAATGCGTTCATATAGCAGAGCATGAGAACCACTGGTCTAGACAGGAGACTCACCTGAAGACGGGATAAAATTCAGGTGAGAATGGCAAGGATGGGAAGAGCACTGCTGGTGGGGATGGACAGAAGCCGATGTATAGTTATAAGCAGATGGTAAGGAGGAAGAAACGGGAGGACTTGATAAGAAATGGCTGTGGGAACTGAGGGAGAGGTGACGGGGTTGCACGTGGTTCTGACGACGAAGCAGAGAGGCAGCGGAGGGACAGGTTTAGAAGGAGGAGACAGTGCTCAGTTTTAGGCATTGGGTAGGTAAGCAGAGCACTTGTGGCTCCTCAAGCCAGAGACGTGTAGAAGGCAGTCAGCCTTCTGAGAGCACCAAACCAAAATGTCGACTTGGGATTCATCCGCAATAGGTGGGCACTTCGGCCATATGTCCTTTCATTGGTAAGTATTTACTAAGTAATCACCTACCCTGGGCCAGCAACTAAGAGTGAATATTCCCATGATGATTACATTTGGATAACAAATCTAATTTCCTTCTGTTGCCAAGTGACAGGTCAGTTACATTGACAAGAAGCAATTAGGTTTTATTTTAATGGGGTACTATGTTCTTTCAGTACCTGTATAAGAGACTCACTAATTGTCCAATTACAGTATAAATGAGCTTTCCTCTGGTAATTAAATAAACTAGCTTCAGTGCTATACTCAAAAACCAGTACCATGAGCTCAATGTTAATTTTTAAAGCACAGTGAATCATATACTAGAATATGCAATTACAGTGCTGAAATGATATTTAATGACTGCAATTTAAGGTAATCAGAAATATCAAATTAAGGAATGTCTAACACTTCAGAAGATAGAATTACAAAAGAAAATATTGGTGACAAATGAAATCAAAGATCTTTCCAAGTCCCTAATCAATATCATGTTAGAGAGTCTATAACAGTCCTCCTCTCTTCTTTGGAAGTTTTCAAAATATCTCAAAAAAATCCTCTGGTTAATACTGCACCTCCGTGATATATAGGAAATCAGAAAGAAGAACACCACTCCATCTGGAAGAAGGGCCTCTCCTTGGAATGTAATTAAGACAGTTCAGTGTTCTTGGGGTTTTGGTGACAGGATGGGCAGAAGTTTAAGACTTCAAGGTGCATGAAACCTGTTCTTCAGGACTCATAGGTTTTTTTTTTTCTGTTCCACTGGTCAGACTTATACTCAAATTTTCATCAGTTTAAAAATTCACATATGCAATTAAAAAATCCTGACATGCAAGTGCCACACAAATAAAACATCTGTAACAATAAAAGCAACCACTCACACAGAATAGTCACACTCTGGCTCATGGACTACTCATTTCATCAAATAGGAGGATATATTTTAAATATGTTCACTCTGCTCTTCTTTGTTTGTAGTCCAGGAAAAAGTGGCAGGGCACAGGCAATAATGCTAACCTAGTAAGCCGCAGGGCTGTCTGATTTACTAAAATAGAAAATTACAACTCTACATAAAAATCAGGTTGCCAACCTCATCCAAGGGAAGCTCTCTTCTTATTTGAAAAGAAACTTAATTTCAAAGTAAAATTTTAAAGTAAAAAGCTGTCCTTGATCAGAAGTGTTATAATGCACAAGTCACACACTAACAGAGTATTTAAGTGGAAATGCTCAGGATAGCAAAGAATTTGTTCAATAATTTCAAAAATAACACTTCCAGATGTGGTTTGCATTTAAATTCATATCCGCTTACCCACAGTGTTTCAGAAATCCAATAATTCAGAAAATAGATTGTCACATATGCGAAAGGAATGAAAATATATACTTTTAGTAAACCTGACTTATTTTTACTACAGAAAGCAAGAAAACACTGAGATACTTCAAATAGAAGATGAGCAGTTAAGCATTCCACAAATGATTCATTTAACACTATTGTCACTTCTGGCGGGTCTTTTGACTCTAACAACTGGTTTTAGACACTTGTTTTAAGTTTGCGGCCAGCTCTGGAAAATTGAAAATCTCAGTGCCAAGGGGTTACGAGATAAAATTTAAAGGAGAGGCATATAAGCAGCTAGAACCACAGCCTAGACCTAATTCTAGTGTTTAACTCTGGGCAACAGCTGGAAATCATAAACTGAATAAGGAAGAGAACACCATCTCCACCTCCAGATTCCTCTTTAAGCATAATATGTATGGACCAATAATACCTCAGTACCTAACTATTACATCAAGGGCTCTCCAGCATCTAAGAAAAGGTGTGAGGTCAGCTGCATGTATTGGCAAAGTAACAGGTCTTTGCTGGGTAAAATTTTAAAGACAGACAGACTCCAACTGGTCTGTCCAAGGGTTTGAAATTCTTGCTAGAGTCACTGTTTTGGATTAGAGAGGTCTCTGCTGTACCTTACCTGAAATATAAACATATTAAGCTATAGGAGTATAATATTTTATCACATAAATGGTCCTTGGCACAGAGCAGGGTTCAGAGGGGATGATAAAGGGGTATCTTTGATGGGGTTGAAAATTTTCAAAATGGCTATAGTATGGGACACTACACAAGAAAGTTGAATAGAATACAAGATTCTGGCTACCCAGATGGCACAAAACACCATTCTGCGCTCAGAGGAAGGGAACAGGAATGAGTAGGAGCAGGACTTGCCTTAGAGGAAGTTGGACCTGGAAGAGCAAGAGCATGTTATAGCTTAGGAACTACAATGTCTTGCCACAAGAGCTATCACCCCCCATCCCATGCCCCTGGCCGCCATTATTAATCCACCACACTACCTGTGTCTGAATCCACATATGGCCTCGAATCCTTCACAGCACAGCTCCAAGCAGCTTCTAGCAATCAGATAGAATTTCCCCTTGGGATGAAACCCACTTAAACCATCCCTGTTATAGTAAAAAGAGCATAGGCTAGAGATCAAGCTGACACTGAGTGAACCATGGGCAAATCCATTCACCTTCTTGGGCCTCCCACCATTTTCTAAGCTATGGCAAGAGCATGATGATACTGATCTGACAGGATTTTTGTGAGAATCTCATGAGATAATGCATGGAGTGTGCAACACAGAAAATGTTAGTTTTGACTGCCCAGAGAGTGTTGGTTATTTCCGCTGCTGTGCTTCTTAAGGCAATTCCTAAACACATCCAGTAAGATGCTTCAGTTGCTGTTGTGTACCCACATGTGCATATATACACACAGACACACACACACACAGACACACACACACACACAGACACACACACAATTTATTACACTTGCTCCTAATTCTGCATGCATTTGGCTGCCCTGCTAGGCTGACATCTTCAGAAAGACCCCTTTTGTATCTTATCCAACTTGAAATAGCCAGGCACCATGCATATAGTAAGTACTTAATAAAAACTTGTTAAATGAAGGGATCTCAATTCAGATCCAGACCCTAGAGCATGCTTTTTAAAAGGTCATTCTTCTTTCTCTGCTCCCAATTTCTTCATCTGTCCATTAATGGGACTGGATTAGAATGACCTGCAAGGTTCCTTTTGGTTCTCACATTTGGTGGTTCTGGGTTTCACTCAGAGCTTTCTTCAGTCATGGCCAATGAACAGTCCAAGTAACAAAGGACAAAGGCAAACATGGACACTCTCTATGGTGCCAAGTGAGAGAGAGAACTCTGTGGTGAATTTAAGTTGCCTGTCATGTGATTCTAGCAAAAACAGGTATCTGGATGGGGACACCCAGAATAGTCTTAGATACCAATGTTTATTCAGTTAATACATGGCGAGCATTTGTGAAGTGTCACACACTATGCTAATCACTGGGATTAGCAAGTCAAAGGACACAGAGGACTAAAGGATTACCACGCAGGGTATGCAGGAGATAGTGTAAGGGCATACTGCCTCATGGTCTTCATAAGGGTTGGAATTACTATTCTCTACAGTGTCACCATGGATTGAGTTTTTGAAAGGACAGAAATGTAGAGGGGCCTAGCTGGGCCCCCTTGAGCATCCAACTCTTGGTTTCGGCTCAGGTCATGATCTCTGGGTGGTGAGACTGAGCTCTGTGTAGGCTCAGCACTCAGTGGAGAGTCTGCTTTAGACTCTCCCCTTCTCCCTGTTCCTCTGCCCCACCCCTACTCATGCGTGTGTTCTATCACACACTCTCTCTCTATCTCAAATAAATAAATCGATCTTAAAAAAAAAAGGATATAAATGTTAGGAATATCCTATGGCAGTATGTTACTACATTATTTTCTATATAAACAATATTTTGGATATATTAAAAACAATATGTGGAAACACTGAAATAATTGAAAACAATAATACTGATATAAACAACAGTATTGAAAACAATATTGACGTAGAAGATGTTCATAATATATTGTTGAATTTACATAAAGCACAGGTTGCAAAACTCTATAGTATTAATCCATTCCGATTAAAAAGAACAAGTTAAGGGGCACCTGGGTGGCTCAAGTCGGTGGAGCGTCTGACTTGGTTTTGGCTCAGGTCATGATCTCAGAGTTGTAAGATTGAGCCCGTGTCAGTCTCCATGCTCAGAGAGGAGACTGCTTGAGACTCTCTCTCCCTCTCTCCCTCTGTGCTTCCCACCGTACCTCCCCACCCACCCCCCCGCCCCTGGCTTGCGCTTGCTCTCTTTCAAATAAATAAATCTTAAAAAAAAAAAAGAACAAGATGCATTTGTACATATACATGTGTGTCTTAGAAAAGACCACAAAATATACAGTATATCCAAACACCCTAGCAAATACGATCTCTAGGCAGCATGCTCCAGGTGCTATTTACCTTCTTCCTCACCTCTCTCATTATTGTCTTTAATTTTTTGCTAGGAGCCTACCTTTTTTTTTTTTTTTTTAAATAATAAGCTCTCACCAAAGCTAGTTTTGTTTCTATTTTGGGAACAAATATATTTGTATGCACTAGATTTCTACTGCAAAAAATGTCCTAAGACTGATCCTATGTAGTTGAGAAACAAGAAGGCCAAGACTGCCTCTTCTAACAAATCTCTTAACAGGTGTTTGACTCCAAGTTACCTGCAGGTAGTTTACTAAATAGGAAAATGAATAGAAAGAGTATGAGAAAGTCATTAAATGAAAAAAACCATGTCATAACCTTTGAAGCAGAACCAATAAAAGTCAATTGTGTAAAATGTGAGGTTTGTTATTGCAATGTTAATTAAAAAACATTTTCCATTGGTTGTACATTAATCACAAGAGGGACAAGGTAAAGAAAGGAGGACATACTATACTGTACACTGGGCTAAAAGTTCCCAAATGCTCCAAGAGCATACATCATCCAACAAGAATTTACTGAGCCCCAAGAGGAGCCAATGGTAGTGCAAATTAACCAAAACATAGAGGTAAACAAGATGAGCTCTTTCTCAGTTCTTGACTTCACCAGCTCCTTCTCAGAGTTTAGGTGTCAGCTCCAAGTGGGCCCTTTGGAGAGGTCTTCCTTTGTGTCATATACAGTAGCGCTCAGCCCAGACAGTCCCTAAAATACTATTCTGCTTGGTTTTCTTGTATCACTCTCTGCACTTATTTATTAGTTGCCTGACTGATTTACTTACTGCCCATCAACCCAGCTGGAGAGTAAACACAAAGGTGGGGCCTTTGCCCATTGAATTCACCTGCAGACAGCTTCCATGTGTATAGTACCTTCTAGTTCCCTTCCGGAGGTTCTGATTCTAGGAGTCTGAAGTGGGGCCCAAGGATCCAAATGTTTAAGGAATACTCCAAGGGATTCTCCTGCTCAGGGTAAATGTGCAAAGTAATGGATATTTTACAAACCCAGATCTTAACTTACACCCACCAATCCAAAAGTTTGATGACTGTATCTGCTTCCATCTCACTGAGAGAATGGGTTCTTGGGGATCCTTCTGCTGGAAAGGAAAACTCTTCAATTCTGATATAGTCTGTAGACTTGTGTAAAATGTAATTTGGTAATACTGAATGGCATAGGCCTAACGGGAGCTTATGAAAAATCATTACTGGTCAGGCTTCTTCTACTCAAGAAAAAAAATTATTGGTAAAGTACAACCTGACTAATTAAACTTACTATAACGGATCAATTATGCCACCAGAAAAAGAAAAAGACAAACTTGGAAACATAGTTCTAGTCTGCATTGAGCAAATCTGCGAAGTTTGATAGGAGAAATATGAGGAAATGGGTGGCTTATGTATATAGCAAAGTAAGGTTGGAGGACATAAATAGAATATGTGTAAAAGGTAATGACGGAAGGAAAGATGGCCACCGTGAGACACACATGGAGCTGCCATTAAGCTATCCCGTGAGAACATGGAAATGGGAGAAAAAAGCTTGCTCTTTGAGTTAAGCTCTAAACCCAAGTCGCTTAAAGAGGTATTATGGTCCTCAGATCTGCGACAGCTTTACTGAAATCTGACTGAAGGCGATACGTCTCAGGAGAAAGAATGTCCCTGGAGCCAAGGATGTCCAGAAGGACCTTATGTAACTCCCAGGGAGAAAAGTTCCCAGCCAAGGTCAGTCTATTCTTGTGACTGGGAGGTCTCTAATGTTCTGATTCAGCACAAAAGGCAACCTCTGATTGTAACTGGGCTTGCCAGGTATTGAGTATCCAAGCCCCTTGGTAAGTAAGAGAGAGGGCAGGCCAAAAGGAAGGAAGGAAGGAAGCAATTGAGTAGTGGCACCTAGGCTTTGCTCACATTCTTGCCTCTGTCACCTTTACTGCCTGGTTACCTCCTCTTATTCTCTCAAGTCCAGCTCATTTGTCACCTGCTCTTCGTAGCTTTCCCCAGACACCACCCCCAGGCTGAGTCAGAGGTTCCCCAGTCCACGTTTCCATGGTGTTCCCCGGATGCTTACTGTCAAATCAGACACCATGAGGGGCTTGTCCCTCCATGGCCAGCTAGACCGGGAGCACCTGAAGGGCAGAAAAGCTGCCACAGTCACCTTGGGTTCCCGACCCCTGACCATGACTGGATGCTTAGTAGAAAGTGAGCAAGGAAAGCTGGAATGTCAAAGAGAGGAAACAGAGGTGCCACAGGAGATAATTAAATCGTCCCTCTGCTGGGTTTTCAATAGAATGACGCATCCCCAGGTACTGGTTTCAGACAGAACATTTCTCGGGCAATCAGCCCTGATCACATTTCTGGGCCATCAGGGAAGTGCAAGGCACCACGAGAAACCCACCTTATGAATTTATGCAATGGCAAGTTCCCAAACAAAGCAAGTTGGTTGGTTGGAATTCAAAATAAACTTTGTCACAAGCACAACTGATATATGTGGCTTTGAGTTACTCCAAAAAGCCTACTTCACCCATATAACGTTGGTGACTTTAAGGGCAATTCTAGGCAAACTGCAAGTTGATTTGCAACAGTGTTTCATTGATTCATCCTTGACCAGTTATACCCTTTTTACCCTTGCTAATGTGTGCAAGAATTTCCAATAGTCTCCACCCAAACTGCGAGCCTCGCCTGGCCTAAGGCCCTGACAGTTCCTGCAAAGAGTGTTAAAGGCGCACCGTTCTTTCTTATGGTTATTTCTTCAAGACCCCTGAGTCCTTTTCATATGTCTCTTATACCTCTGTCTTTGAAAATAAACTAAATTAACCCTGAAAACATACAACAGCTTACTCTGTTTACCCTGTATAAAGCAGGGACATATACATACACATACGTGCACATTTTCAATGCATACATGTGCCTTACGTTATATATAAGTATTACGTCCAAAGTCGACAAAATCAAGTATTGGTAAAAATCTCCTTTAGAGAAAGACTGAACAGTCCAGGCCCTTGGGTGGGAACACAGTTCCCTTTTAAGACATGATTTCTACAGAAAATTAGATTGAATTTAGTTTATATCCCTTTATCCTGGAAAGCAAGCAGCCAACTTCAATGTGAGGACTGTCTGTGCTAACAGAGCAATATTACCTAACCAACCATCACATTCCCCTAAGGGCAAGATGCTCATGGTTCCAATCTGTGCTGCCAATCATAAATAGTCTCCCTCCCCTTTGAAGGACTCCTATAGGAAATGCTAATGTGCTTTTGCCTTTCTTGTGTCTTCCGGTAATCATTAACACATTTATTAATCTCAGCAGTAAGTGTTGGGCAAATAAGATGCAGTTCTTGCCCTTAAAGTGTTTGCTCTCTAGGAGGGCAGAGAGAGCACGCACATAAAAATAAATTACAGTTAAGGCAGTAAATGACACATAGCCAATGGATGGAAGGGGGAGTAATATAGGAACTCAGAGAAGAAATCTCCACATGTCGGGATGATTGAAGACCTGATGGAGAAAACGGGGTTTGAGGGGGATCATGAAGGAAATGCAGGAATTCCTAGAGAGGAAGAACACTCTCAATTGTCCCCCTCACCCACCAGGTAGATGTCTAGCATAGGAATACACCTAGCGCCTTTGAGATCAGGCACCATACCTCGTGTTGTAATAAAGAAAGCTGAGACAACTCCAGGGCACAGCTCACCCAATGGATCTGTAAACCATGTTATCACAGGTACCTGGCAAGCCAAGGACTCCTCTTCTGAATTGGGATGGTTTATTACAATCTAGAACAAAGAGTCTACGGCTCTTCTTATAGTCCATGTTTTTCCACATTGGGGTTAATCAAACTCTTATATAAGACACATTACATCACTGTTTGAAAGAACCGTCTGTTTAAAAGATACTTTTACCATCCTGGTAATCAAATGAGATTAGTAAGTCAGAATGTGTAAACAGCAAGTAATTTATAAATTGTTAACAAGTGGAGAAGAAACATCCAAATCACATAAATACAGATACTAAGAGATCATCTGAAGTTTAAAGGACTCCCTGAATTAGACCACTTCTTAACAAACCCAACACCCTCAATTCAATAAAGGGCAAATAAAGAAATCTGGGTTACTATCTCACTCAAACTGTGGAACTAAAGACATCAGTATAGTCAAATAACAAAAGGCTTATCTTCTTATCCCTTTAGCTATCCCCAGGAAAACATTAAAATGCTTCCTCTTTCAACATATACCCTTTTAATTTCCTGAAACAAACATGTTTATTATTGACAATGACTACTTGGTATTTTTACCTAATGGCATACATATAGTGAAGGATTTACTAGTTAGGTAAACTTGGATAATTAAACTCTTAAGCCTTGCTTCCTCATCTGTAAAACAGAGGTAGTAAAAATCCCATCCCCAGGCTGGTGAGGCCCAAGTAAAAGAAGGAACACAGGCCTTTCACTGCAGCATTTAGCAAAAGGTCATTGTCAAGATCATCATATCTTAGGACTGCTCCAGGAAAGACCTTTGCGATCTCATTTTTGGAAAACCTACCATGGCACTGGTGAGAGAGGCTATATGGTATAGTGTTTTCACAGCTTGGTCTCAAGAGCCAGACGGCTGGCTCAAATCCAAGACCCACCACTTGCTTTTGGGTACCCTTGGGCACTTTCTGTGCAACCTATTTAACCCACCTGTACCTTACTTCGCTTCCCTACCCATAACATAGAGACAGTAAGGATACCACCGCCATCCCCTTCCTGGGGTTGCTGTAAGGGCCAGATGACTGATTATTCATAAAGTATACAGATCAGTGCTTGACACAGAAGATGAGTTCATGTGCTAGCTGTTCCTGTACTGATCCTGCTCTCCAGGTTTAAAGATGGTCAGAATCAAAGTCAAGAGTCTTCAAAAAGCGTGAAAAAATACTAAGGTTCTAGAGTTACATGAGATGCAGGAACGTCCTGTTGTTCCCTAAGGAATCCCAGAGGATTTTAAAGTAAAGGGAGTCTTTTAGAATACAGCTGTACAGAAGGAACCAAGTGAAAAGGACATGAATGGCAGGAGTAGCCTGCTAAGCCCTATCTAGTCCACATATTTCTATTTTAGCACCAGCAATGCTGCAAATATTTGTTTTCATTCTCATGCTCATTTTCTCCACTAGACCAGACAGACCTCAAGGACTAGAACTATATTCAGCCAATTTACTTTCG
This sequence comes from Nasua narica, assembly GCA_028533885.1. Taxonomy (NCBI): domain Eukaryota; kingdom Metazoa; phylum Chordata; class Mammalia; order Carnivora; family Procyonidae; genus Nasua; species Nasua narica. The sequence continues at coordinate 63,404,327 of CM052798.1, forward strand.
TATCTCCAGTTCTTAGCATAGTGCCTGACGTACAGCGGGCACTTAATGTTTATTAATGAGTGAATGGTCAGATAAGTGAATACAAGAATGGTCTAAAGATACATGTAAATTTGCACCCAAGTGCAAGAAGACCTTTTATTCTTTTAAATTCTTTGACTTGGGTATAGTTGACACAAAATGTTACATTAGTTTCATGTGTACAACATAGTCATTCTAAAATCATAGTCATTCTAAAAGACAAGAAGTGGAGAGGGGGTGGAGAAGGAAACTCCCCGCTGAACAGGGAGCCTGACTCAGGGCTCCATCCCAGGACTCTGGGATCATGACCTGAGCCAAAGGCAGACGCTTAACCACTGAGCCATGCAGGCGCCCCTAAAGAAGAGTTTTTAACACTAACAGAGCCAAGTTTGACCTCTGGGATCATTAGGACCAAGCCAACAGCAAGGAAGACGATAAATGAACAAGAGTAACATTCCTATAACCTGGAACCTCGATTTCACAGTTCCTAGTTTTTTACTGTATGCAGCTCTTATTATGAATCATCTTGTTTGCTTGCCAATTCTAATTAGCCCATCCTGAGCTAATGGATTGCACAGGGCCTTTGGCAAGATGGTTTTGTTCTTTGGAAATAATACACACCCATGCAATTAGGGTAGTTAATGCTTGCGCCTACTTCAAATGAGATCAAGTTATCTTCCCATACTTATGAAAAAATCAGCAGGTATCAGTAGGTAAATCTAATAAAAATTTTTTGTAGAGTCACAGACTGAGACTTGCAAGAATTCTTAAAGTTGGTCTATCTCTCCTATGCGCTGAAAGAATGCCTAAGTAACTTGAGACCTGAGGGGTGCCTAATACCTATGTAACACTTCCACCAAGCGCCATCTTGCCTCACTGCCTTAGACAGTCAGCTCCATTGGAGAATAGCTTCACTCTTTATAAAATTTTTCTGATAATGAGTTCAAATATCCTTTCTGTAATTTTTACCCCTGACCCTAGTTTTAACTGCCAAACCTCTGAAATGTAATTTCTTTCCCAGGTAACAATTCTTAAAATGTTTTAAGGTAACTGTTATGTCCCCTTCTTTCTTTTTTTTAGTGACACTTCCCCAATTCCTTCATCTGTTTGGATCCTTCGAAAGCCCAGATGCTGACCACACTGACAATATTCCTTTCCAAATGTGATGTCTATAATGGGCCTCAGGGGGCCTCCATGACTTAACTTGTATCCAGAGAAAACAGGACAACTTCTTCTCTAACTGGATTTTTCATGTTCGGTTAGTATGCCTAGGACTTCATTCCTCTTTGGGCAACCACACAGCATGATTGTCTCTACACAACATCGCTGCTGGTCAGTAAAAACCCTTGGATCTTTCTCTTCTTTGGTCCAAACATGCACTGTTTTTAAAGGAGGTCTGCCTTACCTTTGGGGTTGTGTAGTTGTAACACGTGCACGGGTGTGTTTTATATAAACCTAATGACCAGGTTTATTCTTATAAAATGCTATTCTTGCTTGCTTTGGCGTACCCTTCTGCTCTGCAGACAGCTGTTTAAGTCTGGAATCTCTTCCCTAAAAGATTAGCTATTCTGGCCTCTTTCTGCCATGTATGCGAGCAATGTTTTTTACATGTTTTCTAAGTCACTACTATTTTGCTGGGGAAATACAGACCAAGGACAAGATTCCTGGCAGTCCTTGAGATTCTGGCCAGGTTGATATCCATCCTGTCTTTATCATCAGGCTTGGGATGGAAGTGCTCAGTTACTGGTGAAACTCCTGACTGCTCTATCACGATGCCCATGATTCTTGGTAACCAGAATAGCATGGGCATTTACCAAAGGCCTTCTTGACAGCCACAAACATACCATCCACAGCATTCCCAATATCTACTTACCCGGCAGCCTTATCACAAAATGTACATCAGGTTAATTTGTTATTCAATTTATGTGGTATCTTTGTATACCGCTTTTTTTTTTTCACTTAAAAATCCATTCTACGGGGCGCCTGGGTGGCTCAGTGGGTTAAGCCTCTGCCTTCGGCTCAGATCATGATCTCAGGGTCCTGGGATCGAGCCCCGCATCGGGCTCTCTGCTCAGTGGGGAGCCTGCTTCCCCCCCTCTCTCTGCCTGCCTCTCTGCCTACTTGTGGTCTCTCTCTGTCAAATAAATAAATAAAATCTTTTTAAAAAATCCATTCTACAATTTGCTGAGCATATGATTCTTCATCAAACATAAAAATAGTTAAGCACTATAAATTCAGAACTTATTTTCTGACCTAATACAAAATCACTCACATTTATAAAATATTTTTAAAAAATCTCTAAACATGGTCTGAAAATGAAATTCAAAGTTCTGAAGTTCACAGACGTTGTATTTTTTTTTCACATATACATTGTGTCCTGGGAAAGAATAATAACATTTCATTTTCAATCACCATAATAGCTTACATGGTACTTTAGGAAATTAGAACAAAACCTTGAAACCACATGTCTCGAAATTAGCCATTTCTGTGCTTTCTAATGGCCTCATTTTATTTATGTATTTATTTTAAAAGATTTTATTTATTTATTTGATAGAGAGAGTACAAACTGGGGGAACAGCAGAGGGAGAGAGAGAAGCAAGCTCCCCACTGAGGAGGGAGTCGGATGTGGAACTTGATCCCAGGACCCTGGGATCATGACCTGAGCTGCAGGCAGATGCTTAAAGGACTGAGCCACCCAGGCGCCCCAAAACAAAGTTTGTTGAGCAATGGTAAGTGATAGTACAAAGCTCCTGAAGAGGGAGGGGACCCAAGAGGGTTGCCCTAATGGCAACATTTTATAGATGAGAAAACTGAGACACAGATAGGTTAAGTAAATCTTATTAGCAAATAATACAATTACGGCTGATCCACCCTGCAAATTAAAATACCTATATTTTTAAGAAAAAGGTAATCCCATCACTGAAAGAAAAACACTTATCCTATCAGTTATTAATTCTAAAAAGTCACTTTCAACGAACACAGCACTTCAGTTCCTTAAAGACAGAAAACTCCACTAGGCTGATTCCACAGATTCAACATCTGTGCTCCCTGCAGATTCTGAGTTAGTTTGGGGCCAGCAAAGAGAATCTGTGGTCCTTTCCCATTCTAGAAAAAAACCAAGGTGACATTAGCTCTGATGGAGTCAACAGAAGGTATATGAAATGCCAAACTTAGGCAGGAGTTTCTCATCATAAAACATGGAAATACAGCCCATTAGTAAAGTCTTCATTGCATATATATCACACACACACACACACACACACACACACACACACACACACACACACTACTCTTATATTGTCACAGAAAAGGAAGGCTGAAATACTCCCAGTGGTAATAAATATGGAAACAGGAAGGCAGTGAGGTTTTACATACCTCCTCTCTGCTGGGCCACTGTAAAATCAAAGGGTAGAAAGTTACCTTATTATTTGCACAAGAACTAGGGTGAAAAGAATATCTGGAAGTAGAAGAAAAATGATTCAGAAAAGGTCCTTACAATACATATAATGTGGTCCTATCATGTCTATTTGTGAAATACTGTCCTGGATGGTTTCCCAAGACGGCCTCTAAGGTCCCAGCTGGTATAACAGGATGGACTTTGAGAAATCTCCCTAGAACACCAGAGCTCCGAAAAACGCATATTTGGGGGCATAAAGAGCACCAGGCCAACTCATGGAGAAACAAGTTGCTACTCACCTCCCACCCGGGACAGACCCTGTAGGTTAGGAGATTGGGGGATGGGGCGGGGGGATCCTCAGAGAGAAAGGTATCTGCAGGTGGGAATCACTGTTGCTTGCTGACAGACCTGTGCCAACAGTGTGCTCATTAGCTTCTCTGCCTGAACGCTAGGAAACCCGTGCCGCCCAGTGTTGATGCAGGATCCACCATGAATTCCTTTGTAGATTACCTTCTTTCATTATAAACTCCACCAACTCTCATGGTCCTATTCTCGATGATTCTAGAATCTGCTTTCATGTATACAGTTATATGTGCTGATTTACAGGCATCAGGATCTCTTTCCTCTCAGTTTTCCAGGCCCGAAATGTGGGTGTCATCCTTGACGTCCCCCTCAGGAAACACATGGCAACAGTCACCAAGTATTATCGATTTTACCTCATTGATTTCACTCTAATCCGTTCATTTCTTTCCATTCAGCTTACCCGTCCTTTACATCAGATTACCATCATTTCTAGCTCGGATTAATTTAATAGCTCTCCAAATGGCCTTCCTGCCTCCAGTCTTTACACCCTCTAATGCATTCTCCGAAATGGGGTCAGCAATCTGTATATAAAGAAAGTCTGATGAAGCTACTTCCCTGCTGAAAAGTCTTCAGGACAAGCCCCAGGTCCACAGCCTGACAGACAGGACCTTCATGATTCATCCCAACTGATCCACGAGCCTCTTTGTCCCTCCGGGCTCTGTGTTATTTGCAATGCCCTGAGCTGGTGGTCATGCCATCTTTCGTTCCTAGGTCTTTGTCGTTGCAGCTTCTTCTGCTTTCCACATGCTTTACAGATCCACAACCCAGTTCTTCACATGACTCCACAGCTCTGGGTGCTGGCTTAATAAAAGTCATAGCTGACACTCAATGTGAGGGGTTCCGTCCCGAGCATTTTTTATGCATTAAGTTATTTAATCCTCATATCAGCCCTCTGAGGTAAATATTACCATGTTCTCCTTTTATAGACAAGCTGGCATCATCCCTCAAAGCTGGGTTATATGCTTCTAAAGGCTCCCAGAGTTCCCTGTTTATCATAAAATGTACTATTATACATTTTCCCAATTTTCTGGACTATAGACTACGGGTCCTAAAGGAAAAAGACACGTCTAGTTTTTAGTGATTTCCTAGATGAAGTTCAATAAATGTCTGCTGAACTAATAAATGATGACAGTGCTCAACAATTTGGGGTACAGGTTTGGGGCACATTCTAGAACCCACTTGCTTGCATCCAAATCTCAGCTCTTCCGATTACTAACTGTATGACCTTGAGCAAGTCATTTAATCTGTCTGCCTAGAATGGGGATAATGATAACATATACTTCATATTAGAGTGAAATAAGTTAATATCTGTAGAGTTCTTCGAGAAGTTCCCGGCATGTATAATGATAATATAAGTGTCTGCCATTATTAGCCTTCATGTTAAGGAAGGAACTAAAGCCACTCATGAAACGGAATAAATATCATTAGCTCAATTTTACTGGCAAGAGGAGCTGACGAAGATCAAGTGACGATCCTCAAATGTACGCTGCTTCTAAAATTAAATATTGTCATCCAAAGATTTGTTACAAGGCATCGGAGACATAGCTAAAGAATGTCTTACAAAAGATCCCATCAGTAGACTTTTTAAAAATAGCAACAACAAGGACAACAGCAGAGGAACGAGTGGGCTCCTAACATACTCCAAAGAGGAAATGATGCAGAGGTTTCAGAGCACACGACTTAGTTGTATAAAAGATGTATTGCTACATGTGGGAGCCACACTCACAAGAAAGTTACAAGGAAATGTATCCTAAGACCAACAGGACCATCTCAGATTTGTGGGAATGTTTAGGACCAAAGCAGCTCCGTTTTATAGAGAAAATTCCCTAAATTACTTCCTGACAGTGAAAAAACCTGCATCCTCAGACCTTGACAGAGATTTAGCTATGTGCTCTTAAAAGCATAGCAGGTGTCTTTTCAAAATAAGAATTTTGTCTAAGAAAAGATGTAACCAAAGGAGTAAACACTGAGACAGGGTTTCGTGGCACTGATTATTGCATTCCTTGTTACACACGTCGTCTTTGCTCAGGTTACTGAAACGAAGACCCCAGTGGCTGAAAACAGTGGTGAGTTTTCACCAAAGAAGACACAGAGGAAAGTTTTATTCAGAGTAAATAAGCCTTTTATTCAGAGTAAGCTTTTGCTGAGCAATCCAAAGGCTTGGTCCTCCCGTCCATAACCCATTTAAATGTTCATGGGAATTTCCTGGTGAAGAAACAGCAACCAGAACTTTTACTCTAACATTATCCCTTGGTTCTCAGTAGTAATCCATCATTTGGCAATGATTGGCAGTGAAAATAATGAAGTATTCATTGAGGTTCATATCTTTTCTTTCTAAACCACATGTAAAAATGAATTCCTGGATACCTGGCTGGCTCAGTTGGTTAAGCGTCTGCCTTTGGCTCACGGGATCCGAGGATCGAGTCCCATATCAGACTCCCTGCTCATCAGGGAATCTGCTGCCCCCTCTGTCCCTCACCCCACTGTGTTCTCTCTCACTCTGTTTCTCTCTCAAAAGATAAATATAATTTTTTAAATGAATTCCTGAAACTCCATTTCCCATTTTTGTGATAGAGATTAAACCCTACATAAAAAACAGCAAAATCATCAACATTTTTATTTGCCTGAGAGGTTTGTAAGAACAACCAATGGCACCTCATGCCAAATAATGTTTTACTCATTAATTTTTAAAACTTTGAGACAATAAGATCCCATTATGACCAAACATTGGAGAAGCCCTAGATTTTGCTGAAGAGGAATTTGTCCTTTCATGGAAAAGAAAAATGGATGAAGCCACCGTGAGATTCTAGAAAATTCTTAATGGCTCTGTCATTCTCCAAGCTTATACATCTACACTTTGATGTCATTTGGTGTGCACAGCTTTATGTTTTGGGATTAAAATGGACTCCAACAAGTCAGATTCCCTCTTTTCTGGTGACTGCTTCTAGCTGCACAGCCCTCTCAATTAATCTCTCTGTCTCGGTCTTTCTCTCTCAGTATTTAAGTATCACATGCCTTGCCTCTAACTCTGTCTCTGTTTCTTTTTGTCTGTCTCTCTGTCATAAACATGAACCCTCAGCCACATAACTATACAGGTGAAGCTTCTGGCGTGTCTGATTCCACTCCTGACCAACTAGTTCCTCCGAAGCCCCAGATCCATAATGGACCAATTATAATTCCCTTCCTAGTGTGCAGCTTCTGGTCAGATGTGAATAGTCTAAGGGTTGGCATCTGATTCCAGGCTGGACCAGTTGAGTCCCTTCCCAGAAAATTTATAAAATGCAAGAAAGACAGACCTTGATATATACACATAGGAACTATTGGCTGCCATGTTTTGTACAATAGAAATGGAAGTAGCGGGGGGGGGGCAGTGGGAAGAAAAGCAGTTTACAGAGGGAGGTAAGAATAAAATAGGCACATGGAAGAAACATTAAGATGAAAAATATGAATAGGCTTTCCTGGATAACACAGGGCTTTCCATCCTCTGGTTCTAGGCTATTCCTTAGGTGTGGTGATCTACACACCCCGGGGTTCTAGGACATTTTTGTTCTTTTTCACCTAAGTGACAAACGTTGGTTCCTGTTTTTCTAATCAAAAGGATAGTTAATACATGAATAGAACTCCAAATTTAGGTATAGGGCCCCAAACTGAAATATATGGTTTCTTCCAAATACGTCATAGCCACCACTATCAGATCAATCTTTTGCTGTAATTTTAGAGTCTAAGACAAAAGAAGTTCAATCCATGGTCAAAAGCCAAAAAGTTCCCAGAGAGTTGAAAGAAAGAAAGAAAGAAAGGAAGGAAGAAAGAAAGAAAGAAAGAAAGAACGAACGAACGAACGAACTATAATGGATGGGCTACACAAGTGCTCTTAATGATGTAAATGAATTAGTAGAAATCATCTTCCTTACATTTCCTTTAGCTTCATAAGTTAGAGCTTTAAAGAGATATACTGAAGAAATACACTTAAGTAGATCAGTTTTCATTTTGATGAAATATTTGTGCAGATTATAAATCTCATCAGTCTGTTTATTCATAGCCCTCTTAAAAACCGTCATTTAAAAAGAAAATGAGCTGTTAAAGTACTTATGAGTCAGCACATTTTTTCTTTATGTAGGTAAGTGAGGGTAGATTGGGGAGTTTCTTTTAGAAGCAGAAGATAATAATAACAGTCCTATGTTTGAATTTCAAGTTCAATATCACATTTGGCATGGATTTCAAAGTCTTCCAGGGGTGCTGTTTTGTTCACAAGGAGGTTTTTCTTGTTTGAGCCCTCTTGCATAAGACTCTTGGAGGAGAGCAAAGAAAAAAAGATTCGCTACGTGTTGAGACATGAAGAAATTAGCGTAAAACACCGTAGAAGTGATGCTTCAGCCTCTTTAAGCTGAACAGCAAAGCAATTTCATCCTTTCCAAAAAAGATAAAGTCAAAAAAGGGGGACCAAATGCTGAGGAGAAGGGAAACTATCATATTGGTCTTTACAGAGATCAAGTCAAGCCTGGTGGGAGATGGGGCTGAGCCCAAAGTTCAGGGCCTACGGAAGAGGCTCCAGCTTGCAGAAATTCTAACTCCTGTCTCCATGTCTCTATCCTCACATTTAAAATTGCCTCCTTTCTTTCATCATGTTCTCCCCGCAACCCGCGCCCCCCCCCCACACTGCCTTGCACACAGCTACTCCTCAAGCCCCTGGCCACTGCTCTCAGCCAGTGCCTCAGGGTGTCTAAGGCGGGAGGGAAGATGGGTGGTGACCCACCCTCAGACACGGGAGTAACTTCCCAGGCCTGGTGTGTGGAAGCTTCTCTCTGCAACTACCTTCCAACAAACTTCATTGTTTTTCTTTTTTTCCCATTTTTTTAATTAACATATAATGTACTATTTGTCCCAGGGTACATGTCTGGAATCATCAGGCTTACACATTTCACAGCACTCACCATAGCACATACCCTCCCCAATGTCCATAACCCAGCCACCCTATCCCTACTCCCCTACCCCCAGCAACACTTAGTTTGTTTCATGAGTTTAGGAGTCTCTTACGGTTTGTCTCCTTCCGGATCCTATCTTGTTTCATTTCCCCCCACCCCCCCCCCCCGACCTCCCGCCCTGCCTCTCAAATTCTTCATATCAGAGAGATCATATAATAATTGTCTTTCTCTGACTGACTTATTTCACTTAGCATAATACCCTCTAGTTCCATCCATGTCGTTGCAAATGACAAGATTTCGTTTCTCAGATGGCTGCATAGTATTCCATTGTATATATATACCACATCTTCTTTATCCATTCATCTCTAACAAGCTTCATTTTAATTATGATTTTTCCCTTCAGTCATGTTAAAACACATGTAATAGTGAACTGGGGTCTTAGGAGGCAAAGAAGTAGGAAGGACCCAATCACGAGTGTGTAGGCCTGACCTTCTCCACACTGGAGGGGCAGTGGGCCCGGTTCACATTTTTATCAGTTTCATATAGATGGGGAGAGGCTGTGGGCAGCTCCCCAACGGCTGGCCATTGGCAGAGGCCTCGAAGGCTTTCAGGGTTAAAATCTCGTCAACACTAAGAGCACCGTCCTCCTGAAGAAATGTTAGTCTTTCACCAGTTCATTCACTTGAACGTGGCCTTTTACAAAGAAACTAAGTAGCCTGATGGTCCTCTTATGTCAGATCAAAAGTCAGTGAGACTTTGAGGGAACCTACCAAATTGTTCCTCTTTCAAGGCTTCTGCTCTTGCTGGTGCCGGGCCTGCCTCCATGGAACCGTCTCCCATCATGACAGGGCTCAGCCCTCACTGCGTTTGGGCCTCTATGCAGTTGGCATGTCAGCAGAGAAACATCTAGAACCACCCAGCCTAAAGTAATCTACCCTTCCCCTATCTCTGCCCCGCCACTGTTTATCCCTTCCCCTGCTTTATTTTTTGTCAGAGATCTTAACGCTGCTTGACGTCGTATTCTGATTTATCTCTCTCTGGCTCACCCACATGAGAACGCAAGCTCATGAAGGCGAGAGCTTCATCTTGTTCATCACTCAGTTCCCGGAACCTAAACAGGGCCTGGCCCATAATAGCCCTCAGCAAACACTATTTGAACGAATAAATAGGAATGGAAGGCAAATATCTCAATTTCTAGCTTAACAGACTCTCCTCTCCCTGTCAGCTTTCATTTACTCCTCTACGCTTTCTGTGCATGGTTGGCTGACAAGAACTGATAGATGGAGAGCTCCGCCCTCTCCAACGTCTCATGCTGAAGCAGAAACGCTTCGCGTAAAGGTATGTGAGTCATAAAAACCTGGTGTTGACAGAAAGTGGAAGGAGAAAGACACCACACTGTTTGTCAGGGTGTGGACTGAGACCCCCAGGCGTCCCAACAACACATTTCCATGCAAAAATCATTACTATGTGTGTGAGGAGTACACACACATGACTTGCAGGGAAAGGGTCTACACGTCGACATATCAAACTGTTAACAGTGGTTCTGATCTTTCTAAAGAGAGGACTGAGGGTGACTTCCACTTTCTCAATCATAAATTTCTGTAATGGGTAAATGTTGGCTACCAGCAAGGACTACACTCATAATAACAAAAATAATAAAGGCTTCAAACGTATTTAAAATCTGGAGCCAAAGCACTTTCATATTCATAAAACTATTTACACTCTGAACTCTAATGTATTCTCTAATGTATCCTGATTCTCTAAGGTATGCTAATGTATTTACATTCTGAGGTTGATGTCCACATTCACAAGTGTTGTCACCTCTCTAGGCTTTATTTACTCCTGAGCCACAGAATGAGGCTAGAAATTTCTGTCCTGTCTGCTGCTTGGGGTTATCGGGTGGGCTTAAAGCAAACTCACAGGGTGAGGTTTGAAAACATTTTGAAATTACGAAGTCAATTCGAGAAGCCACTATGTATATTATTACATTATTGTTGAAGCTTCTGGTTAGTGTTAAATGTAATTTACTCCTCAGAATACGCTCAGAGGGATTTGTGTTAATTTGTGTTTTACAGGTGAGGAAAGGGCTGGAAAGAAATGAAGTTTCTCCCTCAGATAGCAGAATTAGAATCCAAGGCCGACTTTAAACCGCCATTCCAGCCCAGGTGTTACCCAGAGAGAAGGTAGAGGAAAAGGCCTTAAAGAGCATGGTCCCTCCCAGATGTAAGGGACCAGGCAGCTTTAGAACCATAAAATGAAATAAAAGTACAGCGAAAAAACTATAGCTTCCTATTCTGCAAGTGTGTTGGTCCAAGGCCAATTAATCCCTTTAATTATGCTCGGATAAATGCTTTTAGGCACCCCGAACCGTAAGAGTTTAGGAAAACCTCTTCAGAACAAATAGTCAAGATTTTTAACAAGAAGAGAAAACATAGGCTTTTGCTAAAACAAACATGCCTTTACTCGGAGGAAAAATGCAACTTTTAGAAAAAAGCAGGAGCGGTTGTTCCACTAAACTGAGTAAAGGGATACTTCACCCACTGGAAAGTTTGTAAAGGTTTGCTTGTTATGGCAATGCTACCATTATATACAAACAAGAGGGCAAGACATGTTCTACTAGTCCCACGCAGCCCAGCTGCGATCCTAAAGGTTATTGCTCTTGCCCAGGCTTCAAGTAAGAGAGCTCCTTTCTAAAGAAGGTGGGTGGGCTCCGAAGACCTCAGCCTCAGACACGCAAGTTTTATCTCACCATCACAAAGTTTTGTCAATTCCCTAGCACCGGACTGGGTCTAGTAATAGAATAAACAAATTCAAGATAGTAGGTTTACTGATCCATCAAAGGTCATCAAAAAACATTCCAAGATAAATTTTCCTATCTGAAAAAAAAAATGCATTTTAAAGATGTCTCAACTACCTGACTACTGATTACATTGCTCCTAGGTATTTTTTAAATAATAATTATTCTCTCTTCCTTGGGAGTGTCATCCAGAGATGTTTCATAGCAATAAAAGACTATCTTCTTGAAGACATCTTTGCTTGCTGCTTAAGTCCTACTATGTGCAGTGCTACGCCTAATTTGCACTGCTTTGAAAGTTCCGGGTCTCTTAGAGAATCTCAAAACACAATACGAACCCCATGAACTTTTTATTTTCAAGATACTACTCTAACAGCTTTCTGTGCCCAATTCCAACCCTGATATAGAAGACATGCTGCTCCAACTAGTCAACCTTGTCATCAGGTTAGTGTTGAAAGTCCCACCTCACCTCTCCTTTATAGCTACTTCTCCGTTTGGGCCCCTCCCCTCCTCCTTCCCTCCATCCCGCCCTCCCTTCCTTCTTTCCTTCTTTCTCTCGTGACTTTCTCACGTGACGAGCTCTCTGCAACATCCTGGGGCAATATTTCATTCCGTGCTTCCTCAGGAGGGCAATAATATTGGAAGCACAGTTTGCAGGTCATTGTAAGAGGTCAGCAAGAAGTCCCCTGGTGTTAATAGCTTGAGTGATACTGTTTTCTCCTTCAGACCACACCATTAAATTGTTTTCATTGCCCACGGAGGGACTGTTTGTGTCAGAGCAAATGAGACCTGATACAAATGTAAACCGGCTAATTTCAACCTAACATAATAGTTTGCCCCTGATAACTAAAAGAACAAGACAATGACAAAAATTTGTTAGGTCTCTTGATGATATACAGGCAGGAGAGAAGAAATGTATTCAACAGACGGGTCCCTTCAGAGCAGATGATATAGCTTTGGTGTGCTACCTGGAACTTCTGACTTTTATTCTCCCAGAGACTGGAGTTAGGGGGTATTTTCCACATGCTTTAAAAACATGATACTTTATATTCTCTAAGAATATCAGAGATTCTACTTTGGGTCTATTTCATTGAACTTCCATTTATAAAGCATTTTTTGTTGTTCTCTCAGTCATCCACACACAAAGCTCTGAAGCTGGGCTCCTCCTTTTGCTGTTCCCCTTGTGCATGATAGGTCTCCCCTTCCTGAGGCAGCTGTCCTTTTAATGCCTTTTGAATCTGTGTTTCCTGTTTTCTCACTGCCATCACAGGAACTCTTGTTTAGGTGAATGTTTCTACATGGTGCCCGGGTACTTTCTTCAAAACGTGCGGGTCAGGCCTCTACCAGCAGACGGCTGAGGTAGAAAGTGGTGCGTGTGTGCCAGAGGGGAGGCAGAGCTTGTCCCCGTGTGATCCTCATACAGTGGCCCATCCCACTGCCTGAAGCCTCACTTCTGCACCAAATTGTCTGGGCCCTTCCTCCCAACTGAGCACTGGGAGTTGGTCAGAGCCCACCTCCCGTCAGGAAAAATCCAAGGAGCCTGCAGCCTCAGTTCAGCCACATTCCTGGTCTCTGCTTTATACTCCGGTCCTGCTAATCAGGTCTCCGTGGTAACCTGACCGGTACCAGGTCTGCGGAGACTGGGCCTCTCCCTGACTCCTGCCCGTCGTCTCTCAGGGCCCTGCAGCCCTCCAGAGGAGGCCTCCACCCACCCTCATGCCCAGCTCGGCTCAGGTCACTGACCAGGTTCCCCTGACCTGCTGTCAAGCTTCCCTGACATCCAACTACTGATTTTGAGGTGGCTTCTTGCACCTGGTGGTTGGCGGAAGTGGCATCTGTTGTCCCCAGCATTCCTGCCCGGTCCCCAGCCCTTCCTTGCTAGCTCCTGGCACTATTCCAGGGCCCGTACTAGTGTGCTGGCCTCTAGGACCTGTCACTTTCCCCTCATCTTCCTGTAGCGCTCCCTCAGCACTGCCTTACACAGCAGGCACTGGCCTTTGTGAGCCTGCCCAGATCCAGCCAGCTCCTTGCTCCACTGCTCCATCCCACAGCCCTGGCCCCAGCCTCACAGCCTCCCCCGCCTTCCACCTGCCAGAGTGTGTGCAGTGGCAGCCTGAAGGGAACAAATGCTTTCCACCCAAATGTGGCAGCTCCCACCTGTACCACTTTCTGTCATTACCTTGGGAGCTGTTCCCGGTCTGGAGGTGTGGGAGAAGCTCCACCCAGGGGGGCCAAGGGTCCAGTGGGCCAGTTGTTCCCTCAGGTCTCCAGGTGTCCGTCCATTTCCCATGCCAAGTGAATGCCTACAGAGCTCTCTAGAAAACTCAAGAGGACCCCAGGGCTGATAGAGACCTTCATCTCCAAAGGAGACATAGTGCTATGAGTTTCGCATCCAGCCTTTCCCATTCAGTGGATAAAGGGTTATCTCAGCCTACTGTTCCCTGACTGATAACTACAGAACGTTCATTAATATGCGCCAATATATCTTCGAGGGACTGTAAGTGAATGAGGTTCTTACAGAACGCTCAGACCTTAGTATACCATCTTTTCTATTGTCCAAGGCTCATGAGCCCCAAGTACCCAGGCTCAGCTGTGTTCTCTGAACGTCTAGTGCCCGGTCACACCAGCCTCTGAATGATCCAAGATGGCTGCTCTCCCCTGAGTTCCTGAAGCCTCTTGAGGTCCCCAGGTCCCCAGAGGCTAGCCCAAGGTGCTTCAGAGGGGCTGCAGAGCCAAGTTCCAGAGAACTCCTCAGAGCAGAGAGTCCCATATTTCTGTGTGGATCCTGAAGGTCACAGCCCCTCTACCCCACAATCACTGAGACTCCTCAGGCTGAGGAACCCAACTGAGCCCAACCCAGTGAACTCTCCCATGTTACCTCCCCCTCCTAAACTTAAAGGAATTCAAGCAAGTCCTCAACTTAAGAACTTCCAGACTGCCCCTACAGGATCCCCAGAGTAACACCACCCCTCACCCCAAATGACAGAGTTCCAGAATCCAGTGGCTGGTCCTAGGCATTGTCCCTCTCTGACCACATTGAGAGAGACTCCCCCCATCAGAAAGTCTACGTGATCCCTTATTATACAGAGGCCAGGAAAGAGCAATCGAGAAGCCTCAAGCTAGAAGTCTCTAGCTCATGACATTCTCTAAAGTGCAAGCTGCCTTAGAGCAAAGGAACAATATTTCCCTTCCAAGTCAGAGCAAACAGAGGAGAGTCTAGTAGTAACCCATAAATTAGCACAAACTTCTTGAAGGACCACTTCTTTGTCCTTCCAAGGGTCCATTCCACGCTACTGAAGGGACAGAGTTTCAGCTTCTCAGCAACAGAGCCCACAACCACTTGCATCCGCTATGCCAACACAGGATCCTGAGGACGAGCCCCAGCCGCTGCGGACAGCACCGAACTCTGCTGAGAGGGCTTCACAAGTCTGCTGTGTGTCCCTGGAGTAAGAGCAGGACATCCAAGTGGCCGTGTCAATCCCAGGAACTTTGCTACAGGTTTCCCAATCTAAGTAAACTCAGTGTAACTCCTCTGGGGCCCAGAGCCTTTAAGAGAACATCAGCCCCAACTCCAAGGGGTTCCAGGACCCCAGGAGCTTGGAACGCAGCCTGGGAAGGATAACACTGATATTCCAAGGAGGAATTGTTTAAGTCATGCAAAAAGTTCTGACCTTTCATATGATGCCCACTTCTGGTGTTCTTTAGGTGAGCCCAGTCATGAGGGGGCTGCTCTGGATGGAGCACTGACAAGCCTTGTCTTGGGCCCAGCTAGGAAGGCTGAGAAGAGATACAGGGCTCAGCCACATGGGCCCGTGTAACCCCATCTGTGCTCAAGACTGGTGATAAGAAGCCTTACCCTGAAGAAGACAAGGAAGTTTCTAAGACAATACTTCACACAGTGGAGGAGATAGATCGTGGGACAACACACACAGTTGACTCTTGCAGTCCTGGAGGAGGATAAATTCAATGAGAGCAGAGTGTCTGCATGTGGTCCCGGGCTAGTTAAGGCTGGGAGGTTATACTCAGCGGCCAGGCCAGTCTCGTGGGCGTGTGGCCCGCATGGTCACGCAGAGCCTGCGCTCACCAGTGCCCCGAGCTCCGCTTCAAGATCTGCTGGAACTAGAGGGTATTATGCTAAGCGAAATAAGTCAGTCAGAGAAAGACAATTATCACATGATCGCTCTGATATGAAGAATTTGAGAGGCAGGGCAGGGGGTTATGGGGGTGGGGTGGGGAAGAGAAATGAAACAAGATGGGATGGGGAAGGAGACAAACCATAAGAGACTCCTAAACTCACGAAACAAACTAAGGGTTTCTGGGAGGTGGGGGGGGGGGTAGGGATATGGACATTGGGGAGGGTATGTGCTATGGCAAATGCTGTGAAATGTGTAAGCCTGATGATTCACAGACATGTACCCTGGGGTAAATAATACATTATATGTTAATAAAAAAAATTAAAAAAAAAAAAAGATCTGCTGTCTCCATTTTGAAATCCGCAGTAAGTTTACCTTTGAACTTAGAGTTGGTAAGTGATGTCTGGTGGGACAACGGGGTTTGAGTGTGAGCAGAGATGCCCAGAAGAAAGGAAAAAGGTTTAGATCTTAGTGCCTTTGGCCACACTTTCTTTCCTGCCTTTGTTATATGGGGCCCTTGAATTGTATACATATAACAGACTCGGAAGTAACCACACACCTTCAAAGGAGGGAATTAAAGACATAATAACCATGTATTCTCTGGCAATTCTCTGCCTCTGATCCCATTCCTACAAAAGAAATCTTCTTTTATGCCTTAGAGTCACTCACTTAAGGCTTACTTGGTACCCTCTTCAAACTCCCCCAGCTCAAAAGACCACTGGTAAGAGCAGGACATCGGGGGCTGGCATTCCAGAAAGCAAGTTATGTCATGATATCAGAGGGTAAGAAGGATCCCCAGTGGCAGTAGGACTTTCCCTGTGATTATGACCAGGGCAAGGATGGAGGTTGGGCAGCTGCTCAGTGCCTGTCCCAGGATCCATCCGGTTAATACGTTTGTTAGATCATTATACAAACAATGAACATTTGCTGAATAACTGTGTGTGCCAGGCTCGGCGGAAATGAAGACAGACACAGGGGCTGTCCTCGACAAGCTCAGTCTGGTAAGAGATACAGGCACTTAGCAAATAAACTATAATAAAATGGGCTAAATATACATAGTATGCTATAGAAGCTCTGGATAATTAACTTTGAGAGAGTCAGAAACTACCACAGAGAAGGATCTTAAAAGATAGAGAGTTGTCATGCTAAGAATATCCAAGAGGGGCACCTGGCTGGCTCAGCTGGTAGAGTATGCTACTCTTGATCTCAGGGTCATGGGTTTGGGCCCCCTGGTGAGTGTAGAGATTATTTTTAAAAATTTAAGAGAATTTTAAAAAAAAAGGTCTAACACTCATATTTTTAAAAAAAAGAAAAGAAAAGGATTACCCAAGAGGAGCATCAAGCAGACCCAGAAATGGGGAGAAGCTCAGCACTGTAGAAGCCTTGGCTGTGTGGAAGGGGGGATATTTAGAAAAGAAGGTTAGGACTAGAATTGTGAAAATGGCCTCCTAATTCCAGGTCACTCGATAATTTGGACTTTATCTAGAATGTAAGAAGGGCCCAGAAAAGATTAGACAGCGTTCACTATGTTTTTTAGGATGGGGCCTCAGCTGGTGGTATGTAGGAAGGCCTGGGGCAGGAAAAGCAGGGAGGAGGGAATCCCACAATGCTGGTAAGCAAGAGGATGGCGAGGCTCAGTCTAAGGAGATGCGATAGAATCTGACACACCCCTCAAGTAGATCTGGTGACTAACTGGATATAGATGGCGAGAGAGATGACCACGCTAAGTGTTCCAGGCTGGAAGGCAAGGCAGGGGGGACCTCCACGGTACACATGCAACACGATCCCCAGAGCGGGTTTAGAGGGGAAAATTCAGTTTGCCGGGCCTGAAGGGCATCTGGCTGTGTGTGCACCACCCACAGCAGGAAAGAGAGATCTGGATCTCGTGAGAGAGGCCGAAGATGGAGATACGTCTTTGAGCAGCACTCACAGAGAGGCACTGGGCCAAGCCACAAGAGGAAGGTCATCTTAGGAGAACATGGGCAGCCACAGAGGACAGGAACGAAGGTCATTTCTGGGATGCCCAGAGATGGCAGGGACGGGACAAGAGACAGAGAAGGAACTGAAGGGGGAAGAAACCATCAAAGGTGGCAGGAAGCAGGCAGCTGGGCAACAAGGAGCTCAAGTGAGATCACTGGAGTGAGCAGTTAGGAGGGCAATGGGGGCTTCATCAGCACAATCTTAATAGGGGCAGAGCTAGTTTACCATGACTTGGGGTACTAAGAAAATAGGATAAGAAATGGAAGAAGAAAGTCAGAACAGTAGTTAGAAAGGGGATGTAAGGTCAGAGGCTATATATTTTAACGGGCAAATACAGAGCAGAGCAAGAATAATGAGAACAGGCTCCTGGGAAGGCTGGAAGAAATGGGCTTTCGTAGAAAACTAGAAGGTAAAGATGAGGTCTTTGTGGATTAGCTAAGATGGTAGAGGGAAAGGTAATAGGAACATTCACATCAGACGACTTCTATCTTCTTGGTTAGAAGGAAGCAAGGAAGATGAGGTCGGCTGTGGGTTGAGAAAGGGCAAAGCTCAAAGGCTTTAAGAAATCTTAGTTTCCAGGATGAATTCCTGCCCCTGAATCTTAGTTTCCAGGACAGATCTCTGTTTCCTGCTTCCAAGTTTCTCTGCCCTTGGCCTTCTGCGTATTCAATCTCTGTGTCTTGCCAGATTTCTGCAAGCTCATGCTCCACTGGCTGCTCCCCTTTCGCTCCCCTGCTGGGCTTCCCTGGCTGCTCCTCCTGGCCCATGTAGACTTGACCTCTCCTGGGAGCTCTACCTTCCCGCTCTAGAAGGGGCCAGCTCCGCCTTCTCTGCGGCATCTGGGCTCCCTACCACCCACAGAGCCTTGGGCCAATTCCGGCAATCTCCTAAATGATCTCTCCCTCTTCAACCATCCCCCATCTTTCTAAAATTCTGCATTTAGCAACTCCCACCTTCCTCTCAACCCATCAATGCCTTCAAGACTCTACAAGGGCTCTCCATTGCCAGATGAGGCAATTGAGCTGTGGCCACAGACCTACATAATTCAGCTTGCAGAGTCTTTTTCTTTCCCCCAAATATGTTTATTTTATTTTTTCAGTGTTACAAGATTAATTGTTCATGCACCACACCCAGTGCTGTAAAAAAAAGTTGAATCTGTGCAGGCAGCCGCAGGTGCCACCCTTCCCTATTGTCTTATAAGTCCAAGGCCAACCCAGGCACCCATGTCATCTGCCCAGCCTCTGTAGGCATTTGACAATGAAGTCCACGCCATCTTGGGATTGAAGGCTTTCCATTCTCTGATTCCAGTATGCTTCTCAAACCAGACTGTCATTACTCTGCAAACCCCTAATTCCAGAGATTGCTCTATCCTGTTCCCCTTCCCACTCCTGGTCCAAGAATGGTCTCCCTGGCTACGTGTCTTCCATCCCGCCATTCCACCTGTCTACAATGCTTGGCCCTCTCTTCTCTACCTGTTATACTGAGATCAGGCTCATATCCTGCCTGTTCAAGGAAGCCTCTACTAACCATCCAGACCCACAGTGTTTTTTGCCTGGGCACCCTCACTTGGCCCTTCTGGATATTTATTTGTTCTTTCAGTTATCCTGTTATTTTATTTTTTTTTTTGTAACCTTATTTTCTCAGATCAGCTTATAAATAGGGTTCACTTTCAATCTTACATACAAAAAGCCAACAAAGCAGATCTGCCTTTGTGTAATCTACCTCACACATGACCCAACCATCTTGAACATTGGTCATCTCCCGACAACCACAAAACATCACAGCAAGCCCAGATTCACAGCGCCTTTAAGGCAGAGGCACCCAATACATGTTTACGATGAGAAAATGTGAAAACCAGAAATCTCCCCCTGTTCAGAAACTAAAAGTGTGAAACAGGCTCAGTGTTGGGCCGTGAACTCTCTGACCTGATGAAAACAACTCTTGGTATATATCACGGTCACTTGGCCATCCAAGGACAGGCATATTTCACCAAGGCAAGAAGGGAGACCCACTAGAAGAAGCAGGAACTTGGAAATCCAGAGCTCCGGCCACAATACCAGCAATAATTTAAAGGTGAACTTGGACCAACTTCTCCAAGGTTTGATTCTGATATTGATTCTTCGAGGTAACAGGACCTTTCCTTTTGACACGCTGCAGTTACACCAACAATCTGATGGTGAGGGAGAGTGGGTGACTGGAGCAGGGGGGCAACTGTCACAACAGGGTGACGGCTGCCCACCAATGGTGTCTCCCAGCCCATACTTCTGGTTCACCTGCCCTCTATCCCAGCCTCTACATTGATTCCTAGGTCTGACCAGGCATGACTCCAGAAAACAACTCTACTCTTAATTCCCATCCAACCTGTTTGTTTTAGCTATATGCAGTGTGGCGGCCTCCAGCTCAAAGTCTAAAAATACGATGTTAGCATGGACTTGATCAAATTCTACCATGGGTCAGCACATACCATGCTATGCCAGGTATGAGCCCAGTGGTGTGACACCTGGGTAAAAGACAACAGCCACATTCCCCTTTGTCAGAAGTTGAGGCCCTAAGAGAAGGCTTGACTGAGTTCTGGAAATCTAAACCTTCCAGGAGGCTGGCTGGGTGCTGGCAGGAGGACTGGATACAGCTGGGTAATAGATCATCTCTGCTAAGTGAAATACGCGAGACAGAGAAAGACAAACACTGTATGCTATCACTTAGACGTGGACTCGTAAGGGGAAAAAAAGGGGGGGGGAGAGAAGAAAAAAAGCCAATTTCACAGAAACAGAGAATAGAACAGTAGTGGCCAGGGAGAGGGGGAATGCGGGAATGTAGGTCAAAAGGTACAAATATTTAGTTATAAGATTGTTAGGTTCTGAGGATCTAATGTACAACGTGATGACCACAGTTAATATACAGGACTGACGACTTGAAAGCTGATGAGAATAGATCTTAAGCATTCTCAGTGCAAAAAAGGAAGGAAGAAAGAAAAGAAGGAAGCAGAGAAGGGGAAGGGAGGGAGGGAGGGAGGGAGGCAGGCAGGGGTGGGGTGAGGGAGGGTCAGATTAATGTATCTTGGTAATTATCTTGATCTTGGTAATTATTCCACAACATACATGTATATCACGTCATCCCGTCAGATACTTTAAATATACCCAGCTACGTTTATCAATTATTCTTCAAAAAATTGGAGGAAAACACGAAGATAGAATTTGAGATGTGTTTCTGTATCTCATGCTCGGGAAATAGTCAATAATTGTTTGCTCCGGCTGAAGAGGAAGGCTTCAGGTTTCTTTAAAAAACAACAAAACCATTTTGAAGGAGGAAGGGTGCTAGGGGGATAAATGAAGCTGAGTCGTGTTTAGGGTGACAGAACTGAAGGGCTGTGTGGAAGAAATGGAAGAAAGAAGGCAGGGCAGGGATCGTACTAGAAATAAGAACGATGAGTTGGAAGAATGACTTCAGATCTGACTGCAGAGGGAGGCATGTGAAGAAGTGAATCGGGAGGGGAAAAAGAACCGAGAGCCAGAGAGACCCACGCAGCCACCTAGGCGGAGGTAGAGGGGAGGCACAGACTTCCAAACACGTCTGGGTGGGCAAGCTGTGAAGAAGCGAAGGCTGCTTGAAAAGGTGCGATGGAGGGGCACACAACGATGGGGCTGAACTTGAACCTGACCTCCTTGTAACATCAGATGGTGAGGTCTTCTCCATCACCATGTCCCCTGTGAGGACAGAGGGCACGTGTCAAACAGTACTGTGGGAGGTCACAACCCGGGGTAGGGCGCCACGTGAGCACTCCCCGCTGGCCCGGCAAGCACATGCGTCCTTCCCAGAAGGCGCCCGTGGTGATGCCACGAAGCACACAGAAACACATGTCTCTGCAGCAAAGGTGCTCCTTGGATTAGCTGCTTTGAAACAGATGTATGAACAGCCCCTGGACTCAATGGACTAAGTCCTGGTGCCTGCCTGGATGGCTTGACTCTGAAAAGAATTAGACATTCTCTCCTGATCGGACTGCCCAGCAACAACAGAGCTCCTGCGTGCCAGCCAACGATCTGATCGTCTCAGCATTTCTTGCAGCAAAGCTTTCGCTTGTTTTCTTAAGCAGATAGGTGATAATGCAGGCATGCAAGGCAGCAGACACTGAAAGTAGGCTTCTGCCCTACACACGCTACTATGAGGCTACCAACGCTGAAAACAAATGTAGGACTTCCTGGGACTCTCAGCATTTCTCAACTCCTGGTTTCCGTGTATGTGCGTTTGTGTATGTCTTTGCGTGTGTCCACTTTTTTTGATGGAACAAGGACATTTCATTGAGGAAACCCATAAATAATATCAAAAGGCCTCGGTTCTGGTCTCAGCTGTTTTCAGACAAAGAGCCAACTTCCCAACACTGGGATAGGTGGTAATAGCGCTCGACTAACAAGGCATCCTGGTGGGGTTCGTTAGAGAGACGGGACCGTTTCTTAGGAGGACCGTCTTCTAGACTACACACAAGACGGTGCTGTTTTACGGGATTCTTATTAAGCCAACACTTAGTGGTCAGGGTCTCGCTTATAATGTTTTATTCATAAATGCTGCAAAAGTGAAATGAATTATGAATGTAAAGATCATCTGTCAGAGACAGGAATCATTAAGAGCATTTCATGGCTGGGGTTGGCATGTATGGGGTCTAGTCAGGCAAACGTGGAGCTTTTCAGTTCCGTGGCACACACATGCTCAGGTCGGCCTGGGTCTCCGGGAACTGAGCGGGTGCTGTCGCCAGCGGTCAGGCTGCCCACCCGGGCAGCTTCCTCCCGACCACTCGTCCACAATACGAAACCTGCCTCCATGACGGCACCGACGGCAGGCCTCCGGCCTCCCTCTCCACGGGACCTGTGACATCACTGGGAAAAAAAGGGCACTCTGCCTAAATGCAGGGCCAGGCTCTTCAAAGGCAGACTAAGGCCTCAGAAGAGCAGTCACGTTTACTTAGCGCATACTATGTGCCAAGCACCACACTAGGGTCTTGTAATGCGCATTCTCATTGAGTCCTCAAAACCTTGCCATGCCAGAGGAACTGATATTAGCCCCACGTGTAAGAAACTGTCACAGAGTGTCGGGTAAATTGCTCAGGGTCACACAACCTGGAAGCGGCAAAGTCAGGACTGAAATCGGGTTCCCTCCCTATTCCAAAGCACCTGCTCCTGTCATCTACATCTTGCGTAGAGTTTCAGGAGTGGGCAGCTGTCATTGCCCAAGAGACGTTTCCACAATGGTCACTACCATATGGCAAAAATCTTCAGCACAAATCAAGGGAGAACTCAATGTTGAGAGTTCAAGTGACTTTACGGAAATAACTAGAAATCAGGGGAGATACAAGTTATAAACCTCATTACTAGGGTCGCTGTTGTTCCAACGCTATCACTTAGGTGAAGCTGCTCGTGAACTTGAAGAATGGGGTCCTGGAGCCGATCTGCTTGGATTCAGATTTCAGCTCTGCTACTAATCTTAGGCAAGACACTGAACCTCTCCGGGCCTCAGTTTCCTCATCTGGCAATAATAACAGAACCTCCCTCAGAGAGCCGTCACGGAGATTAAATGAACACGCCGAGTGCTCAGAACCATGTATAGCACAAAGTAAATACTAACTGTTCTTATTTTTGCTACTGTGGGTCTATGGGCAAGACCCATAAGTCCAACCAAACTTCTTAATCCACAGAACAGATCTGAGTAGCAGTGTGGTGAGGGGTAAGTGACATGAAATCCCCAAAGCATGTGACTCATATTCTTCCTTCTGGTAGGCGCTCAAAAAATGTTCATTTGTTTTCCTCTTCCCAAGACAGCACTACCACTCACCCTTCTAAGACCTCAGTTTCCCATACCATAAAATGGGAGACACATCCATTCTCGGTCACCATGCACCTCCCAGGCCTGTCACAGCCAGATCCTGCCAAAGGCCAGGCTGGATGTGAGGAAACGCGGTTTCTACTTTCAGTTCCAGCTTTCGAAAAGCCACTTCACATCCCTAAACCTCCATTTCGTCATTCATTCACTCATTCTATTATAATCTCAACACCTATGTTCCAGCTCCATGATAGATACGCAGAGAGAGAGAAATAAGGTACCATCTCTGACTTCAAAGCACGCATGATCTAGATCAAAATGAAGGCATGTAACAATTAAGGGGATGAAGTATGAAACAAAATAGAGAGGCAGCCCAAAGGATTCGTAAGCAGATTTACCTAGGTAGGGCAAGGAAAGATTCACAGAAGATAGGCCCTTGAGCTGAGTCTTACAAGATGAATGGGAGTTTCCCAGACAGAACAAGGAGAAGGTACTCCCCCACGTGCAAGGCTTAGAGCCGCCAAACAAAAAAACCATGAACAATTACAGCTGAGTGGAGGGCACACTAAAGGGAGCAGGAGGAAAGCAGAATATATCTTTTCCACTTACCTTGCAGGATTTCCTGAGATGGAATGAGAACACATATTAAAACACTGAAAAAGTGCTGCAGAAACATCGTGTACGCTTATTATTAGTACTCTAGCAAGGCTTGTGATAGACTTAAATTTTTCACCCATTTCCTTCCAGGGTGAGAACTCCCAGGACTGCTTCTTTACCACCACTTTGCCTCTATCCTCTCTCCCCTGAGAGAAAGCAAGGAGGATATAGCACTGACCTAAGTGGAATGGTGGGAGGGAGAAATGGCAAGAGAAACATCCAGCTCTTTGTTTCAATTACTACAAAGCTTGTCAAGGTCCCTTACCCATAATGCTTCTCTTAATTTAAAAGATTTCAGTCACTATTGGCCAGAAGCGAGACCTTGATCCCAAAACCATGGCTTTTCAAACATATTTGGCCTTAACCCATGTTAAGAAATACATTTTATATTACAATCCTGTGCACACGCAGAAAGTGTCAGTTACAATTTCCTCACTGATTTCATTACTTGCCAGTGGGTCACCACCTGAGGTTTGAAAAACACCACCCTGAGAAACAAGGAGGTTTATGGAAGATTTTTTGGGTGGAAGATTTCAAGAATATGGTTCACAAGTCCCCTCAGCCCTCTTTTCTTTTGTCTTTCAAGACACTGCAAAATAGAAGAAAATCCAGCCCATTTCCCAGGAAACAGAACATCCCCATGTGTGCAGCTCATAGGATGTGTTGTTTGACAATAAATGAGAAGTTTTTCCCTGGGGGGGGGGGGGGGCCTTCCGGTTTGGTTGCTAAGGCCGATCATCCCTGTTAACAAGTAGGATTTCAAAATTCATGACTCTCTCTTAGGCAGGGCCGTGGTGCCCTATAGAAAACAGGATCATATGTCCCCAATGTCTTTTCCATGAGAACGTTCAATAAGCAATTTCTTTCATAAGGGCTCATCACACATCATGACTCAGAAATGAGCAAGCCTTCTGCCTCAGGGCTGCTAAAATGGGAACACAACGCCTGGATGCCTTTCCACTCACATACAGATTCCAGATTCACACCACCACCGTCACTGCTACCACCTCCCTCAACAAGGAAAAAACCTGCCCCCATCCAGCTCTGGAAGCTTTGTGTGCAACCAAGATATTAAGGCTGGAAAGAAACACGAAGGTCATCTGATCTCCCTCTCTCCTTCCAAAGAGTATGGCCAACTAAACTTTCCTGGCTCATAATTGAGCTATTTCCTTTTTTTTTTTTTAAGTTAAATTAATTTACATATAGTGTATTATTCATTTCAGAGGTAGAGGTCATTCATCAGTCTATAGAACACCCAGTGCTCATTACATTATGAGCCTTCCCCAATGTCCAATCTCCAGTTACCCAATCCTCCTTCCCTCCAGCAACCCTCCATTTCCTAGGATTAAGAGTCTTTTATGGTTTGTCTCCCTCTCTGATTTCATCTTGTTTTATTTTTCCCTCCCTTCCCCTATGATCCTCTGTTTTGTTTCTTAAATTCCATATATGAGTGAGAACATATGATAATTGTCTTTCTCTGATTGATTCATTTTGCTTAGCATAACACCCTCTAGTTCCATCCACGTTGTTGCAAATGGCAAGATTTCTTCCTCCCTTCCTTCCTTCCTTCCTTCCTTCCTTCCTTCCTTCCTTCCTTTCTTTTTTGATGGCTGAAAAAATATGAAACACTTCACGAATGTGTGGCCCAGGGGCCATGCTCGTCTTCTCTCTATCGTTGCGATTTTAGTCTCTGTGCCACACAACTGAGCTATTTTCTGCTGTACCACACATGTATCTCCAAGGGCCCTCTTTGTGGTACTACTTAAGTTTAGATGTTTCTACTGTCACTTTTGATTTTGCATTTCTCTCACTTAAAACATCTTTCCCCCCTGCCTATTCAAATCCCACCTGTCCTTACAGATCACATCCCAAGCTCTCCAAGTAGCCATCCCCAATCTCCACCTGTCCATCCCATCTTCCTTCTCTGAAATGAGATTCAGCTCCCTGAATTCATACATCTCTGCCTTTGAGATGCTGTTTAAGAGACAGTTAATATATATTTATGGATTGACTTTCTAATATTTAAAAGAAGGCATATTTATAAGAAACTTCCATCTTAACCTTTCCTACAGCATATATATCAATGTAAGCAGAAAGGTTTAAATGATTAAATCAGATAATCATGACAGAAATTAATATTAAGCTATTAATTTACACATACTTAGAACCAGTAACTACAATAATGGTAGAGCCAGCACTGCTGATTTTCAAAGATACTGTCATTTGGGAGACACTCATGTAAGGCAACAGAATTCTTACCTGCATTGCAGTGAGCAACTGAAGGGCCTCCTCCCTAAGGGGTCACTATGGTAGATGCTTTCATGGAAAAAGACTTGGTGCTTTGACACATAGTCCACACACTGAACTCTGTGTTGACTTTGGTTACCTACTGTTATTACAGGATCATTGGATTTTATTACTTGGAAAGAATTTAAAGATTATCTATTCCCCCTCAAAGGATGAAATTTAATCAGGAAAAGGTGATATAGGAAATTTAATCAGGAAAAGGTGATAAAGGAAATTTCTGTTATAGGAAATGGCAGATTTGAGGCTAAAACCATACCTTCTATAATTGAAAGAAATCAGGATGTAGAAGCCTAAAAACCTCATACCACCTAGTTAGAGGAAGTTTCACTTCCTCTGTCCCCAGACTTCCCATTCCACCAGATCCCTCTGTCTCACCGCTAAGGAACTTCCCCAAGTCCGTGCCATCAAACCGTCTTCCTGCCATGAACCAATTCCTCTACACTGTTCCATCTCAGCACCACAACTTCTCTTATCTTACTTAGCAATTTCCCTCTATTCCGTTTTTTTCCCCCTTATCCAACCACACCTACTAAAACCATGCTGCTCCTGCATTTTACCCTTCTGTAACCATTCCAGGCAAGGTGACATTTAAAGCTGAAGCTAGGGACCAAGACTGTCCTACGGAGTCCTGTTCTTCCCACCTAAGATTACTTACACCTTTTCTATCTCACACTATATATGATACATAATATGCTGAAAAAAAGAGAGTTTTCTCTTTAACCAAGAAGGTCATTATCTTCTTGACACATGGCCTTTAAGACACATGCCCAAACAAACAAAGATGCTTGCAAGTCAAGAAGGGAAGACAGCAAATTCATGGACAATAAATACTGAATGTTAGTTACTCTTTGCCAAAAACAATACGATCCCATCTGGTTGAAGGGTTGAAAAACTGATCAATGTGAACCCCCCTTCCTTTTCTTACTTGTCAAGGGGCTAAATGGAGAATGACATGGTCAAAGCAGAAGATGGGACAAAGAGGAAACCAGGGAAACCAGTAAAATTCCAAATAAATCAAAACTGGCTGCAGGATATGGTGTTAAACACATGGGCTCCAAAGGCCAACGGCCCAGGGAGTAGCGGCGCCCTTACGCAGGCCTCACTGAGGGCCCTGGGCAGGCTGCTCTGCTCAGTTTCTTTATCTGGTCAATGAAGGTAATGGTAGCACCCACGTCACAAGACTGACATGAGGATGGAATCGATTATTATCCATAAAACAGGTAGGACAATGCCTGACACATAGTAAGGACTATATAACTATCTGTTAACTAAAACAAATCCTCAGTTTGAAATCATTTTAACAGTCACACTGTGTGTCTGCTGACTTCCATACCTTACTGGCAATTTCAGGACCTGGAGATACCCTGATGGCTCCCATCCCACATCACAAAGTCCCTGCGTCCTCTACCATGAATTGCTGCCCAAGAATTCCTTCACATAGGGACTTGACAGGAACATGCTCCGGGACCTCTCTCAGGAACAGTCCCCACTGGTGCAGCCATCACACGTGGGAAGAAACGGCCTCTCTGACGTAGAAGACAAGGCCTGTGAACCCACGCAGCACCAATTCCAACCATTAACCAGACTGGAATTGGGGGGCAGCCTAGCAGAGAGAAAATAGAACAGAGGGAAAATTTCTTACACCAAATTCGTCTTCTGGGGACAGGACTGGAGAAAGTCCTCAGAGCTGTTCAAACTTGCTGTCCTAAGGCCTTTCCTCCCTTTCTTCATTTTGTTCTGATCAGGCTCTTAGCTCTACCAAATTTGATCTCCTCAAAGATCAAATTTGATCTCCAAGTCAAAAACTACTTCTTTGCTAAGCTAAGCCCAGTATGACCTCATCTAACCCCAGCTCCCAAGAGTATTAACATTGTTAATACTCCCTTTCCTTGATGGCTCTCTTCTCACAGCTTCTAGGCCACCATATTCCCCTGGGTTTTCCAGCTACTCCTTGGAGGGCTCTTCTGCTGGCTGTTCCTTGCCTTCCCACCCTCCTCACACTGGAGCATCCTAAAGTTTGTTTTTTGGTCCTCTTCTCCAATGTTTACCAACCACATTCACCTCACCATGGTGAGCTTATCCATTTTTAAGGTTTAAAAAACACTTCTTCCCTCAATGACTCTCAGTGAATCTCCAGCCCAGACTTAATTCCTGAACTCCTGATTCAATAGCTCACTTGGATATCTAATACAATTCTAAACTTAGTTTGTCCAGAAGCAAACTCCTGATCTTCCCCACAAACCTCTTCAGCCTCCCCATGTGGGTGAATGATACTCCCCATTCTCTCTCCTCCTTTCACCTTGCTTCATACCTTACCCATCAGCAAATCCTATCACCCTAACCTTTAAAAAACATCTAGAATCTTTTCACCCGGCATTACCTCCCGACTGCCTTCTGGTCCCAGTCACTATCATCACTCTGAGTACTAAAACACCCCTTTCAGCAATTTTCTTGCCTTTGCCTTTGCCCCTCACAAAACAGCAGCCAAAGAGATACCATTAAAATGCAGGTCCAATCATGTTACTCCCTTGTTCAAAACCTTCCCATGGCTTCTCCGCTCACTTGGAAAAGCCAAAGTCCTTACGATAACTATACAGACCTACATAATCTGAGTACCTCCCATCAGCCCTCCAACCTCGTCTTATCTTCCCACTCTCCTGGCTTGCTCTACTCCAGCCACACTGGCCTCCTATTGTTCCGGCCTCCTATGCTTACTGCATCTCCTACCTGGTGACCTTCCCCAGATACACACGGCTCGCTTCCTTACCACCTTCACGTCTGCTCAAAAGTCATCTTCTAGCTGAAGCTAGAATTGCAACCTCGACCTGCTTAGCATCCTTATAAGTGTTATATTAAAATGCATTATAAAATTCTTTTGTTTATTCCTATTACAATACTTATGTTGTCTTCCCCTGCTGGAGTAGAAGCTCCAAGCAGGTTGGGGATTCATGACTGTTCTTATTCACTACCGAGTTCCTGCTACCTAGTAAACACCTCGCATACTCATATTGAGCATACACTCACTCAATAAGTATTTACTGATTGAATGGGAATAATGGCTCGCTTGCTTCCTCCTTACCTAAGACAGTCATCACCGTCTTCATCAGCTTCATGGGTGTCTTCCGGCGGCTGATAGACCCACTCGTATGTGGAGACAAAACATTGGTTTTCCTCTTGACATACATGTAGATCCGCAAGTACACCACAACCATGATGAAGAAGGCCACAAGGTTGGACACAGTCCAGAAAATGAGGTAACTCCTGCTGTAAATGGGGGCTAGGGAAGAGCAGGCAGAGATGTCACAGAGGCAATTCCAGCCCAGGGTGGGGACTGCCCCCATAAAGATGGCGATGGCCCAGATACACAAAATGAGTAGCGTCACCCTCTTTTTCGTCAGATTGCTGTGGATCCGCATCCTCATGATTGACATGTGCCTCTCCACAGCAATCACCAACAGATTGGTCAGAGAGGCAGTCAAGCTAGTGTCCAGGAGCCCCTGGCGGAGAAACCAGCGGTTGACGGTCAAGGTTTTTGACACGGGGCCAGTGTTAAACATCAGGAATACGTAGGCAATTCCAGCAAAGAAATCCGCAGCGGCTAGGTTAGCCAACAGGTAATAGAAGGGGAAGTGAAACTTTCTGTTTTTGATCACCGCGGCGATGACTAGAGAATTTGAAAAAAAAATAAAGAGGCAGAAAAATGTTCCAACACACAACACAATCACAAGCTTCGTTCCCGTCCACTCATCGGCAGTGTCTGTGTTGCTCCTGTTGTAAAAAAAGTCCATCCGCTTGTCATAGTAACACTCATTCATTGTGGAGAAGAACTGAACATCCTAGAAAGAAATTTAAAGAAGAAACAAACATCACTCTTTGCAAATTCAGTCACTAAACCACCAATTGCCCCTGCTAAGTCCCAGTTCTGGCCAACGTCCGTTAATCCTTCAGATCCCGACGTAAATGTCCCTTGTTCCCAGATTCTAGTCCCTGACCTCTTATTACAGCATTTATCTTGCATCAGTCTGTTTCCCAGGCTAGGTCCAAGCTCACGGAAGGACGGTCTATGTCTCTTGTGGTCACTGTTATAATTCCAAGACCCAACTGCCCTGGCTGCCTCATGACTGGTATCTGCCAAATGGCTGGCTGACTGACTGATCGTGGATCGGCAATAGATGAAATAATTCTGAGTCTTGCAATATCCACTCTCCATCAGTAATAATTACAGCACAGCACATTAATGCTTTCTTGTGGTGGCTTCCAGCTCATTCCTTATTTATGGGTTCTTCTGTTCATTAGGCAAGGGCAAGATGGTAATGCCAGGGACACTGTCACCAAGATAACTTGAGTGTTGAGTTACTCTTCTCATGACCAAATGGATTCCCCAAGGGATCAATTTCCTACCACTTCTGATTTCACTCCTGGTCCTCCTCCCGCCATCTTTTGGTTTCAAGCTATAATGACAATGCTCACTTATTAAGCACGTGATACAGGACTGAAGACTGTGTTCTCAGTACTCCTCTTTCTTTTTTTGTTTACTTTTTCCTTATTGTCCTAATCCAAATTGTACAGTGGTGAATGTGCTTAGTGGATTTTCCAACTCAACCACTTTAAGTCTGGTTTTTTTCCCTGGGCTTTCAACACAGGAGGTGGTAGAAGAGCCTAGCTCCATGAATAAGACTGAGCTCTGGAGTTTGGGCAGATGTCCAAGGATGTGAAAGCATACCCGCCGAGTGAGGGCAAGTCATTGGGACACATGTCTGAAAGTAGACCCCAAACTGGGGTATCAGACAGACAGAAAACACTCATCTCAGGACAAGATCTCTTGGACACCAAAACTAATGAATTCTGCCCAAGGAGGGGTTGGGAGGGAATCTAAGGATGCCTCTCCAACTATCTTGGTGGAAAGACCAGGTGTTCTGCCTCACAGTGGTCTGGCCACAGCTATGAAGGGTCCAATCAAAGGAGACTGGAGTTGAAAACCAGGAAATTTAGAGTGAGAATGCCTGGGGGCTCCCTTTCAAGGAACAAGATGGCAATTTATTCACAGAAGAACCAGAAATCCAGTAGACTCAGGCCCCAAGCAATCCACTGGTGGGAATGAAGTGGCTCTAACAGCAAAAGCTTAATAGAAATCCCTACCTTTTAAGGTTCTCATAAATTCTGCTGTCCAATACTATATCCAGAATCAGGATAAGCAGATCAGAGAGCAAGGTGAAGTAGCACAAAATATGAATATATCTTAGACAATGTCTTTTTAATTTATATTTTAATGGTATAATGATACTTTTAAATGAATTAGCTACATACTTCTCTGCCTTAGCAAATGGAAGGTAAAATACCATTTTATAAGCTTACAATAAACAAACTGGGAGTGGTCTCAAGAGACAAATGGCTCTAGAGCCTTTCAATTACAAGGAAAGGGACTTGATTTAATGACAAAACAAAAATTACTCTTTGGCAGACATTCACCAATGTTTAACTGCCAATAGCAGAGAACTCCATACAATAGGCCAATAGATGTATGCTGCATCATGGTCATTTTCCCAAATTAAAAATACAGATATATAATTTTAATAGCTTCATAATGTTGCAGTATAGTAGTAAAGATAACATGCTTTACTTAATTAATCCCTAAGTGTTGGATATTTCAGTTGTCTCCGATATTTAGCCTCTATAAGCAAGGCTGTGTTCTTGTGCATTTATCTCTACCTACTCGGCCAATTAGATTAATTCAGACATTTCAAGTTGCTGAAGGAAAGAATATATATTTATTCAAATATTTCTAATACAGACTGTCAAACTGCCCTTAAGACAGATCATATTTCTAATCCCATCAGCAGCATACGAGAACTGAACAGAAATACTAATCTAGTGAAATTCAATTTAAATATTCAAGGAGAAAATTCAGCTTTCAATAGTGTTGGAAGTATATAGAAATTCAAGACAAACAACCCAAGAGAAATTTTCATGGTGCAATTATACGTCCTTTCACTAATAAAAAATATTTCGTGTATTTTATTTTGCTAGATGGTCTGGATAGCTAAGAGAAACACATTTCTAATTTGAGAGTTATGTCATCCTTGACTAACTTGTCAGTAATATCGATTAATATGTCAGAAAGATATTGGTATGAAGATACTACCAAAAAAACTTTAAATTTTCCTAATTTCCTTTTGAGGAGGTCTTAACATTTTAGTTTTGGTTCACAAAATTGATAGAATTTATAGTTATATGATATCGGAAAACCTCAATGATTTTTACTTGAAAAATCTTCAAAGTCAACTTTCCAAACCCCATCAAAACCTAAATGGCACATTCTTCGACATATTTTGACAAAAAAAATCATCCCGAGACTGAGGAGCAGTTTTGTCTTCCAAAGTTGAGAAGGCACAGAAGAAAACATAATATATATATTTTTTTATTTATTTATTAGAGAGACAGAGAAAGTGAAAGAGAGCATGAGAAGAGAGAAGGTTAGAGGAAGAAGCAGACTCCCCGTGGAGCCGGGAGCCCGATGTGGGACTTGATCCCGGAACTCAAGGATCATGACCTGAGCCAAAGGCAGTTGCTCAACCAACTGAGCCACCCAGGCTCCCGAAAACATAATATTTTTGAAGATTTTATTTATTTATTTGACAGAGAGAGAGCATAAGCAGAGGGAGCAGTAGGCAGAGAGAGGGAGAAGCAGGCTTCCCACCAAGTGGGGACCTCTGCCTGATGTGGGGCTCAATCCCAGGATCCTGAGATCATGACCTGACTTGAAAGTAGATGCTCAACTGACTGAGCCACCCAGGTGCCCCAGAAGAAAACATAATTAACCAGAATTTCCACCAAGCAGCTCCCTACGTTGCAGCCTCAAATCCTGCTTTCGGGAAAAACACAATGAGAGAAAATAAAGTTCATATGGGGAACCTGTGAAAAACATTTGATAGGAATATTATATAGCCACTGAAAATCATATTTACCATGAAGTTGTGTTAATATGAGAAAAAGCACATGTCATTATTTTAATTATAAATTACATATATTAATGAATATACATACATATTTATAGGCACAAAGACATATATATTCACATATTCCTTGACTCTCTTTTAAAATATAGAAAAAAATAAGGAAAAAATCTTAAAAGTGTAAATACTTCATTAAGGATGGTGGAATTAGGGATCATTTAAAACAATTCTTTCCAATTTTTTCTCTGTTCTACATTTTCTGTAATAAATAAATAAATAGACTTTTAAATGCTAGTTTAAAATTCTGTCTTCGGAGCCTGCATTCTACTTAATGTACTTTCTTTGACAAATACAGCTCCAAAAAAATCAAAATTAATGTTCAAAGGAAAAGCCCCAAGGATTCACTATGTTCGTTATTACCGCTCTCACCCGCACAGCACACTTTAGAGTTTTTCAGTGATAATGAAAATAAAATGGTTTTCTACTTAGAATTTCATGTAGCTGTAAAACCTTACACGCTGACAACTATAATCAAATCAGGACGTCACTTTCCCCAACTCTCCTGGAAGACATTTCCTAATGCAATAATCCCAGAGCTCCAAAAATGAATAACTGGCAGTTTTGTGAATTCGTGCTTTTGATTTTTTTTTTTTAAGATTTTGTTTTTTTATTTGATACAGAGAGAGAGATCACAAGCAGGCAGAGAGGCAGGCAGAGAGAGAGGAGGAAGCAGGCTCCCTGCTGAGCAGAGAGCCCGATGCGGGGCTCGATCCCAGGACCCCGAGACCACGACCTGAGCCGAAGGCAGTTGCTTAACCAACTGAGCCACCCAGGCGCCCCTTGATTTTTTTTTTTCCCTTCTCAGTAGTATGCCACCAAGCTTGTTGACAGTCCCCAGGACGTACTAATGACAGATCACCATATTTTCTTTGCGGGAAATTACCAAAACTTTAGGGAGCTTCTAACAAACCATCAATGTATTGTCTCTCAAACTCTCAAACCTTAAAATATTTTAAGGTTTTTCTGTGATCCCACCCTCCACATATCCTCCACAGAGATACCTTCTCCCATCTATCCAAAATAACCCTAGAGGCCTGTTTATCTTCACCAGAGCACCTATCAATTGTTACGAGTCTTCTCTTGTTTTTATGCCCATCCCCCACCACGAGACTGTTCTGCTCCAGTATAGCAGGGACTCTGCCTCTTAAGATCATGCCCATTCACAGGGGCGCCTAGGTGGCTCAGTCGGTTAAACGTCTGCCTTTGGCTCAGGTCATGACCCCAGAGTCCCGGGATTGGGCTCCCTGCTCAGCAGGGAGTCTGCCTCTCCCTTTGTCCCTCACCCTGCTCGGGTTCTCTCGCTCTTACTCTCTCCCAAATAAATAAATAAAATCTTAAAAAAAAAAGATCACGTCCATAGGATGAGCATTTGTGGACAGGTTGAACGAATCTCTGTCCTACACTACCTCTTCCCCCACTAAAATGACAAGTTCAATTAAACATCTTTGCAGACTTATATACACATCACCCACTAAGTAGGTCAGTTAGAGAACAGCTTCACTGAACCGTGTTCTTGGGTTAGTTACTGAATATCTCCACTTCATTATTGTTATTTCGTAATTGCTAGTATTTGAGGGATTGCTTGGTGCCTGGTCATTTCATCTAATCCTCCCAACAGTGATGTAGATACAATTATCAAACTCACTTTGCAGATGAGGAAACTGAAGTGCCCTTCCTGACGGTCATACAAGCAGGAAGAGAAGACCCCGGATTGTGTTGGGCAAGCTGTGCTCCCTGGCCTGCGTGCTTATGAATAACATTAGACTTTCTCTCCATGGGCAAACGAAACACCGGACCGACTGAGAACTGTAGTCATACTTACAATAACCATAGTATCACCAAAATAGAATGAGCCAATCAAAACATATTCAAAGGCTATCTTGCACTACAAAAAAGGAGGGGTGCATTATAACTAGCCTTTATTCTTTTATTTATTTATTTTAAGATTTCTTCATATGAGAGAGAGTACACACAGACACAAGATGGGGAGATGTGGCAGAGGGAGAGGGAGAGAGAGAGAGAATCTCAAGCAGACTCCCTGCTGAGCACAGAGCCGGACATGGGGCTTGAGCTGGAACCAAGAGTCTGGTGCTTAACTGACTGAGCCACTCAGGTGTCCCTAGGGTTTCTCTGTTTTCTTTGACTAGCCCTGAGAAGCACCGAAGAGGCACTTTTCTGAAAACATGTTTTCAAATTTTATGGTAAGTAGGCCCACAATATGGTCAATTTCAAGATTAATGTTGCTAAACTATAATTCCACCAAATCCCAAGCTAGTTTTTTTGTTTTCATTTTTGGTTTTTTTTTTTTCTTTCTTTCTTTTCTTCTTCTTCTTTTTTTTTTTAATACCAAAGGTTTAGAGGATTTGGCTAGTTGTGACCCCAAAACAAAAGA
Organism: Nasua narica; assembly: GCA_028533885.1. NCBI lineage: Eukaryota > Metazoa > Chordata > Mammalia > Carnivora > Procyonidae > Nasua > Nasua narica. The sequence goes on from CM052798.1 coordinate 63,440,111, forward strand.
TGTTAAACTCTGGAGCTATTACCGCAACTTCAAACTTCAGTAATTTAAGACTTCATAAAATGATGGTTTAGAAAGTCTATATGTGGAATCCAAATGAAAACTTCATAAGCTAAAGCTCTCATTTAGACTCTCCCAAACTTGATTCTCTGAAAAAATGTTCAGCCAGCCCATAATGTGGAAACAATTATGAAAATTAAGACATTTGAAAACCACTCAAGCAGCTTTTATTTCCAGCTACCTCTTACAGGACCTGGTGCCGCTGGCCTTTTAGCTGGCTTTCAGTAACGTGCCCCCTCTGCCTCCTCGGAGGAAGCCGGGTGCGTCCTGAAGGAGGTCAGGAGGCGCTGTGTACATTTTCTTCTCTGAGGGCCTGAAAAGATAAAACAGTTCTCTCCTCTCTGGAAACCCCAGCCAGAATGGGGGTTAGAGGTTCGGTCAGCTGGCGTGCCCACAGCCAGGGAAGAGACCACTCCTACATAAGCAATCACATCTGCTCGCTGAATTCTTTTCAATAATTCACATTAATGGCGAAGTCAGGAGAGCATGGGAGGTTTAAATCCACATACGATCCCTGAGGTTCATTTTAACCATGAGTTTCAAAGTCTCTGGGCTTGCTACGCCCTCTGACCAGAAGCTTCCTCCCCCAGACAGCCACCGGCTCATTTCCCCACTCATTCCTGCTCAGATGTCACCGCATCAGAGATCCCTCCTCTGCCATTCTCTAAAAGTGCACCTCCCACCACCCTGCTGAGCTTCCCCCTCGGTCCTGCCCTGTCTTTCTGGTCTTTCTCCGCAGCATTTCTCTCTACCTGAAACTCTCTACTGGGTTGATGGTCTGTTCCCATGCGTTTGGAAGCCAGGCATGCCATGTCACTATGGTGCCTCCCCAGTACCTGGAACAATGCCCAGCACATAGTAGGCACTCAGTGAACACTTGTTAGCTGCAGAACCAAAGCAAGTCCTTGTGCACACACGCCTGCACACCCCTCACTGTTTACCCAGATTGAGCATTATTGCTTTCTTCCTCGGCGTCCTCTCCAATTTGGACCTCACAACTCTTTCATTTCCCTTCACAGTGCTGGCCCCAAGCCCTGCTGGCTGAGAAGTGTAAGGAGTTTGCCACCCTTGAACAGGGTGGTCTGGAGGGCAGTCCCACAGTATTTTGTGGGACTTGTGTGTAGGGACATCAGAAACTATGACTCCTCTTTAAACATAACTTCAAAAGAGAGGGGAAGCCAATGGCCAAAGCTAGAACAATTTGAGCAACAAAATAAAATAGCATTGAACTATAAACCAATGTATAAACTAAACACCCTTAATGCATACTGATGTAAGTAAATGATGGAATAAAATAACAAACAAAAAAGAGGACATAAATCTCCCATGCAGAAGAATTCCAAATAAATTATATAGACATTCTACTCTAAAAGAGGGGAACACAATTTCTCCCAGAGGGCAGCGGGGAAAGGGTACAGGTGGGGGTAGGGAGTCATTTGTCGAGTTCCAGTGGAGAAAGTCAACAAATGATTTTAGCAAGGTGATCAAGGTCAACAACAACAGTGGTAATAAGTCATATTGCTAATCTGTAATCTTGATATATGTTAAGAATGGCACTTCACTCTGTGATCTTCCTCTCCCAAACCCATAACCACAGTCTCAGCATGAGAAAAACCTCAGACCATTCCCAGTTGGGTGACATTTTGCAAAATTCCTGACTGGGACTCCTCAAAACTGTCAAGGTCATGAAAACCTTGATTCTCAGGAGAGAGAAACCTTGATTCAGGAGAATCTGAGAAAGTGTCACAGCTAAGAGCTATAACTTCTAAATATAATGTGTATCCTGGATCCTAGACCAGAAAAGGGGCATTAGGTAAAAACTGGGAAAATCTGAATAAAATATGGACTTTAGCTAATAATACCATCTCCCTATCAGTTCACTGATTATAACAAATGTACCACACTGACGAAGATGTAAACAACAGGAGAAACCGCGTGCAGGAGTGGAAGTAAAACATGGAACGCTAGACTATCTGCTCGATTTTTCTGTAAATATAAAACTGTTCTATAAATAAATACTAAACTAGATTTAAAAGAGAGAGGAGGGGAGGTTATGAACTTCACGATACTCCCAGTAATTTTAAGATAAACAGAGCTCGCGTGTTTCCTAAACGGCCTCTACCCTCGGTTAGGATAAAATACACAGACGAGAGGCGATTTGTTTGGGGCTCAGTGTACATGGAGATTGTCTGGGACAGAGAGCAGGAAGCCTCTGTTGTCATTGCGTAAGGCTAATATGTTGACTTAGGGGTGCCTGTTAAGTGCACAAATCTGATGCCCTATCTCCACACCCTAGATCATTTCTCTCAAGAAAGCTAAACTCAACTTGGCTAAGGTGGCGCCACTCCGTCTCTTAGGGAGGGATGGTGAAGTCAGGCACACAGAGTCCTTCCGAAGGAGACCCTCAGTATCCACGTAGCCAGTAAAGCTCCCAGGCAGCGGCCACACAGAGGAGGGGCAGGCACCCTCGGGGTGCACCTGGGAAATGACAAACATCCGGGTCTCCAGTCCTCCTTGGGGCGGGAAGTGGTGACCCACGGGGGAGCCCGGCAGCTGGAGCTCTGCACAATATATGGGTTGCGAGTGCCACTGCGCAGGGAGGAGGCCTGAGGGGAGGGAGGACTCGTTTAGTAAATAGCCGCGGGCAAACATATGTCACCCAGATGTCACCAATGACTGAAGTCTGTCTTAAACCTCTTGATTAAACAGGAAAGCCATCCAGAAAACATCCAGAACTAAACCAAAGGAGACTCGGGTTTTCTACCATCAGTGGATTCCCTGACATAACTTATCCGAATATGATATAAATATTTAATGGTGTTTGCTTAATCTATTAAACAATTTTAATCTTATCTAACTCGGGAGGCTAGAAAGATAACAGATACACTTTGTCCTTTGACTCTCTCAAAAGTAAAGACGCTAATCACAATGCTTGAAATTGATATTTACACAGAATATGACTAGGTATGTTCTATTGTATAGCAAATAAACTTGAGACCATTACGCAATAACAGGCTTTACTCTTAGAAGGAGGAAAGTACCAAAATTTAAAGCGTGGAAAAGATCTTTTTTGTACGAAAAACTTGGTCACTGTGAAAATATATTTTGAGAAACTTCACAAAGGTCCTGCTTACAGCAAAGACTTTCCACGAGCAGAGTATTAGGTGCCTTTAGATGTAAAATCCACAACAGACAAAATTTTGGTCCCAACCCTTTGTCCTAACCTAACCGCAGTACTGCGTTCCCTTGCTCATTCCATTTCATGACCCTGTCCCCTGCCTCCGGTCCTAAAAAGGATATTCCAGGGCCTCTTGCTCAACACTGTTTGTTCCAAACAATCCCCTACTGTCACCAGTGATGGGTCGACAGTGATCTGCAGTGACACCTCCATGCTTCTGGAGACCACACCAGCCCAGGTCCATGCCTGACTAAGCCCTAAAACTGCAGAGAAAGGGAAATCATATTTTCAGAGCATGGCTTCAATAGGAACCTGCTGTTGTAATCAAGGCTTCCGAGGTTCTACAGGAGAGCACTGCTACGGCTAAAAGAACAAGTCACAGGGTCTCCGGCAGGAGTTCTAGGCCTTGGTCAGGAAGCAGCATTCACCAGGAAAGTGGGAGGCTCACAGCGCTCCCTAGTCTGCCGCCCTCTCCCACCCCATGCCTGCCCTGATGTAAAAGATCACGTCTCTGAGGCGCCTGTGTGGCTCAGTAGGTTAAAGCCTCTGCCTTCGGCTCAGGTCATGATCTCAGGGTCCTGGGATGGAGCCCCGCATCGGGCTCTCTGCTCGGCGGGGAGCCTGCTTCCCCCTCTCTCTCTGCCTGCCTCTCTGCCTACTTGTGATCTCTCTCTCTCTCTGTCAAATAAATAAATAAAATCTTTAAAAAAAAAAAAAAAAAAAAGCCCGTCTTTGTTAAGGTCACCAGGTCATAGAAATGTATACAAAAGGCATCTGCGTGCTGGGCCTGACCTCAACCACCGGTACCTACAGCCTCCAACTCCCCTCTCCACCCTTCTCCTTGGGCTCCCTACCCTGCAGGACTGCATCAGCAGGCCTTATCAAGGAGAGGGACATTGAGAGATCAGAGATCGGGAGGAAGCAGGAGGCCCAGGCTGGGACACTGATTTTCTTTGCTCCCTCCCCGCTGGGCTGCTCTGCATCGGCCTGTTAGCTGCGCTCAGCCGGCCTTTCCAGGCAGCCGGCCTTTCCAGGCAGGCGGCCTCCCCTCCCCTGTCCCCTGGGCTTTCAGATTGAGGGGTGCTAACTGCTCCTTGCTGTTTCCAGCTCTTGGCTGACACTGCGCCATCTCTTGTTGGCTCCTGTGAACTCTGCCCTCCCCCAGTGACCAAGTTACTGCCCCCGCCCCCCCACTCTCGCTCCAATGACCAGTTACAGATGTCACTTCCAGTACATTGTAATACAACAAAAGGTGTTATTTTCAAGGTTTTAATACGTTATGGGTTTTCTCAAATCTTTTAGTGATACTACACTAAAACTACATTTCTTGGGTGTGAATATAACAACTCACAGAGAAGGAAAGAGGAATAAATCATACTCCTGAGGGCATGGACCAGTATCACCATTCTTTGCATGCCCTCAGTGTCCCTACCTGCACCGGAACCCTCCTAAATTTCTCTACATATGGTATGTGATTTAATCAATGAGTGATTCACCCACCGTGAGAAGGGTTCTACAAAATACAGGTGATGCCCCTGGATTCCACCAGATCCCGGCACACCAGAGTCTACGTCATTGATGTCCTTTTGTGTGATCCACGATCGGTCCCAACTCCACATGTGTTGCTGGTCTTAGATACCATGGAGATAAATGACACGGATTTAAGTGATAGGTCGGGCCTAAGGATTAGCCAGGTGTGAAACCTGAAGGTACGGTGAAGGAATCAGTACTCTTCTCCTTATGTGCCTGTGAGGAGGACGTGGGGGGGGATGGGGGGTAATGACAACCTGAGCCGGGGGCAGTGTAGTCTAATGCAAGGCAAAAGCAGTGCAGACATCCCACAAGGGCTACGTGTTGGGGCACCACCGAGCCACCCCCCCCCCATGGCAGGGCTGGTGGCACAGCCGGCTGGGGGGATTGGCGTGCTCTCTCAGAAGCTCTGGAGATGCTACAGTGGCAGACGATCTTTACACTCTGGGGACACGAGCCTGAAAGAGTCCCTGAAGAGGCCAAGAAGCTGGGAGGCTCAAAGCACTGGTGGGGGGGAGGAGGGTGCGGGGAGGGGGGGCGGCCTGTGTCTCAGGACTAAGCTCATCCCCATCTCAATGACAGCTTCTTCGTATGCCAGCATTCTTCACCTCTGCTCGATCTGCTCCCTCCAATACGAATACAAACACCATCGGGGGAGATCAGAGGTCACCTGTGACTCTGGAACTCAGACAAATTGAAGTTTCCTATGCATATACCCTGATTTTCCCTAACCGACTCTTTATGCACTAGCTTCAGACTCTGTTCTAGCCACTGCTGGGGAGAACGTCCCCGAGGCTGCACGGTAGGAACATCTTCGACCCAGAGTCCACCTTTCCCACCAGACGAGGAGCTTCTCAAGGACTGGAACAGTTTCTTACTAACCTGTGTGCCCCTCGATGCCCAACAGAGGAGCCCAGAGTAGGTACTCGATAAATGTTTGGTTCCTGCGCTGGTTAGTTTCAGTTAGCTGGTAGGGAGTAGAGGAAGTGGAAACTCAGTCACATCGTGTTGAACAATAACCAGGAGTAAAAAGAAAGCGCAGGCTATTCTTTTAAGAAATTTGGCTGAAGAATACTAGGTACCTCTTCTGTGGCATTCAGCATGCTTTACTGCAAATTTGTCTTGACATCACTTCCAAATCTGTTAGATACACCACTGGTATCCTATCTCCATGTTCTTTGAAGCACAAACAAATATGTACTTGTAATCAGCACAAAATAAAAATGTGTCCCTCTTTTATCAATCCCCAAATCCTCTGTTTCTAGTCCTCTTTTCCTTTGGTTCACTGTGGAGGTTGGCAAATAGTTATTCCCTTCTTGAAACTCCCCACCTGAACCTTGGGGACTCTATCCTTTGCTGGTGTTTTTCCACTGTCCTCAGTATCTCTGTCCCCTGTTCTCCCATCAGCCCTGCGGTGTACATACTCCTAGACTTGTTCTCAGCCTCCTCTTCCTTTAAACTTCCCTCCACCAGGAGCGCCTGGGTGGCTCAGTGCGTTGGGCATCTGCCTTCGGCTCGGGTCATGATCTCAGGGTCCTGGGATCGAGCCCTGCATCGGGCTCTCTGCTCAGCGGGGAGCCTGCTTCCCCCTCTTTCTCTGCCTGCCTCTCTGCCTACTTGTGATCTCTGTCAAATAAACAAGATCTTTTAATAAAATAAAATAAACTTCTCTCCACCAGTACTACTATTGCTTAAATTATTTCCTCTATGTGGATGACCCCTGAATAACTATCTCAAGTCCCCATATCTCTCACACCCCCTCCTTTCTCAGGCTAAGCTCCCAGACTGCCTACAAGATACACGAGAAAAAAGTCACCCTAAACATAGTACGTATGTAGGCTGGAACTTGCAACTTCCCTCCTTTCAGCTCTTGGAGATAATAAGACCACAATAAAAAATAAAGTTGGAGGTTTCAGAATGCCTGGGTGGCTCACTCGGTTAAGCGTCTGCCTTTGGCTTGGGTCATGATCCCAGGGTCCTGGGATGGAGCCTCTCATGCGGGGGGGGGGGGGGGGGTCCTTGCTCGGCAGGGAGTCTATTTCTCCCTCTGCCTGCTGCTTCCCCAGCATGTGCTCTCTCTCTCTCTCTCTCTCTCGGTCAAATAAATAAAATATTTTAAAAAAATGATAGGTTTAAACACCAGGTTTTTAATGGAGGGAGCTAGAATGATGGTGGAGTCAGGCCTCACTCCTTGTTTGTAGTCCAGCATTCAGAAGTTAGCAGAGAGGTTTGGAATGGGACATGCTGACCAGGACCTTGGGTGTTTGGCTCAGGCTCAGGGTAGTCTAGTAGAGCCCCTTTCCCTGATGGGTCCTCACTACTATAATGTTCTGGGCTCTCAAACTGCTCCTGCTCCAGCCCTCTGGATATGCCCTTGGGGATTCTAACTTGGCTCCAAACCCATGCAATGTGAATATCCTTGCTGGGCCTCCCCCCGCCCCCCACCCCCGAGATTAGTTCTCAGCCTCTTCTCAAGTGAACTTCCCCTTATTAACCATACCACACAGCAGGCCTCTGACCCTCAGGCTGCAAAGAAGGACTAGCAGGACCCTTGACTCCATTTCTCAGAAGTCCTGTCTGCCTGGTATGACACTGAACTCATTCTGCTAACTCACTGGCCCATAATTGTATATTGCCCTGCCACTTCTCTCATGAATATTTTTTTGTATCTACATTTAGCTCTCTGTTCTATAGCACAGACTGCCAAATTGTTTTCCAATTGTAATGAACTCCATTTCCCCGGCTTCTCGCAGCTAGGTTGGCCACGTGACTAAGTTTTTGCAGTGGAATGTGAACATAACCCTAAAACACGTAGTGTGTGCCCCTCCATGCTCTTCGCTCTCCTGCAAGGTGGAGTACAGGAGGGCCTGTGATTCCACATTCAGCATTCAGACCAGGGCAAAGCCCTATACAAGCATGAGTCCACGTAGTGCACAGCCAAGTTACTATCCAAGAGGAGATAAGTACCGAAATTGCAAATAAAACACCTAGAAATGTTTACGGCACTTATGACATGACTGTGAAAGACAAAGTGCATGATCAGTGGAGTATAAACCACAGCTATTGGTCTCTGCCGGACTGGAAATAAAGAAAACCAGTCTCTAAACAAAGAGTTTGAGAAGCACTGCCCTAGAGGACGGTGGAAAAACGAGAGGAAAGAGACCCTTCGAGCCCGAACCACTCACCTCGGGACTGTGAGCAAGAGAGAGAAATAAACAACTGTTTTGGCCAAGCCACTGTGTCTTGGGAATTCTGCCCGAGAAGCCTGCTGCTGTAGGTGAAGGTGCTGGAAGGAAACAGAATGGGAACACGCGTTGGCTGCTCCTTTCTCGCAGCTCTCAGCAAAGCCTTACAAGAAAGAGATGAGGGGGCGCCTGGGTGGCTCAGTGGGTTAAAGCCTCTGCCTTCGGCTCAGGTCATGATCTCAGGGTCCTGGGATCAAGCCCCACATCGGGCTCTCTGCTCGGCGGGGAGCCTGCTTCTCCCTCTCTCTCTGCCTGCCTCTCTGCCTACTTGTGATCTCCTTCTCTCTGTCAAATAAATAAATAAAATCTTGAAAAAAAAAAAAAAGAAAGAAAGAAAGAGATGAGCTCAGGGAAGAACTGTAAGTCTGTAAGCAAAGGTGTAAAGGACAGACCGCATCTGGAGACTGCAGGTGAGAGACGTTAACTGCTCTGGGACCCCCAAAGAACAGAAGATAGTATCACCACTCACAGCCTTTCTGGGAGCCTCTCAAGAAGATGTTGCAGGGAAGCACAGAAGACAGGCCTGTAGTAAAGATCGGAGTAAAGGTGCACCCTCCTACCCAAGTCTGTGTTTTGGAGGACCTCAAGGTAGGGACTGAAGAAGAGAGACGACAGAGGTGGGCCAGGCACAGAAGTCAGACAAGCTTAAGAACTTGGTCCAGGACACAATGTGAATATGGTTACTGATGAGTGGGACTGACTACAAGCAAATGGACCAGAAAGACTAGGAATTTAAGATTACTATGTTGCCATGGAAGCCACAGCTGGGCCTGGAAAGGCCCCTGTACGCTCTCCCCCAAGGAGCATACTCTCTCCCACACCCATTTCAGATGTGGCTGCAGAGGGGAATGGACAGGAAGAACTTCACAGGAAATAAAAGTCAAGGTCAGGGTGCTCATGAGGCCTCTCCTGGAGAATAGGAACAGGGACGAGCCGCAGAATGGCTCTGCTGCCGGAGCAGAAAGGTTTTCACTCCTGCCCAGCAGGCTCCGTTATTTCTAGGCGCCTGTGACTGCCACACGTCTCCTGTTCTTCTGAATGGGAGTTTATTATTTTTTTTATATTGGTGCGTCTCACTTTATTATTTTTCAATTAACATGTAATGTATGATTTGTTTCGGGGGGGGGGGAGTTTGTTTTATTTTTACGGGATTTTCTCATTTCTCCTCCTCCAACATATACCAGATGTCAGCCAGTCAGAATAACGAAAGAAAGGAACATCTCAGCACTGGCATAGAAAACAGAGGTTAGAGAGGAAAAGGCTGCGCCTGTGGAGTCCGGTAAATAAAACCCTCTCAAGGCAAACACGCAGGCCATGACACACAGGTGGGCAGGGTAACCCGGGGCAAGGAGCAGAAGTGTTGGCATCAGCTGGACGGGAGGCAGAGGAAGGCTCGGCACACTCAGCAAGGGCTCTAACCTGGCAAACCTGCGGATCCAGCCAGAGCCTTCCCCTTTCTCTATAAAAATGGCACCATAACTACAACAACTGGGATTGTTGAAGGATTAAATTAAAACAATGTTTACAAAGTGATTAGCAAGATGTTTAGCACATAAGAAGTAATAAATGGCAGACAGTACTTTCTAAGAGAGTTAGGTAACTCAGAACTTCTTTAAAAAAGTCAATGGAGGGGCGCCTGGGTGGCTCAGTTGGTTAAGCGACTGCCTTTGGCTCAGGTCATGATCCTGGAGTCCCAGGATCGAGTCCCATATCGGACTCCTGGCTCTGCGGGAAGTCTGCTTCTCCCTCTGACCTTCTTCCCTCTCATTCTCAGTCTCTGTCTCTAATAAATAAATAAAAAAAAAAATCTTAAAAAAAAAAAGTCAATGGAATATACAGCTGGCATTCTGGAAGTTTAACTGCTCATGCTCTGACACCTTCATTTAACAAGGAGTGATGACAAAGTCATCCTATATCGTCCCTAAAATAACTACAGTCGGAATGAATTTCTCCCTGCCTGAGAATGGGCCCAGGGCCACAGCGACTAAGCTGAAGGCACCACCACTTCCTTCTGCTGCTGCCTGAAACCAAGCAAGGAGGCCAGGGATGGAGAAGGGGATGGGGGAGGGAGAGGGACGCAGCACGGTGGGGTAGAAGAACACAGACCTCGGGTCTGGCTTCAAACACCAGCAGAGAAGAAGGGGAGCAGAGCGGTTAAAGAGCATGGCTCCCACACAAACACTAGACTCAGCACTCAGAAACCAAGAGTTTTTCTCTAGGATCAGGAGCAAGGCAAGGAGGCCCACTCTGGCCACTTCTACTCATCATAGTACTGCAAGTCCCAGCCAGGGCAATTTGGCAAGACAAAGAGAGAAAAGGCATCCACATGGGAAAAGGAGGAGTAGAATTGTGTCTGTTCCCAGGTGACATGATCTTATATAGAGAAAACCCTAAGGGCTGCACAAAAATCTAATAAATGAATTCAGTAAAGTTGTGGGATAAAAAAATAAACATACAAAAATCAGTTGCACTTCTATACACTAACAATGAACCATTCAAAAAGGAAGTTAAGAAAACAATCTTATTTACAATAGCATCAAAAAGAGTAAAATACTGAGAAATAAACTTAACCAAAGAGGCAAAAGACTTACACACTGAAAACTACAAGATGTCATTGAAAGAAATTAAAGGAGACACAAATAAATAGAAAGACATGCTATGTTAGTGGGTAGGAAGACTCAGTTCTGTCAAAATGTCCATACTAGTCAAAGTGATTTAAAGGTTCAGAACTAACCCTATCAAAATCTCAATAGCACTTCCTAAAAAAATCCTAAAACGCATATAGAACACAAAGGATTCCAAACAGCCAAAACAATCTTGAGAAAGAAGAATAAAATTGGAGGCTACATATTTCCTGATTTCAAAACATATTACAAAGCTACAGTAATTAAAACAGTATGGTACTAGCAAAAAGACAGATATAGAGACGAACAGAACAGAATCCCAGAAACAAACCCATGCGTATGGTCAACGGGTCTTCAACAAGGGTGCCCAGAATACACAGTGGAGAAAAGACAGTCTCTCCCACAAATGGTCTTGGGGAAACTGGGCATCCCCATGCAAAGGAGCGTGGCTTCTGGAGCTACACGGCCTGGGTCGGAAGCCTTGCTTACCAGCAAGTTAGTTAACCTCTCTGTGCCTTAATCTCCCCAGCTTTAAAACAGGAATAATAACAGTATCTTCTTCCTAAGACTGTCTGCAGATTTAAATATGACATTCCTTTACAGTCATTAGCAATAGGGTCTTGGGAAAGCTACTTACCCTCTTTGAGCTTTAATTTCCTCTGCTATAAAAGGGAGACAAGCTCTAAATTGTTAGGTTATTGGGTTATCAGGATGAAATGAATGAAGTAGCCAATGTAAAGACCTCAGCCAACTTCCAAGTCCAGCGGAGTCAGAAGAGTCCAGTAAATTGCCTTGTTCCTAATAAACCAAGAAGTGGGGGTCTCAACAGACATTTCTGGGAAGGGGAGACCAAAGAGGAAACCCCTCCCTCAGAATGAGGCGGTCACCAGCATAACCACCCCAGAGCCAAGGCTGTCTCTCCTCTACCACCCTGTCCAGAGTCATGACCCAGTGTTTTTCACTACCACTGAAAACATTTAGATGAATATGTGTAAGAGGAGGTTAGCCAACTGGTTGAAACATTCTAATTATACTACCATGCCTGCTCTAGGCCACTCTGTCTGGATCTTAGAATAATCCATCAAAACACATTCATTGACATACCACTGAACAGTGGTCAAAGTAAGTTCCCATGTCTTTTCCCGTTTGATCCCATGGTGAGATGGGCAATGTAGCATTCTCCACATTACAGAGAAGAAAACTAAAACTGGGACAGCCTGATTCACTCTCACCAGCACTCATCCTTCTGGCCCTGGGCTCTTGGGCCACACTGACCACTGGAACCCTTTTTTGGTATTTAATTCTATGCCCCCACGAGAAATGAAATATGCAGATCTATTCTCTATAATGACATTAATGGCTTTTGCAAGCATTTACTGATTCCAGGAGAAATACAATATGATTATGGTAAATGTCAATAAAATTTGTAAACATATCTCTACTTAGAAGTTTTGACAAAAGTTTATGGGAAAAAGCCCATATAATCCAATGAAAACAACAAAATAAAACTCTAAATACGTAACAGAAAATAGCAATGATGACTCAGTTTGCCTGCTTCAGAGAAACTTCAGAAAAACAAGCAACTGGGCTGACTTCTAATGCCCTGAACAATCTAACTGAAGAAAGGCCTTCTCCTAAAGCGTTTTGCTTTTCCCATCAACACCACAGTCTACCAGTTGAACGAGACCACAGAATTCAATTACCTGACTTATAAGAAATTAGAGTGGAAGTTAACTGAGAAAGACTAGTAATGACCTAGCCTTGCTGACATTCCTTTTCTTTTCCCTCTGTTGGATGTTGATGGAATTTGCCTACATGACAAGTTCCAACGACGTAATGGGTGAGTTCCACTGGTCCGGGCCTGGGGAACACTGCCCCACCATGGATCCCTCCCACCCTTATCCAGCTAACATTTCCTCAGTGTTCATTCTATGCAGGAGAGAGACAAGAGATGTGCAAACATTTTAAAAGATGGAAAATGTCCCCAGGAAGCTGGTCGTCTAGGGCAGTGGGCACTCAACCAGGGCTCATCCTTCACACACCCCTGCCCCAGGGTATCTCACAGCACCTGGAGACATGTGTGTTAGACCTGGCCGAGGGTGCTATGGGCATCCGGGGGCTGGAGGCCAGAGGTGCTGCTACCCATGCTACCGGGCACAGGGCGGCCCCCACCGCCGAGAATTACTTAGCCCAAGATGTCGGCAGTGCCAAGCTTGAGAAAGCCAGATCTAAAGGGTCAAGGTGACAACTTGGAGTATCACAGCGCCATGAGGTGACTATGGCGTGAGCTAAGCAGAGAGACAAAAGTGAGGTGCTAGCAGATGGATGGGTAAACAGGTGAATGGGACGCCTGGGTGGCTCAGTCATTAAGCGTCTGCCTTTGGCTCAAGTCATGATTCCAAGGGCCTGGGATTAAGCCCCATGTCGGGCTCCCGGCTCAGGAGAGCCTGCTTCTCTCTCCCTGCCCCTCCCCTTGCTTGTGCACTCTCTCGTTTTCTCTCTCAAATAAGTGATTAAAATAAAAAAAAAACAACAACATTTTAAATGCTCGATGAATAATGGGGTCAAAAAGACATAGGAGCCAGCTTAGAGGGACTTCCAGTGGCCAAATGAGGACAAGTTGAGCATCAAAATAAATAATAACAGTAACAGATGTCAACATTTTGAATACAAAAGGAATCCAAGAATATATACTGATAGAAATGAATAAATACATGGGGGAGAAAGTTCTTCCTTAGAGTATAATGCCAAGGAGTAAACACAGACAGAGTGATGAAAATGAAGAATCACCACGTGGCAACCTTCAGAGAAGTGGCTAATTCAGGCAGAAGCCCTCATTCCTTGAGGTGTAGCAGGTGTAGGTTTAAGGAGGAACAGGCTATTAACATAACCTCAGAGTACTTTCCCACAAACACCAACAAATTTCAAAGGGAAAAATGGTGAATTTAAGGGGAAGGGATCTGGAAAACACCAACATAACCAGGCGCTCAAGGCCAAGGTTCCAGTGTTGGGACAGTCCCACACGGAGCCCCTTCTAATGTGCTGTTCCAAGAAGAGCCGGGGACGACCAAAGACACAGGACCAGACTCTGGTTCTGAAGAAACACCTGCCAGACCCAGATGGAGAATCCGTCTGCAGTGTGTGAGACCTGTAACAGCTGCAAGGACCTCCGGAACAGAACAAGTCGGAGGAACTATTCCAGAAGGGACATGACAAAAAAAATGTAAGTCAGATCCTAGATAAAGCAAGAAAAGAGACATTGGGGAGATGACTGATGAACGAGGAAGGGGTTCCGTAGACTGGATGGTAGAGAGTTGTACCATGGCCAATTTCCTGATTTGGTGGCACAATCGCTGATTTTGTGGGTCAACATAACCGGGTTAAGGGATGCACAGATAGCTGGTAAAATATTCTCTGGGTATGTCCTGAGGATGTTTCCAGAAGAGATTACTACTTGAACTGGTGAACTAAATGAAGAAGATCACCCTCACTAATGAGAGTGGGTATCAGCTTCCACCAAGGGCCTGAGTACAACAAAAAAGTGGAAGAAGGTCGAATTTGCCCTGACGCTTGAACTGGGAGATACATCTGTCCATGGACAATAGTGCTTCTGGTTCTCAGACCTTCAGACTCAGACTGAATGACATGGCCAGCTTCCTGGTTCTCCAGCTTACAGATGGCACATTAAGGGACTTCTTGACCTCCACGACCCTATGAGCCAATTCCTTTAGTAAACATCTTCACACATCTCTCTCTACACAGATCCTAGTGGTTCTGTTTCTTTGGAGAACGCTGACGAATCCAAATGCCATGGGGATATAGAAAAGGCCATACTTATTTTCGGTTTCGTTCAGGGAAAGGGCCCCCATTCAAAGGACTAACCTATTAAAAATCAACCAGGGCAGGAGGCAAATGAGTCAGTGGGTTCTATATCTGAACTCCTGTTTTGGTCTTCAACAACTAGTTACCCCCAAGAGCTTAACTTTGGATTTCTTTAGCTCTCCTTGGGGAACAAATGCCTCTGACTGACGCCACTGCCCACCTTTGACTTATATGATCTGAGTCTATCTGGGGGCAGCTCCAGAATTTTTTTTTTTTTTATCGTTTAAAGATTTTTATGTATCTATTTGAGATAGAGAGCACAAGTGGGGAGGAGGGGCAGAGGGAGAGGGAGAAGCAGACTCCCCACTGAGCAGGGAGCCTAACATGGGACTCGATCCCAGGATCATGACCTGACTGGAAGACAGATGCTTAAGTGACTGAGCCACCAGCTCCAGAATTTCTGTAGAGGAAGGGCTTTGGGGCAGCCTTTCTGTAAGGGGACACCAGGGAAACCTTAAAGCTTTATTTACAAAGCCAGCCCACTGCTTTCGTTTAGACGGCATGTTTGTTCAGAGGGCCTTTGGACAAACTGGTGGCATTTATGGAGGGGCTCAAGTGCCCTCCAAGCCAGCCCTGCCACCTGCGAAGCCATTCCTGATGGGACCACAGAACCTGCACGGGGCTAAGTTAAGGCCAGGGCTAGCAGCACCTCCAGACTCAGGTCCCAGAGAACAATGAAGACACGGGGCTAGCTGATGAGTAAGTAGGGGGGCTGACTAACATCCTTAGGAAGGGCTGGAGCAGGTTGTTTTCAGAGTGACACCCAGTATGGCCCAGCCTAAGGTGTATGAATGATTCACATCTGAGGAGGGGAGGCAAGGTCCATGGGAGCTGGTGATGTCAGGGCGGGTGGGTGGGTCAAGGCAAGGGAGGAGTTCAGGGCAAGAGGCAAACAGGACAGGAGGACAGGGGTCAGGTCCTGCAAAGGCAGGGTCGGCAGATTAAGAGGGACAAGGAATAAGGAGAAGGACATCAGCCTGGGGACCGAAGAGGGGTAGGTGCCCCTGGGAAATCAGAACCTTCCTCTAGCTAGGCACTACTCTCCTGGCTCACCTGAGAGCAACACGTCTTTTCAGATGCAAATTAAATAATTAGCTTAATTGTTTGCAGCAGGGAAATGCACCCTGTTGGTTTAGTGCTTTGCAGAATGTACCTTAAAGACCCAAGTTAGCAAGAAGGCACAGGCCAGGGAGGGTGGCATCAGGCAGCCCTGTTCAATGTCTGACTCACTGGCTGGTGAGCCGGCTCTGTGTTTCTGTCCACGAAGCACTGAGATGAGCAGACAGTACAGGTGATTCTATAAGGGAATTACAGTCTCATCAGAGCTCTGCCCTGTGCCTTCGACCACTCAGGGTTAGGTCATCTCAGTCCCGAAACTTCTGTACCTTGTGCATTCCCCATAGGGCAGTCTCGCAATCTCTGGCAGGATTTCCTCCCTGAAGTCCCCTTCAACATGAGAGGGCAGGAGAGAGGGACCGCAGCTTAGCCCACTGCCCACCCACATGGAGACCTGCCCACCCCCACTGCTTAGGGGGTCCCACAATGTTTATGTAGTCCTCACTGGGTGCAAAGCTTTCACATAGATGACTTCATGGCACCCAACAACACATGCACGAAGGAAGAAAAGGAATTATTTTCCCTGTTATATAAATGGGAAAATGGACTCAAGGACAACAAATGGTTTATTCACGGTCACAAGAACTCACAAAGGTGGGGTTTGGGGCTAGAACCCAGACCATTGTACTCCAACTGCCTCTCTAAGTCAGCATTATAAAAGCACAAAGTCTCAGGACTTCTGTGGACAGGGCCACACCCCTCACCTCTACCTTCCCCATGCACGGTGGGACGAAGTCCTGGGGGGCTCCCCCACGTCCGTGCGGAATCCAGGATGAGCAACAAAGGGTCGGCGAGGCCAAAGAGGACGAGGCTCATCATTCCTGCAGGAGGAATGATGGAAGGAAGAGCAAAAGGAAGCCGGGGAGAGCAAGCAAGCGAAGTATGGGGAATACCTCTAAGTCATCTACGTCTTGGGGATCTACATTTGCACTCCCGCCAGAACAATGTACACTTGTGCCTATGTTTACAGGAATATCAATATTTTAATGTTTATCTTGGAGGAAAAGATGGCAACCAGCATTTAAGGAGTACTTCCTGTATTTCAGAGACTCTAAATGCTTTCTCTTCTAATCTTGGGAGGTGGATATAAGCTTCATTCTTACAGACAAGGAAATTAAGGCTTAGAGAAATGAAGCAAGGATCCAAGGTCACAAAGCCTGGCCTGGAACAAAGGCAGGTCTGACTGTAAAGCCCTGCTCTTTTCCTTACACCGCATTAATAATGCCTTGGGCCCGGGCTCTGCCATATAGAAGCTTGCAATCAGACTTAAGCACTCTGTTGGGTATAATCACAGGCCAGAAAGCATTCTGAACTAATGTATCCTCCAAGGGGAATGGCTAATAGGTAATTTGAGTTATAGTAATTCCCATTTGAGTTACAAGGATTCCCCTTGCCCCAGCCCAAAGAAATAAGAGGTTGGACTTAAGTTATGGTGCATTTCTGCCCCGCATCAAAAAGATGGAGAACCCCGGGGGAGCAGCAGCCCGCCTGGGGACGTATGTATGACTATGAGAGGGTGTGTCTTGCTTGCTGCCTTGCTACAATGCTGGGTGTGTGTCTGTCCCCCTAAGTGTGTGTGTTTTGGAAAAATGAGAGAAAGCATGAACATGTTGTAGACTCTCAAGTAGGTTCTGGGGAACGTATCCAAAAAAACAATCGCATGTCTTACTGTTTTCGTTTCAGTCTTCATTCACAGGAAACATATGCAGATCTGTTCTATCAAATCTCTTGTACAACAACCAGATACCTAAAATAGATCTGATCTAATATAAAGAGGCTGGTAGGTGGTTTACCCATTTATCAGACTCAGGAAAGAGGACGTGTCATTTAAATCAAAGCTAGAAATCTGGAACGCTAATGATAAAAAAGAAACTAAGAAAAATGTGTCCAAATGACCTACTTCCCTAGTCATATGGTAGTGATAATATCAGTTATGTCCAGATGGTTAAACGTCCAGATCTAACATGTCTAGTACATGATCCTAGGTCCATACAGTCTCAAGGTACAAGAGATTTGGAACCTTATCTGGAAGCCTATCTCAAGTACATAAACCTTACTGGCAGGACTTGTTTGGCGCTCTTTTTAGAATGGTCTATTTTGTTTAGACGAGCAAGATGTTAACAGAACCAAGGTTGTGTGTTTCCAACTATGACTTCCATTTGAAAAAAAGGGAAAATTCTATTCACTGGACTCAGACCACAGAAACGTCTCAGGGGAAGCAGGGTTCGCGACTACTGATGGATAGTTCGCTGGAAAATCCAACAACTCTCCTCAGCAACAGAAAAGCCCATTCATTAATGAAATGTCACGCAGTGTATGAACTGATAACCTATTGGTAACGAAGGGATCAGCTGTCTGTAACTGTCATTTGCTTTATTCTCCTACTTAAACACACACAAACACACACATAAGAACCGTGAGAAGCTAAGCCGCCCTTAACTTCTAAAGTAACATTCCAAGACCAGGTAATACTCTGGGCAGCAAAGGGTTGAGGAGGGAGGAATGCGTTGCAAGCACGATAACAAATTACAGAGACACATTTTGTGGAAATTACTCAGTTAAAAATTGCTTTTGAGGGCCGTTTTAATGATTACCTTAACAAGACTAAATTGTTTCCAATATTCACCGTCACTCAAATTACAAGTTGAGAAACTTCTAAGCAATTTTGGGTAGTCGCAACTTGCTGCGGGAAAGCAATAAAGTAACAATGCTACAGAACAAAGCACTTTTGTCTGCCGTTGGTGAGGGGGATCGCGGGGACCTTCGCTTACTCACAAAGCGCCACCCCCACAGTGTTACCAGTTAGTTAATAATCACTATTTCCGGAATCTTTATGCCTTGCAGAGTTCCAGCTTTTTCCCCAGACACACCACCGTACCGGGCATAACTCTAGGCTGAAAAATGTGACATCCCTCGGCTCCGCCGGACAATCTCAGTTAACCGTCGACGGCTGTGAGGCCGAGCTCGGAAAAGAAGCACCTGGGCGAAAGCAGAGCGGAGCGTGCGCCGCGCTCCCGGCGCCCTGCCCGCCACACAGCACGCGCGATGCGACGCCGATTTGGCAGCCCGGCGGCTTCTCACGCCAAGGAAAACAGTGGGGACGGGCAAGATGCGCCTCCCGGAGGGTGCCGTCCCAGGTGCTCGGAGTGGGTTGGGCGCCCGCCTGGCCGCCAGGCAACCCTGAAGAGCCGCGGGCCCGGCCCGGCGGAGGTGCGCCCCAGCCTCTCCCCCAAGCGCGGCCCGGGCTCCGGGAACCCTCCCCGCGCCGGCGCCCGCACTCACCGCTCACGCTCGCCCGCCGCCGAGCCCGGGAGCGGGGGCCCCTGCGGCTGCCGCATGCCCTCGGGGCCGAGCGCGACGAGGCGACCGGGGGCCGGGCTCCGGCCGGGCTCCGGGGGCAGTGGAAGACGAGGCGGGCGGGCGGCGGCGCAGCTCCTCTCCAGCGGCTTGTGACACTCCCGGAGCCCAAGGAAAGTTTGGCGGCGCGAGGGGTGGCGCCGAGGGGGCGGAGGGGCCGCGTCCCGCCCTGCCCCGCCCTGCCCCAGGCGTTCCCACGGCAGAGCGCCCCCCACCGGCGAGGAACGGATCCTGGCGCCGGGGCGCTCCTGGAAGCTAGCCTGACCGGGACTGGTCCCCGGGAGGGTGGCCGGCCTGGAGGAGATGGCACCCAGTAAAGGACCGTGAGCACCCACGGGGCTCACAGAGCCATACCTCGGAGTGCGGCATGAAAGCGCTGTCCCTCTCACAAAGTCCTCTCTCCTCGCTCTCCTGGGAGAGATTTGTTTGAAGTGGCTGCGGGTAAGTGCAGCCCACACTCTCCCTCCCAGGGGAGGCAGGCTCACTGGCAGGCCGAATGCTTGCTCTAAAACTTGAACCCTAAAGCTACTCAAGGGTGCAGGCAGCCCTCAGAGGCCAAACGTATTCACGTTCTTCTGACCTGGAGCCTTTCCTGGGCACCTTTTTGTTGAAATAAGATGTTAAAACACACACACACACACACACACCCCTAAAAGTTCTTGAGAGAGGCTTCTTAACCTTCTGGGGTAAATAGTCCTGGATACTTTGTTTTTCAGAGCTGAAATACAAAACCTCCACTGACCCACCTTTGGTAAAGAAAGATGCAAAGGGAAACAATGTCCTCAAGACTTTGTTCTCGCTGAGCTCTGCAAAGCAAAATGAAGTCACAGACATGCTAAAAATTGGGCCTTTCTGATAACCTCACAGAGAAAAATACTGTGAGGTGAGGTCCTTCCTACTCATGCTTCAAAACTTCGGGAAACGCCGAGAGCCTGTGCCCAGAGGTCTGCCTGTAGCCCTCCGCGGTTCATTCGTTCATTGTTCATTCGACATTGATAATGGGACCTCTCCTATGTCAACTAGGAACCATATCCCAGGACTCGGACTGTATGGTAACGTGCCCCCTACCATCCAAGAAATGCTTTCTCTGAAGATAATATTTTAATAATGTTTTATCCCTTGTGTGATGAACCTCATCCCAGAGGGCATGGCATCATGCTACACCTCCAGCTTTCACAGCGATATGGCTAAAGTTTGAGTGACATGTGCAAATTTTTGTCGCTCCACCTGGGTGTTCAGAAAAATTCGTGTGGTGTCCTACAGATGGTACAGGGAGGGCTACAACTTGCAGAGCTAGTGCTAAAGAAAGAACATGTTTACTGGAACAAGGAAAAAATGTGGCAGATGATATATGAGAACAAGTTCAGGGGAGTGAACAGCTTAACTCCAAGAGCACAGTGCTGAAAGGGCAACTGGGCGAACAAAAAATTCGCAATCGCCAGCACTCAGCCAATGCTAATATGTAGTATGTTGAGTAAGTTGTTGTAACTGTAAACAGGCAACTGTAAACACCAGTTAAAGCCTTCTTTTGCTGGAAATTTTTTCCAGGTTCCAAACAACTTATTAGCACAGGCACTGGGGAAATGTGTTGTAACTTGGGAACTTCCTGAACTTCAGCATTGCAAAAGAGAACAGGGATTCTGTAAAGCCAAATGTGATTACCTTTAATATAGGACTCCTAAACAAAGGAGAAAGGAGAAGGGAATATGGTGAGCTGGGTTGTGAAAGGAAACAGACATTCTAGCTAGATGATTTTTTTTAACTAATGTGGGTCAGAAGTGAGGGGAAGACAAGAAAGCTAGAAAAGAAATGCAGAGGGAAAGAGGCAGGGAGAACACCCAGCTTACAAACTTATGGGCAGGAAAGGACAAAAGGGACAAGAGGCAAAACACAAGGAAAAAGAAAGATGTGGCCTCAAATTCTCATATTTGGAAAGAAGCTTCTGGTGGGATTATCCACCAGACCCTTCTTTAAGACCTTACAGGATGGGGTGTCTCACTTCTCTACCAAAGTGTTTTTATTAGTAAAACTAAAGTTAGCACGAAAAATGACAAACACCAAGGCTGAGGGTATACTTGGCCTTAAAGATCATTGGCTGGAAAATCATTCAAAACTTTTTCACAAACATTTGCTGATCAGCTTCCTATGTCCTGAGTGTTGTGTTTTGCGTTCCTGGAGATAGAAAAATTTATAACATTGTTTCTATAAGGGGAATAAAGGGGCATTCCACAGTGCTTAATGGAAAGGAATTGTGATGTCTAAAGGAGCAAGTTTAGCCTTGGAGAAGCAAGTTTAGCCTTGGAGAAGCCGTGTCCACCAACATCTACTTAGCAAGGAATGAATGCTGCAAAATAAACATATCAACAACTAAAACTAAAACCCAGCCTGCCACCTACTACAGTGGGAGGCAACACAGGACTCAGGCAAGACATCTCTACCAGGATTTATGATAAGAGGCTCATGTTCTTCTGCCCCCTACTTAGTTTGGGCCTCTGATCCCAGGAGCAGAAATTCATAGACTTGTCGTTCTCAATTATGGGAAGTCTGAGCTGAATTTGTTAAATTTTTGCTCCTCTGTACTAATTGGCAATGAAGATGCCTGCAGCAGATGAATAGTGAGAGAAAGTGGAAGGGCATGAGGGATGTAGGTGGTACCTGAAATAATAGTTAGCTAGAAGGTGCTGAGGAAAGACTGAGCCAAAGGGTAACTCTGTAGCACCCAAAGGAAAAGAGAGATGGCATAAGCAAGGTGATGGCCCCATAGAGCACCTCTCAATTGCATGTAACTCGAAGTGGAAAGGAACAAAGTCACAGAAATGGTCAACAAATACCAAAATATCAAAAATCCAACTCAAGTTCATTTAAATTGACCAAACCATCTCATATGATGTATGTAAATCATTCAAAAATACTTCTCAGATAGACATCTTATCACCTCTTAATTTCTGCATGTTTTTATGCTTTAGAAAAGAGTAGCCAATTTTGAAAACATAAGTCATGATGAGAATCTTGCTGTAGCAAAAATGAAAATACACTATAAAAGCATTGCAACTAGGTGCCCCTGGACTCAGATTTGAGCGTGCCATGCAGGCATAATTCACTTGCAAAAGGCGCCTCGTTCACTTGATTAGTTTATATGGTGAATTTAATTAATAATTAAAACAATATGACTCTGGTACAAAGCTAGAAAGACAAAACATTAGACCAGAATAGCTATCCATCCCATATACAGATCATAGTAAGTATAGAAGAAGCTGACATCCTAGATCAGTAGGGAAGGGAAGGCCTATTCAGTCAGTTGCACAGCTAAAATTCATTGACCTTTGGGGAGAAATAAGGTTAGACGCTTATCAAAGCAATTCTCATATGCATGAAAGAGTTAGTTTGTTAAAAAGGAGAAAGAACCATAAAACAAGCCGAAGCAAATAAAGATTAATATTTGATTTAAAGTTTGTAAAAAATAAAAATAAAAAATAAAGTTTGTGATGAACTTTTTTAAATGTAAGAGCAAGGGAAGAAATCACAGAAGAAATTATTAACTAAACCGACTGCATGCAAATTAGATACTCCCACACATAATAAAAATAGTCCTGTAAATTTAAATTTAAAAATCAAACTAGAAACTAGGGGAAAAACCATTTGCCACATAGGACAGATGAAAGATTAACACCCTTCCTACCTTAGTTATTGAGAGGCATGTAGAAAACGAAAAGATGAACATCAAAACAAAAATCAGACAAGTATATGGACAACTGGAAAAGAAGAAATACAAATGACCAAAAATATATGAAGATAAATTTCAACTGCTCTAATAGTAAGACAAGTGGAAATGAAAATGGAAGACTACTTGTCACCTATCCAATGGCAAAGGTTTTTGATTACAGAGAGTCCCAATGCGAGCTAAGGTGTAAGGGAAATGGGTGACTTCGTGGGCTGTGGGCAGGAATACAAATTGGGAAAACTTTTCTGGTGGACAATTTGCAATTGAGTATCTTCCATTCATTCTCAGGCATACAGCTGGTTTCACATTTTAGTGTCTCTAAATTGAGATGTGTTTTACAATCCCTGTCAGCCAGGCAGCGCTCGTGAGTTAGTTACCACCGGCTGCCTCTATGCACCAGGTTTTGAAGACTGGATGTCAGCTGCTGGAAGGAATCCTGGAGCAAAGAGTGGAGCACATTTTTAATACATGCTGCATCCAAATGCTTCCGATGCATTCAGGCCGAGGACCACACAGAGTCAAAAAGTGACTCCAAAGAATGAGGAAGTTCAGGAATGAATACCTTAGTCAGGGTTTTTGCTTCTTCTTTCTAGATACACAAAAATAAAATATAAGCTGCCCCCCTCTCCCCACCCCGGGTGGTTCAGTTGGTTAAACGTCTGCCTTCGGCTCAGGTCACAATCCCAGGGTCCTGGAATGGAGCCCAACGTCGGTCTCCCTGCTCAGCGGAGAGCCTGCTTCTCCCTCTCTCTCTGCCTGCCTGCTCTTCCTAGTGCTCTCTCTCTCTGTCAAATAAATAAAATCTTAAAAAAAAAAAAGAATGAAATATAAGCTAATTGTATTTTGAAATAAGTACAGAACTTTTAATAATTATAAAATAAAAGATATATTGATAAGGAAGCAGTGTGTTTAATTGGCATCGTTTTCCTTTTTTGGTATCACATAAAGTAATGGTGCACATCACAACTTATGAGACCTTGGGTATGATGAACTATGATATATCAAGAACGCATACCATTTGTTCATACTGTTTGACCCAGCAAATTCATATCCAGAAAGTTATCCTGTAGACACCACTGGAGGCATGCAAAGATTTTAGTACCAATATAAACATTTCAGTATTATTTATACAACTGATATGTTAAAAACAACCTAAAAGTCTAAACTGAAAGCCCAATAGGAAATTGATCAAATAAATTATCATACATCCATAGGACTGAATGGTATCCAGCCTTAATAATGATATTGTCAAAGAATATATAACATAAGAAGATACTCTTCATTTCATATTAAATTTTTTCAATGTGTCTATTTTATTTGAATTTTCTTATTTTTGTTTTAAGCAAAATTTGCATAACATGAAATGAAGCATTTTAAAGTGAATAAATAATTCAGTGGCATTTAGTACATTCATAGGGCTTCTATGTCCCCAAACATGCCTGTCACCCCAAAAGGAAACCCCATACCCACTGTATTTCACATTAAATTTTTATAAAAAGTAGAATACAAAGCTAATTAACTAAATCTGTTTTCTTTTGACAATGCATTTGCCTACATAAAAGAAAAACTACCACAAATAAATACCCCTATATGTTAACTGTAGATATAATGGGCAGGCCAGGTTATGTGCATTTTTATGTTTTATATATTTTGCAATATTTTCAAAATTTTCTGCCATGAACATGTATAACATTTGTAGCCCAAAATTTTTAAAAATAATATTTTAAGTGGTAAATTCTTATAAACAGTCATGTGGATCACATACCTTTCAAATACAAATAGCTATGAATAAGAGAAACATCGCCAAATGGAGAAGTGAGGGTTTGTTCAATTTTATATAATCCGAGAAACCGGACTCTAAGGGGAAAGGATTCGCTTCTTGTTTTACACACTTTCTGCCTGACTCCTTTTTGTGGGGATTCACTGGAATTCTTTATTTCTCACACCTGTGAGCTTGGCTAGTGAGCTACCACAGGCAAACACTGCACTTGTCAAAGGCAAGGTCCCAAGCAAAAGCTAGGAAGCTCGCATTGTAATTATAAGTCCTTTCCCAAAATCCTTTACAATGAGCCTTGGAGACCAAGGGATGGGAAATGGTCATCTACCACCACCAAGGAAAAGCTGGCTTTATTCACTCAAGATAACAACGCCCTAAATCTCCCCCTCCCCCAAGCAGGCTTCATTTTCACAACCACTTCACTTTCTTTACAATTATGATGAAATTGCACTTGGAGATAATAATTGAGGTTTTTCTTTGACTACTTTTCCTTATTGCCCCTCTGACCCCTGACCATTCATTGTTCCTCGGAGCATTTAATAAAGGAGAACACAAAACAACAGGTCTTTCAGAGAAAAAACCTGAAAGAATAGAAGAAATCGGTTCTCAGCTCCTGGGTTCCTAAACAGATTTCCTTAAACTCATAGCACACAGACACAAAACAAACACCAAGGTTTGTGATTTGTAAAAGATGGGTTCTCTTGAGTTTCAAAGGCCTACATGCTGAAAGAAGTTTAACATAAACTTTTTTTTTTTCTTTTCCCCCCAGAAACAATCAGAAGAAAACAGATGGGAGAACCAGACCACCCTCCCTGAAGACAAGATGATAAGGTTTCCTGACTGGGGAGAAGAATCTGAGATGGAGGAGAAGCAACACTGATAGTCCTGGGCAGAGGCTTCTGACCCCTCACCCCTCCTCAGGCTTTGTTATAGCAAAATAGATCCTCCCTTGAGTTAGCAACCCAGGGATAATGTGGCAGATTATATTAATTAAAAGTATAAGCTGCCCCTCCCTGGGGGAGAATTATACCTCTCTGCTTATCCATTTGACTTGCTTTGGCCAACAAAGTGTAAGGTGTACCAGCCAGCAGAAGGTTCTCTGTGTTCTCTTTCCCCCTGGCATCAGCAGTGTCCTAGAGAGAGGCAGCTCCGTCAGCCTGGATCCAGGAGGGAGGAGGGTGTGCAGCAGCACCATGGCTGACCTGAATGACATCCAAGGAAGAAGTAAACCTTTGTCCTTCTAAGCCACTGAGATTTGGTGGGGGCATTTGTCACCGCAGCATAACTTAGCCTATCCTGACCAATACAAATACAGAGTCCTATGCCCTGCCGTCCATCTGAGACGTGGACAAGAACCATTCATTCATGTGCGCTCCATGCCACTGTGAAAGGGGAACAGCAATACTGAAGCGGTGACTTGGCATAGCTAAACACAGGAGGAACTGAATCAACTCTCTCTGAGTTTTCTGTGGGCTCCAGAGTGAGGCAGAACAGCACTGAAGTCAGTTCCTCGCAGAAAAGTACCTAGAGGGAAATACTGGCAGCACAAGCAGCAGGGACAGACGTCCGTCTGATTAGGAGAGGGGATCACATCTCAAAAGGATAGAGTGAAGCAGGTTCTCATTACCCACCCACTCGACCCCCACCTCCTGAACACTGCAAAGTCCATTCGGAACTTAGATCCCACAACAGGGAAAGAAATGGGAGGGACAGAAGCCTAAGGATAAACTTCAAATGACCAAGGCCACTGAAGTAGCCTGAGTTTACCTGGAAAGTAATGGGATTCAATTCTGTAAGTGATAGAAATAGGAGGTTCAAGATAGAATTTAGATTTACTTTTAGAAAAATAGTTAAATGTTTTCCTGCAAAGTTTGCAGCCTGAGAAATGTGTATACAGTTCACTGGGATACTCTAAGAGGGCATCGTGGAGGTTGCATATATTCAACAATGTGGGGTGCTGAGGGTCCACTCAGAAAAGGCTGAAGCCATGTGTGGGCAATGATAACCCCTTGGATAGTAGGTTAACTTCTCCCAAACCTGGTGCTCAAGTTATTGAGTATATATCTTCCTGGCCTGAGTCAGGCACCAAGAACCTGCTATTAGCAACACTTTTAGCTGCACAAATATTTATTCTCGTAAACCTGATAAAGAAAAAAGAAATAGTTGTAAATAAATTTTGTTAGAATTTTCCATTCTATGCACTAAACTTTTTTCCTTGTTTTGCAATAGAAGGCTGTAATGTGACATTAACATTCTCATATCCGGGATTGATTTTTTTTATTGGATTTGATAAATACTGGCCAGTTTAATATTTAATGTTCTTGTATAATTTGAATGATAAAACAGTTGACTAAGACATGAATGCACTATAAAAACAATTTGAGGGGCACCTGGGTGGCTCAGTGGGTTAAGCCTTTGCCTTTGGCTCAGGTCATGATCTCAGGGTCCTGGGATAGAGCCCCGCATTGGGCTCTCTGCTCGGCGGGGAGCCTGCTTCCCCCTCTCTCTCTGTCTGCCTCTCTGCCTACTTGTGATTTCACTCTGTCAAATAAATAAATAAAATCTTTGAAAAAACAAAACAAAACAATTTGAGTTGTTAACCTTTAGTCCATTTAAAATAGAGGATTAGTTCATTTAAAATGGAAGATCAAGAGCTAAGAAGTTTTGAGTCTTCTTTTTAATGTGATTAAGTTTGAATCTAGAAATACATAAAATACAATATAAAATAAAATATAGTATAAAATAAAATGGGATTTTGTAATTTTATGAAAGAAGAACTTTATAATAATTGTATCCAGTAATTTTATACTTGGCTTTTCAATCACTAATAAATATTTTACTTACAAACAAGAAAATGTCATGATAAATTACTTTGCAGTAAGAGAAGATTTTTTTAGGAGACTCAAACCTTAATTTTTTTATTACTGGGGTATGATTTACTTTCATTATACTGTACTGGATATAGGAGGCAAATAACAATGAGCGGGAAGTATGAATATTAGTAAGGAGAATAATGACCCATGTATGAAGGAATAAATATCAATTAAAAAGTACTGAAAACCAAAAAGATAAAAATAAGACATGTTGTAGAACTTTATCATAGAAGATTGTATTAATTAAAGTATCTATAACTTCTAAGACTTGCTGTCAAGTTCAAAAACTTTAGTATGGGGCGCCGGGGTGGCTCAGTTGGTTAAGCGACTGCCTTCAGCTCAGGTCATGATCCCGGAGTCCCGGGATCGAGTCCCATATCGGACTCCCGGCTCTGCGGGAGGTCTGCTTCTCCCTCTGACGTTCTCCCCTCTCATTCTCAGTCTCTCTCTCTCTAATAAATAAATAAAATCTTAAAAAAAAAAACACAAAACTTTAGTATGCTCCACCACAGTTATTAGTTACACAATCTTGCCCAGTTCACTCAGCGTCCACAGCTATAAATGCAACGAAGTTAACTGCCTCCAAATGTAGTGAGAATTAAAAAGAAATAGTATACTGGAGCAATTTTTAAGATGAGTTTATTATTAGAAAAAAACTAGGTTATTTCGTGATAATAAAAGAGTCATTACATAACAGATCTCCAAAATATATGAAATAAAAATTAGCATAACTAAAAGGAGCAATAGGCAAATCCACAGTCATAGTTAGAGACTATATACTGTACTTGTTCTATTTATATTTATAAAATAAATATTAAAAATTAGGTTATAGATGCTTTGAACAACACTGTCGACCAACCTGACCTTGACTTAATTGGCATTTATGAAGCATTATGGGTAAAATGCTATAAAATAGCACTGTAAAATACATATTTTAAAAAAATACATACTTTTTAAGTATACACATAAGAGTCAGAAGATATGCCATATTCTGAATCATAAAACAAGTTTCAATAAATCTAAAAGGACTGAAATTATTTTCTGGCCAAAAGGGTAATAAATTAGAAGCCGAAAACAAAAAATGACTAAAAAAAAAAAAGTCTAGAAAATCCCCAAATATCTGAAAACTAAGCAACATACCTAAAAACAACCTATGAATTAAAGAAGAAATCTCAAGAGAATTTAGAAAATATTTTGAATTGAATGATAATGAAAACATTACATATCAAAATTTAGGGGCTGCTAGCCAAAGCAGTACTTAGAGGGATGTTTATAGCTTTTAATGCTTCTATTAGAAAGAAATGGAGTTTAAAAATTAACAATCTAAGAAACTAGAAAAAGAAGAGAAAATTAAACCTAAAGTAGAGAAAAGAAATAATTTTTTAAAAATGGAAACAATGCCATAGAAAACAAAACCAGAGAAAATCAAGGAAACTAAAAACTGAGCAGTTGAAGGGATTAATATAACTAACTGATAAGCCTAAACTAGATTGGCCTAGGTAAGGAAGAAGAAAGCCACAAATAAACAATATCAAGAATGAAAGAGGGACCTCACTATCTATTGTACATGTAACAAAAAGATAATAAAATGAGAATTTTATGCTGACCAATTTGACAACTTAGGATAAAAAGGACAAATCTCTTAGGAAACAGGACTTACCAAAAGGGGAAAAAAGGCCATAGAAAACTGGTACCATTATGCTTAGCAAAGAAATTGAATATATAAATAAAAACCTTCTCACACACAAAAATGCAGATTCAGATAATTTCACTGGTCAATTCCATGAAATATTTAAGAAGAAAATAGCATTGATTTTATAGAAACTTTCTGAGAAAATAGAGGAGGAAGAACAACTTCCTTACCTCTTTTGTAAAGCCTGAATAACTTTAATAGCAAAACCTAACAAGAAGACTACAAGAAAAGTGAGGGGCCAATACCAC
Source organism: Nasua narica (assembly GCA_028533885.1). Lineage (NCBI taxonomy): Eukaryota > Metazoa > Chordata > Mammalia > Carnivora > Procyonidae > Nasua > Nasua narica. The sequence continues at coordinate 63,469,412 of CM052798.1, forward strand.
TTGTGAATATATAAAAGAAATCCTCAAAAATAGTTAGCAAATCAAATCTAGCAAAATATACAGATAATACAGTAAGACCAATGAAATTTACCTCATGAATATAAGGTTGGTTCAGCATTTGAAAAATCAAATTTCCCATATTAACAGAATAGGAAGAAAAAACACGATCATTTCAATTAATGCAGAAAGTGCGCTTGAAAAAAAAAATTTTTTTTTAAAGATTTCATTCATTTATTTGAGAGACAGAGAAAGTGAGAGAGAGCACGAGAGGGGAGAAGGTCAGAGGAAGAAGCAGACTCCCCGCAGAGGTGAGAGCCCGATGTGAGACTCGATCCCGGAACTCAAGGATCATGACCTGAGCCGAAGGCAGTCACTCAACCAACTGAGCCACCCAGGTGCCCCGCACTTGAAAAAATTTTTAACATCCATTTATGATTTAAAAATACTCTTAGCAAACTAGAAATAAAATAGAATTTTCCCACTCTAATAAAGGGCATCTATAAAAAACCTACTCCTGACACCACACTTAATGGCAAAATGTTGAACACTTTGACTCTTAGATTGGGAACAAAGCAACAATGTTCATTTTTACCACTTCTATTAAAAATTCTACAGGAAACTCTAGCTGTGCAAAAAGGTAAATTAAACAAAATAAAAGCCCATCCAGATTGGAAATACATGGAGTGCTATACCATGTTGATGGGTTAAGATTTTAATTTTTCCCAATTCAATCTCTATAATCAATGCTATCCCAGTTAAAATCCAACCAGGCTTTTTTGATAGACATTGAAAAGCTGATTATTAATTTATATGAGAAGGCAAAGGACCTAAAATGACCAAAACAATTTCTAAAAAGATCAAAGTTGGAGGCCTTATACTATTTGATTTCAAGAGTATAAAATTACAGTAATCAGGATAGCATGATGGTGATGCAGGGTTGGATAAGTAGTAGGTCAATGGCACAGAATCGAGTCCAGAAGGAGGTCACCACACACATGGCGAGTTCATTTTCAACAAGAGCCAGGGTAATTCAGTGGAGAAAGCATAGTCTTTCAACAAATGGCTCCAGAACAGCTAGATATCTATGTAGAAAGAAAACAGACTTCAACCTTAATCTAATGCCAAAAAATATTTTGAAATGAATCATAGACCTATCCAAAAAAGTTAAAATTATAAAGCTTCTAGAAGAAACTATAGGAAACTATACTGATATAGGTAAACATTTATTAGCCAGGAAACAAAAAGCACTACAGAAAAGAAAAAAAATAAATTGGACTTCAGAATTATAACTTCATTTCAAAAGACATCATTAAGAAAATGAAACTATAATCCATAGACTGGGAAAAAATACTTGTCCCACAAGAATTTGACAAAGGACTTGCATCTGAAATACACAAAGATCTCCTACAAATCAATAACTTAAAAAAAATTTTAAAATGGGCACACTATTAGAACAGATACTTCAAAGAAGAATATAAGTGATACAGCTAATAAGCGCATGAAAAGATAATTAAAAGTCAATAGCAAAACACAAATTAAAACTTACAGGATTTACCACTGCATACACACAATGACTAATGTAAAAAGATTAAAAATACCAAATATTGGCAAAAAGTGAGCCAACCACAAATCTTGTATATTGCCAATAGGAGTATAAAATGGTACGACTGTTTTGAAAATCTATTTGGCTGTTTCTTATATGTTTAAACATACACCTACTCTATGACTGAGCAATTCCAGTTGTAATTATTTACTCAAGAGAAATAAGAACATATGACCACAAAAAGACTTGTATAGTAGTACTCAAAACAGTTTTATTTGTAATAGCTAAAAAATAGAAATAACACAAATGTCTCTCAATAAATGAATGAATACATTTTTATGTAACTACACAATGGAATTCTACTTGACAATAGAAATATTAATGAACTACTGACATAGCAACAACTGAGAAGAATATCAAAAACATCAGGTGGCATGAAAGATTTCAGACATAGAATATGATTCGAATTATATGAAGTTCTAAAACGAAACCAAAGTACAGAAATATAAATAGAAATCAGAGTCACAGTATTCACTGGATAGGAACCTAAGAGAACTTCTGGGGGTAAAACGTTCTATATCCTGATTTCTCAAAAATCAGTAATCTTCACACTGAAAATCTGTACTAAATTATGACTCTCTCTATATTTGGATATGTTTTTAAATTTCCATAACATATATTTTAAGTTAATAAAAAATAAAATGATTTTAATCAGTTGCTTTAATGGCTTCCTCTCCTTTTCAGATTTGACTAAGCCTCAAGTGCCCAAAACAAAATAGACAGCAGGACCTTGTAGTCTAAGATGACATGCTCGACCCCAGTTGCACAATATATAAATGACTGTAAAACCGTTTCTCCCAACACGGGCAGTCTGTCCCCTACAACCTACAAGAGGGTGAAAGTGGAAGAGGTCAAACAAGGGGATTTCTTTGGAAAACATGACTGAGGTACTGAGATGTTTTCTCTCCTCTGACTTCAGGTAAAGGACCAAGATGCTTCCTCCTCATCTCAAACAAATGAGAACACCAGTCAGTGAACTTCACGTACATGCCCTAGACCCTCAAACTATGGTCCACAGATCAGTAGCATGAACATCACCTGGGAGCTTGTGAGAAATGCAGAATCTCAACCCCAACCCAGACTCAATGAGCCAGAATCTGCATTTTAACAGTATTTGCCAGAGGACTGGTATGTGCATTAAAGGTTGAGAGACACTATCCTAGATTTTGGGTGAGTGTCTGGACTGGAATGAGGAACTGTGTGCGTCACCCTGCGGGTAGCACAGAAGAGGAAAGAAGGTAACACTGGGAGCCCAGTACACTTTAACCCAAGGCAGCAGAGAGTTGTTGGTGTTTCTGTGGATCAAACAAGATCCACACAACGTGCTGCCAGTCTGAGGTTGGTTGAAGGGGATTTTGCTTGAGAGCAAAGTAGTCCCTGGGGGTGCACTATGTGAGCTCCCGGACCAAGACTGGGAAAATAAGCAGTTGGCTACAAGTAAGGCTTTGCCCACTCATGGAAATTGCAGCTATCTTTTCCTAAAGGTTTTAGGAGGCAGGGGGTTTGGGGAAGTGAGTCATCTCTGAGAAACCCAGAAAAGTCCTGTGAGAGAAAGAAACCACTATTGAGTATTTTCTATCCAGAGTCCGAAATCCAGACAAGATAGCACCAGCCATATAAGAATGCCCCCCTACTTGTATTCCTCCTGGCTAGATCCTAAGAGGTTAGAAACTAAGACAATTGAGTAGAGGGATACAGGAAGGAAAAAGAAAACCAAAGATAACCAGGTTTCCCTCTCCTACTTCAGGTTTTCTAGCTGGAAATACACAAGCCTTAGAAGGAGAGATATTTTAACTTTAAATGAAATTCAGAAATTTAATTATTATACCAGGTAGGATATCACGATTATTGAAATAAGGCTATTCTTGCTTCTAAAAGTAATCACAGGATTCCTGATTATCTAATAATAACTAGAACATTTAAGAGACTTGCCTAAGATTTCACCCAAAAGGCAAGAAAAAGTCCAGATTATATATCGGGTTTAAATGGGTAGTTGGGGAAAGATTAAATTTATGTTCTGTTCATATCTTACTGAGTCTAGCTCACACAAGAAATTGAAAATAGAGGATCACCTGGGTGGCTCAGTCATTTGAGCATCTGCCTTCAGCTCAGGTCATGATCCTGGGGTCCTGGGATTGAGCCCCACATCGGGCTCCCTGCCAAATGCAGAGTCTGCTTCTCCCTTTCCCTCTGCTCCTCCCCCCGCCCATGTTCCCTCTCTCTCTCTCCCTTTTAATAAATAAATCAATCTTTAAAAAAAAAAAGGAAAAGAAAACCAAAAGGAACTTCTAGAAATGAAAAACTGAATCAATGTAATAAAAAAAAAACCTCAATAAATTAAATATCTGCAATAGGCAAATGTATAAATACAGAAAGTAAAGTAGTTGTCTATAAGGCTGATGTGGAAAGGGAAGCAGATAATGGGAAGTACTACAAACTGAAAATTTGTGTCCCCCCACTTCCCAAATTCATATATTGAAACCTAATTTCCAATGTGACAATATTTGGAGGTGGAGCTTTTAAGAGGTGATTAGGTCATGAGAGTGGAGCCCTTTTAAAAAGAGACCCCAGAGGACTCCCTTGACTCTTTCATCAATAAGGTTATAACAAGAAGATGGCTGTCTATGAAGCAGGAAGTGGGCCCTTACCAGACACTGAATCTGTCAGCACCTTGATCTTGGACTTCCCAGCCTCCAGAATTATGAGAAATAAACTTGTGTCGCTTATATGCCAAAAACAAAACAAATAACCCTCAAGAAACCAATTAAACAAAAACTTAAAAGCAGCTAAAGAGAGAATTAATGAACCGAAAAATATATCTAAAGAAACTCATTAGACTATAGCAGAAGGAGAAAGGGGACTGAAAATATGAAAGAGAGATTGAGAGATAAAGGAATGAGAAGGAGGAAATGAGAATGTTCACAATGTTTTTTTCTTTTCTTTTTTTAAAGATTCTATTTTTTAAAGTAATCTGTACACTCAACGTGGGGCTCAAACTTACAACCCCAAGATTAAGAGTTGTATGCTCTACCAACTGAACCAACCAGGTGCCCCTCAACTTGTTTCTAATAAGAGAGTCAGAAAGCACAACAAGAGGGAATGGGAAAAAGGAAACAATATTAAATAAACAAAACAAAAAGTTAATGACTCGGTGGTTTTCAGAATTGAGGAAAGACATGAATTTTTGTATTCAAAAACCACAATTTTCTCAAACAATTAAATTTTAAAACATATATACATAAATTTTAAAACACAATTAAGTATTAAAGATGAATAAGTCTTAAAAGCAACGCACAAGAAGTCAGATTACTTAGATTGATAACACTTCTCAACAATAAAGACCAGGAGAAAGTGGAATTCCATTACCAAAGTGTTGAGGGAAAAGAGGGGCAATCTAGGATTTAATGCCCCATTAAAGAATTACTGAAAACTGAGGGCGAAATAAAAATGTCTTTCAGATGAAAACTGAGCCTTAATAAACAAAAAAACTACTAAAGAGAAGGAAATTGGACTTAGAAAGAAGAAGTGGTCTGCAGAAATCATTTTTACTACGGTAAGTGGTAAAAACATGAGTGAATCTAAGGAAATATTGTCTGTACCAGACACTAAGTAAAAATAACAATGAGGGAAGAAAAATGGAGAAAGGAACTAACATACTAGACAAGAAATAACAGAGAATGAAGATGATCTGGGGGAAAAGAACAAAGGCTCTTATATTATTGAAGAGTGGCAGAGATATTTTGAATAGCTTTAGAGTTTTCTAAGCCAGGTAAGAAGTTGACAAGTTAAGAATATATACTAAAAGAAAAGAAGTGAAGGTGAATCAAGGAAATCTCCATTAATCCAAAAAAAAGGAAAGATTGGGGGAGAGGGGGCAGTGGAGGGGAGAAACAAGAAAGAAAAGAGTAAAATTTATGGAAAACACAAATTAGGATAATAGAAAGAAGTCCAAATATATCTATTATCATAACAATGTAAGCAAAACAAACAACTCAGTTGACATAGAGGAATTGTAATGGAACCAACAAATCCAGCTACTGCTGTATGAATGAGATCTATTTAAGTCTTAATGACAGGAAGTACAGAGTTAGCAAATACTAACCGAAAGAAAGCCTGTTTAACTGTTAATATCAAACAAGAGACCTTAAGGCAAAAAGTGTCATTCGGGGCGCCTGGGTGGCGCAGTTGGTTAAGCAACTGCCTTCAGCTCAGGTCATGATCCCGGAGTCCCGGGATCGAGTCCCACATGGGATCGAGTCCCACCTGGGATCGAGTCCCACATGCGATCGAGTCCCACCTGGGATCGAGTCCCACCTGGGATCGAGTCCCACCTGGGATCGAGTCCCACATGCGATCGAGTCCCACATGCGATCGAGTCCCACATGCGATCGAGTCCCACATGCGATCGAGTCCCACATCGGGCTCCCAGCTCCATGGGGAGTCCGCGTCTCACTCTGACCTTCTCCCTTCTCATGCTCTCTCTCACTCTCTCTCTTTCCTAATAAATAAATAAATAAAATCTTTAAAAAAAAAGAAATGTAAACATATTAAAAAAAAAAAGTGTCATTCGGATAAAGAGAATCATCACCTATATAAAAGCAACAATTCTCCAAGGAGTTACTTTACTAAAAAGCAAAGTTCTGTCCGTAAAACTGTGTTCTCACTTCCATTGCAACTTTTATAGAAGTATTCCTACTGGGAAAAAATAATAACACCTTCCTATCTAATCTCCCAAATAAATCAGATCTAAATGACTGAGTTTGGTTCTTTTCACTCCCCTTTCTAACTAACCCCATGGCCATCTAAAAGGATTAAAGTCACTTAAATTTTTCAGCAATGTCAAAGGAAAAGGATTCACATTGAGCACTCCTATTACTTTATTTATTAAATCCTTATTGCAGTGAGCAGTAAAAGGAATTATAGATTTTCATGAAGGTTCTCTGCAGGATGGAAACACTGACTCCATTGTATCAGCAATTATATTAAATATTAAATATTATGGAAGAAATGAAATTTCTAGGCAAAACAGTGAGTAGTTTCAAAAAACCGAGTTCCTCTTATGCCAGGTTTCAAATACATTTCCCACAATGCATGGGCATTTCAATTAATTTTCTTCATTCGGTTTTTCTGTTTGTGAAAGAACACAGTTTTCCCATATACAAACTAGGGGTAATAAAACTTGCTCTACCTGGTACAGGGTTACTGTGTGGATAAAACTAAACAGTACATGAGAAAGCCCTTTGCAAACCTTTTAGCATTATGTAATGTAAGAGATCATTATGAATCCATTGTCCTGGGATAGAGTGTTCGTATTAAGATGCCTTACCTACCCTTCCTTAAATATGCATGTAAAAAATCTCAATTTTCTCTTACTGGGTTTTGTCTAATCTTGAAGAGCAAAGCTACTCCCATTTATATATTTACACAAATATTACACATTTACACAGATATTATTGACACAAATAAAACACATATTACACAAATATTATATATTTACACAAATATTTACACAAACAAAACAGCTGCTCACCTTTCTCTTGCTGGGCACACACACCACACAGCTATATGTACACTCGAAGACAAGGAAAACTTGCTTCAGTATTTATTGTGAAGAAATGTTTTTTCTTTTTTTTTTTCTTAATGGGTTCTGTGGCTCTTGTAAGGAGGGCTAGAATATTTTGTGATGCCTTCTTATGATTTGATTCACTACTCTTATGTAGGTAATACTGAATTCTTGAGGTAAATAATGTGAGTCTGGTAAAGAAAAAAAATTGCAGTCAAAGTTGTAGTGAAGAGGGGATGAGGCTGAATAGACAGTAGATAGGAGATGGCAGCATTCCCTCCAAAGGCCATGGCCTTCTCCTTCTGGAGAATCTGTGGATCCATGCAAGAGCATCTGCAGAAAGAGTTAAGTGCTGTGGAGGCAGGCAGACCTGTCAAAAACTGGGTGAAGAAAGGTGAGTTATGTCATCTCAAGCTTCCATTTCAAAATAGGGGCAAGAGAGTCTACCGAGCTATCAAGTAGGGGCAAGGAAGTCTACCTACATATCAAGTAGGGGTGAGGAAGTCTACCGACATATCAAGTAGGGGCGAGAAAGTCCACGACATATCAAGTAGGGGTGAGGAAGTCCACGACATATCAAGTAGGGGCAAGGAAGTCTACTAAACAGGTCCCTGGTCTGCTGCCCAGCCTGTGTGCTCTCACACCACTACGTAGGCTTCCACCAAGACCTCCGCTCTCCTACTTGGCCTTAACTACTTGGTCTCAGCCCACAGCTTCTCATCTCTCTGCAGAGTGTCAATCAACTTCGAAGTGATGAGACAACTCTACTATCTTTGTAAGCATCCCTTTCGCCATGTCTTCTAAATGCTGGAATCATCCCGAATCACTGTAGCTGTGACAGCAGTCCCCACCACCAAGACACTTTCCCAGGTCACCACCAGGGAAAGCCTTGGCAACTGGGCCACTGCCTCATATCAGGGACTCTCCTACCTGCCCCACCTACTGCTCAGGACAGTATCCTCTTCACCTACCAGGGATGAGTAAACTAGGCCCAGATCTCCATTTTACCTTGTCATTTCAACCATCTTTTTCAAGACCACGATGTGCTACTTCAGACCCTCCAAGAGGCAGAGTGCAGAGACAGGACTAGAAATGCAAGAGAATTTGTGGGCCAGCCCCCATGATGGAGAGAGGAAAAGGGGGAGTGCCAGGTAGGAGAGTCTTAGAAGCAGCCCCGTTCGGAGAGGGAGTCAGCCAAGCTGATGGGGAGTCCACCAGAGGGCTCCCCGTGTAGCAGAAACGAGCCTGCCTTACAACCACAGTTGCATCCCCTCACGGGCCAAGCGATCCGTGGAAAGCTCATGTCCAGGCAGGTGCAGACAGATTCTGAGCAGCGCCTGGCAGCAGACGCAGCCGCCTGGAGGCTCCTCACAGCAGGAGAGCCAGGCCTTGCATTTTCGCAGCCACTGCAAGGATGGAGAGACCTGCAAACACCTCACGGGGTGATCAAAATGACTATCACCCATCGCTTCTCGACCTTCTGGCTAAGATCAAGTGCAAAATGAATATCACCCATGAGGGGCAGACCAATATCATGTAGCTCTGATATGATACCCGGAAGAGGACATCACAGTGCTTCTATGGTCTGTCCCCCAAACATGCGCAGCCTGGATCTAATCACAAGGAAGCATCGACAAATTCACGTTAAGGGGCTACATGCAAATAATGACCAGTAGTCTTCAAAAATCTCAATGCCATGGAAGACAAAGAGAGGCTGAGGAGGTTTTCCAGTGAAAGGAAACTAAGGAGGGTAAACTCAGTAGTGACCCTGGATGGGATCCTGTACCAGAGGGGAAAGAATGGCAGCAAGAACACTATTGGGACAATTGATGCAATTGGATTAAGTGCCGCAAGATTTGATAAAAGCATTGTATTAATGTAAAATTTCCCTGAGTTTGATCATTGGACTATGATTCTATAAGAAATTCCTATTCTTGATAGGAAATACATTCTGATGTATTAAGGTATAAAGAGGCATAACATATGCAACCTTCTCTCAAATGGTTCAGAAAAATAAATTATATAAACTAGAGATACAGAGAATATGAAGGACATTTCCTGAAAGGTACATGGATTGAGTTGCACGTACAACTGCTGACTTCGTCAGTGGTCGAATACCACACTGAGACGTGAAAAGTACATGAGCGACATTAAAACACGTTACTAACACCAGCTCTCTCAGCTTTGGGCCAGTGAGATGAAAGACACACTGAGTCGAAGTTTTAGGGGGTGGCTTTCATTATTCAGTCACGACTATGTGGTGATTCATTATTGCACTTGCTAGAAACTCCACCCCACTGTCTGTAATTATCTGTTTTACTTTCATTTTCTTTCTTTTTTTTTTTTTTTTAAGGAGCCTGTTAGGGGCACCTGGGTGGCTCAGTCAGTTAAGCATCTGCCTTCAGCTCAGGTCGTGATCCCTGAGTCCTGGGATCAAGCCCCGCATCAGGCTCCTTGCTCAGTGAGAAGCCTGCTTCCCCCTCTCCTCCCCGCTTATGTGTGATCTCTCTCTCTCTGTTGCTAATTCTCTCTCTCAAATAAATAAATGAAATCTTTTTTAAAACAAGGACCCTGTTAGATAAGATTCTAAATGTGGGCATATTGACTTTGATCCATTAGTATTACCACGCTGGTTTACATAAAGTGGGGGGGGGGGGGATAGCCAGTCTGTCAGCAGAAATTTTCAGCTATGCCTATTGAAAGATAATAGCTCAAGGACATACGTAGACATTTGCGATGTCCCTATCAAGCTTTGATTTTCACAATTCTTACACAAACATAAACACAAATTCTTACGTAAACACACACACACACACACACACACATAAACACACATACACACACAGGCTTATAACCTCAAGTTTTACCTCCACTCACCAGCGTATCCAGTTTATCCTTTTCAAAGCTGCTTACGTCCGTTATCTCCTAGACATGACGTCTACCTTGTGAACTACTCACCTCTAAAGATGTTCTCCCTCAGTCTGTGTCCCAGCTCTGGTGCCTACTGTGGTGTGACGTTGGACAAGTTTTGGACAAGTTACTTTACCTTCCTGTATTCTCAATTTATTATCACTGCATTACAGAGAAGGTCTCTGAAGCACGGGACAGCTCAGCGAACTGTCTAAAGGACTTGGCAATTCCGTGTCAGGGCTGGGAACTTCTTTTTTTTTTTTTGAACTTTAAAGATCAGATTTATTTGGAGAAAACAAAACAAAAAAAACCCCACAACCCAAAGGATGGGATTTTACATCTCAGGACATCTCCCAGGTATAAGTCTACAGATTACAAATCATTTTCATAGAAGATATTTTGTACAAATTTTACATGTATTAAGGAGCGGGACAGAACCCGTTTCTGTGGAAACGGGGGCAGGAGGGGAGTGGGGAAAAAACAGCTTTTTTGGATACAACCATTTGGAAGGAATAGACCCAAAGA
>CM052798.1:63480512-63503251 GCA_028533885.1 Nasua narica
GAGGTTGTAAGAACAGCTCACAATGTCCCTATTTATCCACCCTCCCTCCCCACCTAAGACCATTAATTCTAGAATTTTCTGAGGTGTAAAAGGGGTCGAAGAAATAGAAGCAGGAATGGAGGGAAGGAGTGAGAGAGAGTCCGAAGACATGAAGGAGCCAAGATGTGCAGGAGAAGAAGGGCTGGGAACTTCTATGGAGCTTTCTCGGCTCCCCTACAAAGACACAGATTTGTCTTCCATTAGTACCAGCGTCATGTGACTTCAAGGAACGTTTCCTTAACAAGGTGTTGTTCAAAAATAAAAGTCACATTTCTCATTAAGCAGGTGACAATTTTCTGACATTCAATTCCATTTAGCAAGCAGTATTTAGAAGGCAGGAAGCAGGGGAAGATGGGGGAGGGTTTGGGAGCCAGAAGCTTCGGATGGGAAGCCGGCTTCTGCCACTTAATCTGTGCTCAGTTTTCTCTTTGGCAAAATGGAAATTCGGATGTTGGGATGGGTGGCAATACTACATGTACATAGTAGGCATTCAACCAAAATAGCTTTTTAAATATATACTATTTTTTGAGCGCTTGCTACTCACCAGGAACCTGCTATGCACACGACACATGGAGACACAGAAAATGTAGTCCCTGCTGTCAGGGGCTGACCCTCCAGGAATTTGTAATGCTCCCTCTCCCTCGTCTAGCAAGGATACTAAGCCAGTTGTATACGCCGCAGTTGTTTTCTTCCGAGTATGCTCTTTAAATTTTGTTTACATTTTTTTTGAAAGTTTAGTTATGTATTTTAGAGAGGGGTGGGGAGGGGCAGGAGGAGAGAATGTTCAAGCCGACTCCCTGCTGAGCGGGAGAGTCGAGGTGGGGCTCGATCTCACAACCCTGACATCATGACCTGCGCCCTGAGCCGAAACCAAGAGTCGGACTCTCAACCCAGGTGCCCCTTTTGCTTACATTCTTAATTCCCTGATGTTTTTCATTTTTGTGGAATAAATCTAAGCGATTTTTCCTTTATGGTTTACTGACAGCCATAAACCCAGAGAGCCCTTCTCTACTTCTCCTAATGGATCAGTATTCATCTATATTTGTTTCTAGTTCTGTTACAGACTGTTTTTCCCATTTAAATCTTTAATCCACTTGGCATTTGTTTGGTTACGTGGTGGTAAGGTGCTGAAGGGTCATCTTTTTCAGACACATTCCTGATAATACTGGTTTATGATACTGGTAGCTCATTTGGTTGGCACCCATTTCAGTTCAATAACTTCCCCTCTGAGTTGCCTGCCATGAATGTGAATTGCCATTCTTTGAAAAAGGCCAAAGGGGAAAATGTATATTGATGGGCTTTTTCCCATTTAGTTGCTTCGTTTTTAAGGCAGGACAATAAATGTCAGTTCTTTTGCCTCAATCGTATAAATGCGGAAACTTAAACAGAATATTTTATACGAGGGTTAAAGGTCAGAGGCACACTAAGCCTAGAGAAAAGTGTGAGAGAGGTAGTCATGTCATGACCGTATTAGTCACAGATCCTCACACTAAAGCTTCCCTCAACTGCCTTTCATCTTATGGTCATCTTTTCCAGATGGACTATGGAACCATTTATGCCAGGGAAAGAAAATTCTAGTAGAATCGTCATGTATCCTTTCCTCAGTCTGTTAATTTGGGTCCTTAAAAGCTGTTCTGGGAACGTGACCTACTCAAGAAAGGATATGGGAAGCAATCTCCGTGTGAGTCCGGCTGGCAGCTCAACTCCACCTTCCCCAGAGATTGGACTTGGGCTGGGTGACCTCACTGGCCAAGAGTTGAGTGTGGACGTGGAAGTTTCCCCACGGAGTGTCTCGTTGCTCGGCCAGGGTCACAGTGCTGGTGTGGATCCCCTTGAGGCCATGGTTTGGTCCTCTGAGCATGCAGCCCATGCTGGCTGCCCCTGACGCCCCTCAGGGAACATATCACCTCCCTGCCCCATGGTCAGCCCGCAGAGCTTTGAGCATTCTCCCTCACCACCGATGCCCAACCAGGCTCCTCTGACCTCCTGCTCTGGGAGGTACGGAAGCTCCTGATGGGGTTTCCTAGCACCCTGCTGCCCCACACATTCCACATGTTAATGAAGTGTTAAGAGCTTACCACCTGCAATACTCATGGAGTTGCTTTACCAGAGTCAGGTAGAGCTTGCACTGGGGTTGGTCTTGGCACAAGGTGCTGCCGTTCTCTGTAGGGGTCTAGAAAGAAATAGGCAGATCAGCTCCATGTGCACTCAGGCATCTAGAAGACTCCATGTCTTCTTCATTTGGGAGGGGGGGGCCACGCTACCCTCTTTGCCCTGCCCCCCAGGCACATCCCCTCCCCCCCACCCCCCCGCAGACCACCAGGCTCAGGAATATTCCTCTAACATGACCTCATTCATTACCAACCCCTAAATCGAGGCAGTGGGGGTGGGCAGAACACAAACCTCTGAGTCCCTCAGTCAGTCCGCCTCCCCATCCCCTAATCCTCAACCTCCCCACATGCTGCCCCTGAGGGAGGCATAAAGGCGAAGCACCTCCTAGCACTTACCTAGAACACCCCCCTTTCTCAGGGAGCCCTACTTAGTTCTGAACCTTCGTGATCCCACACCCAAATCTTGATGGTGGTAGTGGGGGTCGTGGGGGTCGTAGTGAGGAGGATGGACTCTTCATAGAGGCTCTGTGCCATCTGTAAGCTTCCGACTATTGATGTCAGGCTGGCTTTGTTGGTGGTTACACTCACACATGTTGCCAACTTTATAGACACAGACGGTGGCTGGCCTTAAGGTCTGGTACTTCAGAGTACCTGTGCGTGCGTGCGTGCATACGTGCATGTGTGCGTATATGTGTGCGTATGTGTGTGAGTGTGTGTGTGTGTGTAGGGTAGGTGGGGGCGGATGGTGCAGAAACAGAAAGTCTTGGGTAAGCGTCTTTTAACTATGTGGGAAGGAGAAATAGCCATGTGATAGAAATACGCATTCAAGCCATTCCTCCTAATAAGTGTATTTCTCCACAACAGGAGTTACGAAAGCAGACCCTTCTCTCTCAAAGAATAGTCCAAAAGCATGAACTCCCAAGAAAATGACAGGGTATTTAGCAGAAAAGTCTTCTGAGAGAGAAAAAATATGTATACAGGTAGATAAAACATATACATGAGATCTGGTATATCCCCTGGAGACCGTTTTCAGGCAAATTTCTCCGTGTGTTTGTTATGGTGTTTAATTATAGGGAAATGGCATCACTGTTTTGCTGTTTTAACCTGGGTGATCGTAGAAGCTTTGTAACTAATTTCCCCCACTCATCTCACCCACCCCTAATCCATCCTTCATGGTGCTGCCTTTTCTGGTCGGGTAGCTTCCTAGGTGCTCACAGTCCCTGTGGTCTTGCCTGTCACTTCTCTGGCCTTGTCTTCTATTAGTTTCCTCAATATATAACCTACATTTTAACCACCCCAAAACAGTTTCTGCAACTGGTTGGGTTCTCTTTCAGATGTCCATGCCTTTGGCCTACCATTGCTTTCCTCTAGAAAGCTCTACCCCCAACCCCACGCACGGCCATCTGGTCAAGCACAATTTCTTATGCAAGTCTCATTTCCAACATTGTCTAGTTCTCCTTAAGAGGCCTTAATTTATACCCCAGACAAGCAGGAGCTATGGCCACTCTGCTCTCACATAGCACTTGGGGTGACCCTGTTTTATCCTTGGTTTGTACATTGTTGTCTTTCCCACCAGACTCCAAACTTCTTGGGGCCAGAGACCATGGCATTCATTCCTTGCACCCTTAGTACCTAGCACAGTATTAGAAAACAACAAATACGCATTGAATTAATGGTCTTTAACAACATCTCCTTTTTCCATCTACACATCGTATTGTCACTTAGTGTTTCCCCAAATTAGTGGTGCTTATCACTTCCCTTGCCTAACTTGTCATCTAGGAAACTTCCATGCTTATTAGCCAAGTCCGCCGCTCAAACCCCCCAGCTGGAGAAAATTAAATATTGATAACAGCTCCCTGATTTTCCACCAAAGGCAACCAAGAGCTAAGACCAACGCACTGTCCGGCTATCGTGGATAACACACACAGGCCGGCGCAACCCACGGTGCTAGGTCGAAATGGTGCTATTAATACTCTCTCCTCCAGTAGAGCCAGCATGGAAGGCTCACAAGTGAGGATGTAAATTCACTTTGTCAAAGCAAACATTCCTCTTGGGGGACATCTGCTCAACCTCGAGGAGAGAATAATGACCGCAGCCCACAGGCAGCAGGGGATGAGTAATTTACTGCTGCTAGGCAATTACTGTTGCTAGAAAAAAAAATTGCTTTCATTTAAAATTCCCTTTAAACCATATGTATCATGGCTCATGGGATAATTTATGTATCATTAGAAACTGAGAAACATACATCACCCTAACAAATTGTCTCTCCCATTCACCACAGCCAATAGCTCCCAGGGGTCTTCAAGAAGTCAGAGTTGTGCCGTCCTTGTTATGCAAGGCGGTGTGGAAATGTTGTATGTGACTCATTTAGCTCCTCATTCACTCCCCGGGTCTCTGGCAGAGACAGATGGCAGGGCAGACATTTGCCACCATTTTCACCCACTGGTTTACAGAAGCATTTGCTGTAAACGAGCCCACGGTAGGACCGCCTTGAGTTGTATTGTTTTCCCTAAGAACCTGATTGTCTGTTTTGAGATTTGGTTCATCTCAATGTCTTCCCAGCGCTAATATGTTTTCTCCAACATACACCGCGTGTGACAATTCCACATCCCCCCATTCGAGACGGGCGCTTCTAACAGCAAATGGCTGCAAAGAGCTTGAAGAGAGCATCCCACTGTCCCGGGGAGCAGGTCCCACAAGACTTTGCTGAGTCAGGTCAGAGGTCATATGGTAGCTGAGCGAACATGCTTGAGTTTAGACGATGAGCTGCCCTCAGCTGCCTCTCTGTCAAGGGAAACACCTGGAATACAAAGTAGGCAAATGAGGCATGAGGGGAAAGGTGAGTAGCCCAGCATCCAACTTGCCAACGTACTAA
Source organism: Nasua narica (assembly GCA_028533885.1). Lineage (NCBI taxonomy): Eukaryota > Metazoa > Chordata > Mammalia > Carnivora > Procyonidae > Nasua > Nasua narica. The sequence continues at coordinate 63,485,538 of CM052798.1, forward strand.
GATTCACTCTTTTCTTTTGTTAAATTTCAGTTGGTTTGAAGACAAAGTACAATGCCGGGTTCCTAGCTTTTTCCTAAATCCTAAATTTAGGATTTTCCTAATTCCTAAATTTAGGAATTTCCTAAATTAAATTCTTTAATCGCTGAGGTCATCCCTGAGTTATACTGTCCTATCAGGAGAATTTCCTACATGACTTGTGGGGCCTCTTGTTCAAAAAATATTAAGAATTGCAGGGGCACCTGGGTGGCTCAGTTGTTAAGCTTCTGCCTTCGGCCCAGGTCATGATCCCAGGGTCTTGGGATTGAGCCCCGCATCAGGCTCCCTGCTTGGGGGAAAGCCTGCTTCTCCCTCTCCCACTCGCCCTACTTGTGTTCCCTCTCTCGGTGTCTCTCTCCCTCTCTCTGTCAAGTAAATAAGTAAAAATAAATAAATAAATAAATAAATAAATAAATAAGAATTGCAAGACTGTGAAGGCAAAGCATCAAACCCCGTATGAGGTCCTTTGGGAACGCATAGGTCACACAGTCACAAAGCTGCAGAGCATCGATATCAAGCATCCCAAATGGAAAGCAGACATGTTTCCGCACTGCCTCCAACTTGGCCCATCACATTTCCCTTCCCGTGTCTAGAGCTCACCGTCCTTCCTCGAGTGCCTCAGATCTGAACACCATGCGCCAGAGTCCATCCGGCATTCCTCGGTCCCTCTGTCCCCCAAGAGTTGCTTCCTGTGTGTCTCACAAGTAGTGTGAACTTCTGGATTTGGTAGACTCCATTAACGTGATGGTTGGAATGTTAGAACTTGAAGTGAGAAGCAGCAAAAGAAAATCTGCTCGAGTTACATGAAAACAAAGGGGAACATGGTGAAGAGTAAAGCGTGATCTTGTCATACAAAGTTACTGAAATGAGTGGCGGCTACAGGGGAATTCTTCAGATGATGGGACTTGTCTTCACACACCACGGATCTTCGCAGTAGATCCGGCAGGAGCAATCCAAGGTTAAGACCACAGCAGCAGTTCACCGAGCCTGCTCCCCCCGCGACTCCAGGGCCCCTGCCCGTCTGTGAGAGAGCTGGGCCACAGGGTGACTGGCTGTGTGTCCCTAGAGTGAAAGGTTGGACTGCTGTGCTTTTCCTAAACCCGAGAGGCTGAGCCTAGGCCTCCCCGCAGCCAGGTGGCCCTCCCACCATTGTTACACAGGACTGGATGTGGGGTATTTCCACTCTTAAAGTCCTAACCGGAACAGAGTCCACCAAAAGTGGGTGGTGAGCTCATGACAAAATAAGATCTTCCTGGCCAGCTGAGGTGAATAGATCCGCACATTTGTACACCACGCTAGAAAAGCTTCTCAAAAACGCAACATTCAGGGCGCCTGAGTGGCTCAGTTGGTTGAGCAACTGCCTTCGGCTCAGGTCATGATCCTTGAGTTCCAGGATCGAGTTCCCCATCGGGCTCCCAGCTCCATGGGGAGTCTGGTTCTTCTCTAACCTTCTCTCCTCTCATGCTCTCTCTCACTTTCAAAAGAAAAAAAAAAAAGATGCAACATTCACCATGCACTCAGGAGTCATGCCAAGTTCTAGGCCTTTCATGTTTGACTCATTTAATCCTCACAGTCCCCACTGTACAGATGAGGAAACTGAGGCCCTGTGGGATCTGTCCAAGGAGACTCAGTAGGCAAAGGACAGGAGCCCAGGAAGAATAGATGCAGACTAAACATCTTAACAACTTCACTGTTGCCTGATACCATGGAACCTACTTACAAACATGGCAGAAAAATCAAAAGGAAAGAATGGCTCAGGTTTCGATTTCAATGCCGGATTTGCCCAAGTTGTCTGACTCACATGTGAATCCCACAGTCTGATGAGGTTTATCATCATCATTTAGAAGGACAGAGTAATGTGCCCAGGGCCACAGAGCTCCAGAGGAAGCGTGGACTTTCACCGGAGTCAGTCCAGATGGCTCCCACGCCCAGGCTCCTTCCTCCCGCCCCCTAGTCGATAAGCTCAAGGGAGTTGCGTCTGGCTGGGAAGGTCATCCTCAAGGGTTGGAGATCCCAGGATGAAACCGGCAGACCCAGAGAGAATACGTCTCCCACCTTCCACAGTGAACTCTCCACGTGGAGGCCTGGGTTAGAGAGAAAATGGTTTGTCCCAGATGTATCTATGAGCAGGGCTGTGAGAATAACATTGTTCAATAAAACCCAAAAAGGTAATACCGTTGGTAAAATGACAGTTGTTTAAAATTACTAAAAAGAGAGAAAACAAGTCTTCCAGGGATAAAGGGTAATCCTGAAAGAGATTTTTCTTCCTGAAAGGGTTTTGTTTGGCTGGAGGGAAAAGAGAGAAAAGGAAACATGTAAGCCAATAAAAGAAAAACATGAGCATGGAAGACCATCATTCATCTTCTGTTCAAATGGCGGTCACACAGCTGCAGACTACAGAAGGCTTTAATGGCAGTTCTATTCAGAGACTAAATACTGGGGGTGCGCTCAGAACTGAGCGAGTGATCTAATCGCATACCTGATTCTGGAGTCTTGGAAATGACCCCAGAACCACCAGCTAAATGGTCCCTTAGTTTAGAAGTTGAATATAACTCTTGACATTTTTTGTTAAGAAGTTAACTAAAATGGGGCCCCCTGGGTGGCTCAGTTGGTTAAGCATCTGCCTTTGGTTTGGGTCGTGGTCTCAGGGTCCTGGGATCGAGCCCCAACTTGGGCTCCCTGCTCAGCGTGGAGTCTGCTTTTCCCTCTCCCTCTGCCCTTCCCCACCCCCACTCATGCTCTTTCTCTCTCAAATAAATAAAATCTTTAAAAAAAAAAGTCAACTAAAATGATCATTTTAGCAAAGTATTTTGTGTGTAGACATGAGTCACTTATTAATTTTAATGGTATCAAGTGAATGATTTTCCTGGCCTAGATTTGGTGAAGGGAGGGGTATGGGAAAGGAAATCTGATAGGGGCTTGGCTGGGAGGGGCAGGAGGAAAAGAGGGAGAGCCTTGGGATGGGGGTTCCTGCTTAATTCAAATTCTGCTCTTCTCTAAGAAATTTAAAATAGTTGGCCCCTAAAAGATAGTGCAAGTATGAGATAAATCCATGCATGAAGTTATCTTTGTCTCAAGTCATTATCATAAATATTTATTGAATAACTTCTATACACTAACTCCTCCATCACTGCCTTTAAGAAAGTGAGGAATCCTTTTTGAAGACCAGATAGTTAAAAGAGATGTGATCTGAATTTTGCACTCGGTGGATATTAAGAAATACTACATTAAGAAAATAGCAGTGGTTCCTTTTGTTGTGATAAAAATAAATTTATTTGGGAAAAAAATACCATCTTTATTTGCTTGGCAAGGGCAAATCACCAGCGTAGTAGAGTTCAACCGTTACAATGAGTGAGGCCTGGTACAGTTAACTTCCACCTGTCACGTGCACAATCAACAATTAGCACAAGTGACAAGGTCTCCAAATGACTGTTTCCAATTTATCCCACTGACCATGCCAACAGTTGCCTCCTGTCATGCTGAAACACACACACACACACGAAAACAGGCCCAGAAATGTCCTCTACAAGAGGTCTTTTTGTTGATTGAAGTGTCTTCTTTAAAAGGCTTACTAGCTCTCCAGCTTGGAATTTTTAGTTTAGTATCACAACCAACCTCATTGCTGTGCACACCATGAATTGACAAATGTCTTTAAATCCAAGAATCACTTTTAAAACAAACCCTTATTGGATGATAAACACGCATCTTTCAAGGCACGGCTTTACGTGCCATTGTTTTGGCACACTCTGAAACTGATACTTTTTCCACCCCACCACTGTGACGTCATAAATTAAAGTCCAATGCCGAATGTCATTATCATGGTTCCATTGCGCTCACGCCCAGTAGTTGACTGAGGTCTGTGCGTTGTCACCCAAGTTAACAAAAGGAACTTTGGAACTTCAGTTGTGCTCAACCAGCTGACAGTCCTCTTTCCTGCTCCACAAATAAATAAGTCAGTATTTTGGGGGGTGCTGGTCCGAACTGCTCGGGGTCCCTCTGCATTGTCACTGGGTAAAGTTAGGCCTGAAACTTGGTTATCTTTAGCAGAAGGACTTTAGTTGACAAGTATCAAGTGGTCCTCACTTCCTTTCCTGCATCAGAACGGGAGACGAAGAAAGAGAAAACAATGATTTCGAAATCTTGGAGATGGAAAAGGAATACTCTACGTTCTAGGCATGCGTAAGTTCTAGAGCTGCCGAGTGCCCCATGGAAGAGGAAGAAAGGCTAGGAAGGACGATGCACGTTATTTTTGGTTTGACTGGATGCCTCTGGCAAGTCTGAGGAGCCGGGCCTCGGTGGGACCCCGCATCTCCCTTACCGGCAAAGCCCACTCATGGCTGCAACAGATTTTCCCCTTCGCTGCAGTGGAGAGGGGGGAGGTTAACTCTGCCTCTGTCCATCCCAGTAGATCTTTCCAAAGAATCACATCACATTAGAACTGGAAGAGGTTTCAGAGGTCATCTGTCGCAGTCTGGTGGCACTCGAAAGACCAGGAGGTTAAGGAGAGCTCAGGGGGACACATTCAGTAACCAGCAGGGTCCAAAATAGAAACCCAGGTCTTCTGAGGATCAGGCTAGAGGCTCTGGCAATAATTTGAAGGAGAATCAGTCTGTGGTGGTTGCCGGACTGCTTGAGTAAAAGAGAGTGCCCCCCATCTGTGCTCTGCGGGAGGCAGAGCTGTGACACCTGGGGCTGCCAGTCACGGGCACCGGCCGGGGGTCCAGACACCAACCTCTGTGATGCCCTCCCTCCCCGGGTTCCCTCAGCGAGGTCCTTCTCCAACATTTACTCTCCATTTATGGTCTTCCTCAGTTAAACCATTCTTAGGTTTGTAGACTTTAAACATGTGCAGGTGTACTGCGTTTTTGATGGAGTCAAAGCCATCACTTATTCTCAGCACAACCATTTCCTGCATCAGTCCCAGGACCTTCATTTTCTCTCAGTGGGGTCCATCCAAATCTGCCCGGGATCCAGGCCTGGATCCGATGATTCAAGTCAAACTGCTCTAGCTGGCGTCACCCACGACCGTCCTTGGTGACAGACACTATTCTTTGCATTTTTGATATCCCTTTGCTCAAAACTTTCAACATTTTAGTTCTTTGGCTGACTTCCTTGGTAGGCTCCCCCATCCCGTTTAATTCTTTCATTCATCATGACCAGTAAACCCTCCCCTGAACCAGCATCTTCTTGAGGGCCCCTACCACGCCACACAGCAGACGGTGGGCCTCTACTGCTGCTACTTCTCAGCCCTCAGACCCAATCTGACCAAGAACTTCTCTCGTCCACCCCTTAAACCTTCTACTTGTTCCATGTGGCTGCACGAGAAAACATTTAAAATACCACCTGTGGCTTTCTGTGATGCACACCAAGGTCCAAAAACCAAACACCAAAGACTGACTGGTTACTTTCCAGAATTCACGATTACCTTCTCTGATGAATATTTTTTCTTTACAGCTAAATACACATGAGAAAGAGCAACTTTGCAAGACTTTCCTTACACAAGGTGCCTCTTAGGCAGCAGCTGTCTATTAGAAAAGTTAATTTCCCTTTATCTCAGCTCCTATGACAACAATTTAATGCTCTGAGAGGAAGAAATGTGATTTTTTAAAAACTTCACTTTTCTCAGAAGACCTCATTTCATATTTATCAGGCATTCTTTGGAAATGTGCAATCACATCATTTCAAAATCCCAAGATGCGGTATGAATTGATTAACAGAAAATACATCCTGTGGTTTTAAGTAGCAATTAAGTTCTTCCATCTTCCTTCAGGAATTTGGTTTAGAGAATTCTCAGAAACATGGGTAGAGGATATTTTTATATCCCACCTCTGACTTCACATGAAAACAAGTAAGGGTACAATCAAGAAAACTATCCTCATATGACCTCCATTCTCGTCCCCAACACACCATATGGATGCTTTGCCGTCTGAGGTGTAGACCATTTGCTTAGGAGGAAAGTTGGGTCAAGGCAGAGCTACTGATGCTATAGATGTGTGTTCCCAGGCAAGGCCTCCTCTCAAGCAGGTTTCCTACTCTGCTCAAGAGAAGTTATTTGTACCAAATACTGCAGCAAGGGGAAAGGCCTTTGACATTCCCAGAGCTCCACCTCTAGAAGTAAGCATATGGACCTCTTACTTGGCCACCTCAGAGTTCACCCTCTTGACTTTAGGGACATAACGTAACTCCTATCTTCCCATTAGAGTCTCATAAGAGTCCCAAGAGATTTCAACCACGTCACATAGCTTTCTACCCTGTTTTAAAAGAAACAATTCACTTCTGAAGCCAGTTTCAGTAGGAGGAAAGAAAATGAAAGATGAATGATTTCCCACAATAAGCTGATTTCTGAGTGTAGAGTAAATCTTGGAAGAACTCTTTGTTAAAGTCACAGAGAAGCTCACCTTGGGAGCACGGAGACCTGATTAAACACAATACTGACCTCCTCAGGCAGCAGACGCAGGACAAGAAGGCTGAGGACTCTTTCTGATACTTCTCTTTGCTACTACATTCCTTCAGGAATTCCTGAAGATCCGTTTCGGGAAACCCATTCTGTTGGTATTTCTGTAAAAAGTACACAGTGTTGTTACCTTATTTAGAGAGCATGAGAAACTACTCCCTTTGTCAGCACATCAAACCCACCTTGGCTAAAATAAAACTCTCCCACATTGCTAGCTCAGATCCAAGAACTGATATTAACAGTGATGCATCAATCTGTCAGTCCCAGAGAGCCAAGCCAGGGCCACCATGGGAACAGAAATAATCCAAAAGTCCCAGGAAGCAAGCCATGACTAGGCAGGGGAGGGGTGTGTTAATAAGGGGGAATGAAGGAAACAGTCAAAAGTTTAAAATTTTAATGCTAATTCTAAGACCAGAGAAGATCTCCCCTTTCCTCACTGCCAATGTAGAGCCTACAGAGAAGTAAGCCCTGTGTCCTCTACTTTTATAGAAGCTGGTCACTCCGTGGGGCACAAGGCAGCAAGTTCTTCCCGGTAGACACAAAGAGCCTGCCTGGACCCCGCTCACCCCATGCCTACTGAGGGCGACGAGGCTGGACCTGCTCCCAGGGCCATGGCCTCATCACAGACAGGAACCCCCCAGGGCAGGAGGCCCTGCTACTAGCGCCAACCGCCCATTCCCACCCCCACGTGAGTGCTCATCTCCCCATCGACAAGCAAAGCACTCGAGGAGCATTTCCAATGGATGGTCATCTTCTTCTTCTTCTTTTTTTTTTTTTTTTAAGATTTTATTTGTCAGAGAGAGTGAGAGCACAAGCAGGGAGAGGAAAGGTAGAGGGAAAGAAAGAAGCAGGCTCCCTTGCTGAGCAGGGAGCCCGACTCGATTGTCCCCGTCACCGAGACCGAGACGGACTGGTTCGGAGGCGTGTTGGAGAAGAGAAAGGATGTGGGTCCCGATGGGCCGAGCGCGGTCAGTCTCCTCAGGGACAGCTGTACCTGTACGTCTTGGAACTTAAAGCTGGAATAAAAAGCTTTAGCGATAAGGGGTGACTGCCACCTCGACAGCCTGTCCAGATGCGGGCACGCCTGTACGCTGCACGACGCGGCCATTTGCGTGGTGCACGTTTCCTTGAGATGATGACAGCTTAGGCTTTCGTGGCTGCCTCGCCTCCTGCCTCCCTCAGCCGCCCCGTGGGTGCTGCAAGCTGTCAGACGGATCTGCAGCACTGCTCTGTAGCTCAGGGGAAGCTCTGTGCCCCCTCGTGGGGTGGCCCCTCCACAGCAGAGGGTCGCGCTTGGAAAAATCCTGTTTCGGGACCCCGTCTGAACAGCCAATGTCAATGCCTTGGGGTTTTGTCCTCTTCTTAAATCAGACTAATTCAGAAGAAGACCGTCCATTGAGGGGCCCCCTGGGGCTTCAATCCTTTAAGCCTCTGCCTTCGGCTCAGGTCATGTTTGAAATGCATGTTTGAAATTCACTGCCAGCACCTAGAAAGTTTTTTTTCTAGGAAAACCTCAAAATCCAAGTAAAATAGTACTATTTTAAATTAAAAAAAAAAACAACAACATAATATATTCCTATGTCCCAATCCGTACAGAATGTTGTCGTTTTTTGGCAGGAAATGTGACTTACCTTAATGGTGTCATAGGAGTCTGTAATCAGCGCAATGAACAGGCTGAGGATCATATATATGAAAAGACTGATGAAGGAGTACAAGTACAGGCGACTAAACAGCCACACCAAGGTGCTCTTCTGCTGGATCTGAGCAAAGGTCGCAAACATGTCATCGCCGTTGACCAGAGAAAACAGACACTCAGCAACTGTGTTCAGATCTTCAAACTGGGGGGGAGGGAACCAAAATTAGTTTTTAGGAAGTATGATCCAAAAAAAGCAGAGAAGTACCTAGTTAGCTTATTCTGTTGTTGTTGTCTCTATTATTAACATTCATTATATTTTTTTAAAGATTTTATTTATTTATGTGAGAGAGAGAGAGAGAAAACACGAGTAGGGGGAGGAGGAGAGGGACAAGTAGACTCCCCACTGAGCAGGAAGCCCAGGTGGGGCTTGATCCCAGGACCCCGGGATCATGACCTGAGCTGAAGGCAGACACTTAATGACTGAGCCACCCAGGTGTCCCTGTTCTATATGTTTTAAAATGAATTTTAGGCGTGCCTGGGTGGCTCCCTCAGCTAAGCATCTGCTTTTGGCTGAGGTCATGATCCCGGGGTCCTGGGATCAAGCTGTGTAAGGCTCCCTGCTCAGCGGGAAGTCTGCTTCTCCCTCTGGCCCTCCCCCTACTTCTGCTCTCTCTCTCAAATAAATAAATAAAATCTTAAAAAAATTAAATAAAACATCTAGAATAATCCACAATAAGAAAACATTATTCAAAACTCTGCTCAGGGCACCAGGGTGGCTCATTCAGTTAAGGGTCTGACTTGATTTTGGCTCAGGTCTTGATCTCAGAGTCCTGACATCAAGCCCCTTGTCAGGCTCCTTGCTCAGCCAGGAGTCCGCTTGTCCCTCTCCCTCTGCCCCCTCCCCTGGCTTACACTGTATCTAATAAATAAATAAATCTTTAAAAAAAAAACTCCTCTTGATATTTTCCTCATTTTTTTTCTTTTGCACTTTGTGTATATTTGTGGTTGTATCATCTAACAGTTTTGGATCCTAATTTTTTTTTCTACTGAACATTTTCTTATGTTACACTTAGAAAGCCTCTTTTTTTTTTTTTTTTTAATATAGCAGATCATTCCTTGGATGTCAAACTTAACGATTTCCTTCTGGCTAGACATCCCGATAATGTTTGCAATAATAAAGGACGATGTAATAAACATTTCTCAGCACTGTGTTTTTTCCTGTTATTGGGTCTCATCTGCCAGGCCGCTTTCTGGAAGAACGGGCTGCTGTGCTCTACAAGCAGCAGCCAGGGGAGTGGCTGGAAGAGAGAACTGGCTCAAGAAAGTTTTGCCATGTGGAGGGTTTTACCTCAGCCTTTCCGACCGTCAGTCCGGGTCATTTTAGCACATTAAAAACTTAAGATTTTAAGGGTGCCTGGGTGGCTCAGTGGGTTAAGCCTCTGCCTTCAGCTCAGGTCATGATCTCAGGGTCCTGGGATCCAGCCCCGCATCGGGCTCTCTGCTCAGCAGGGAGTCAGCTTCCCCCTCTCTCTCTGCCTGCCTCTCTGCCTACTTGCGATCTCTCTCTCTCTGTCAAATAAATAAAATCTTTTAAAAAAATAAAAAAAATTAAAAATAAAAACTTAAGATTTCCAAGGGTGGGAAAGTGTCAAAAGATGAGGGCTCACAGCTCGTGCCTCCGAGGGGCTCCCCTGCTAAGGGTGGGCAGGCCATAACCTAGACACGTAACACCCTGTGGCACCGCTAGGGGGCGCTGTGTAAGGCAAGCGACCCTCAGAACTGGGGCCTGAAGGAGGAGTCATTCACCAGTGAGGGGTGAAAGGGGAGGCTTTACTCGGGGAACATAGAAGAAATACAGTGTGCAGCCTGGGCAGCGGCTGGAGAGGCGCGTCTATGCCGTGCCGAAGGGCCCCTGTGGTCTTTTCCACACTTCAAACTAGCACAGGCCATCACTTGAAACCAGGGAAATGCTTCATGCCGCAGTGACATGATCTGCTCTGTATTCCTTAAAGGTAACCAGGGCACTCTAAGATCTGGAATGCGCAAAGCCTAGGGGCAGGGAGGTCAGGGAGAGGGGAGTGCAGGAGCCTGGGGTTGCAAGGAATCCTGGAGAGGCCGGGAGGAGGAGGAAGCGGAGATGAAGATAAGTCTGGGAAGGGACAGACACACCTTAGGGGACTCTGTTCTCAGTGAGGCAAGTCTGAGCTGCCGGGGAGAAACGCTGCTATGAGGCAGTTAGTGGGAGGTTCAGGAGCTGAGCGTGCACAGTGGGGGACCCCACTGGAACCCCACGGGCAGCCATCCTGGTTCCAGCTGGTTGACAAACTACTGCCATGGCAACTAACAACAAACAGCAGGTGCTTAATAAAGGAATGTCTCCAGGACCAGAGGGTTAAACATTAGTGGAATGTGAGAGCTTCTATCTAAGGAACAATAATGACCTCAGAGGCCAAAGGCAATGCACTTTCAAACACAGATGGGACACCTCAGTGTAGAGTTTTGAACCTGATTCTGTCCCCCGAGCAAGAGGTGCACGTGTCCCCGGAGTCCACATGGCTCTGGGGATAGCCCCCTCCTGACGAATGTCTACAGGGCGCCTCCACTCAGAGGTGGTGGCACTGTGTCACGTGTCACAAGGCAAAACCCCCCACCCCCTGACCTGGAAATCGGCCTTTCCCTCTAATTCCCTATTTCTGTCAGTGACTTCCATCTCCTATCAAAGAAACATTTACTCCAAAATAATCAAGTACTCAACACCATGGGTCAGATTGCTTAGTTCTCCCCTGTCTCCAATCTTCTAAGGTCTGTCTGCTCCTAGGATGCTTTTCTGATCTGCTCCTACATCAGCACTTACGCCCAGATTATTATGGAAACCGCCAACCAAGTCTTTACTCCAACCTCTTCATTCTGCAGTCCAAACTTCAGGAAAATCTAAACTTCATTGAACATAGCCTTCGAGTCATTTTCCTTGCTTAAGAATATACAAAGCTAGGATACAAAGTGAAAATCCCAACCGAGGAGGTTGGGATACATTTCCTCTTCATGTGGCCTCTTCCCCTCTCCTCATTGTCAATATCAGCATCCTGTTCTGTCTGCGCCCACACACAGGCCCACTTCTTTCTCTTTTCCTCATGGATGTGTTCTCTTCACACTGATGTCTTCCTCCCCCTCCTCCTCTCCCACCCCGTCCATGTGTCTCATTAAGCCAACACTGAAGGGCTACTTCAAAGTCCACTTCAAGCCAGACTGCCCCGGTGGCTCTAGTCCCTTCCCTGCGTCAGTAAGAACCACTGAGGAAACCACTAGCTTGTCTTCTAATTGGTTTATGTGCTTCTCCATACCCCAACTAGATAAAGCACACTATGTCCTAACCTCCCTCCTCCATGATTGAACCCACAGGGTAAAGCCTGTGACCAAGGGAGAGTACACAAAATGTAACCCCAACAAAGATCATGCCCATGACTTCAGCACATCAGCAACAACTCTGAAAAGCTCTAAAGCTGGTCTCCCCCAGAGATCTGGAGGGAACATCCACGCGAGCATCCACTCAACAATATGCAGATTATTTAACAGTGAGACGGGCAGTTCTCCGAGTAAATATTTTCTGTCCCTCCCAGCCTGAAGACAATGAAATCAAAGCTGGTTTCTATGGATGTGAACTACAACTCTGCTGGCACCATTAATAATTCTTTTGGAATCTGGTCAAGTCCTTTCTTTAGTTTCAAGGATCCGTAACAATCTGTGCTTCGGGTTCCAAAAGGGCAAATAGGCACCTGCTGAGTACACATCCAATTCATTCCTCTCTTGTGCAGTTACTTGTATCAGCCTAGATGTGACACCTGCCGCAATGCTAATGTTATTCACAACCATTGGAACTCCCTCTCCTCTGTGCACATGAGATTTATTTTAACCCACCAGAAATTTAAGAGAGACCCAATAAAGTAAGTGGTACACAGCTTGCCATTTTGTACAAGAAGTGGCTATGAACCACACAGTCAGTTTTGGTTGCCAAAATCCACAGTAGGAGTGAAATTTAATAACACCCAAGGTAAGGGGGAAAAGAGCCTCATGGGCTTCTGGTCTAGAAGTACTATATTTAGAGGGAATCACAATGGTTCTTAGGAGGTTGCAAGCCCCTAAAAAGCAGGTGCTACTATCTGTCTGTTTTTTGTTCATTAAAAAACTTGCTGAGTCTCTACCACATTCTACGCGCCATGCTGGACATAGGGAATGCAAAGAGCAAGGAGTCATAGTCACTCAGCGAACTCCATCTAGACAGGACTTGGTGTACACTTACAATAAGAAATGGTTATTTCCATAAAGAGTTCCCCTAGGTTCTATGGGACCAGAGTGAGAACTCGGGCATCTGTTCCACAATCACTTTGTGATTGAGGCACAAAGAATTTTCGTTTGAATGAGCACACAACCTATAGTGGTTAATTATGGAGAATGACAAAAATTCGCTTCAAGAGCTCGTACTGAGAACCTCATGCAACGTTAGGGTGAAATATTTTAGCTGGCTAACTGTTTTTTTTAATAAGAGAGGAGCTTGGCTTACAAAGAGAAGTCTTAAAAGCATGAGGCTGTCATGTGAATTCTGCCCAACTTCTACCCAGGCCATCAGCAAAGTCCAATGATTTTTCAACGGCTTGGTCTTGTCGTTCATAAAAAGAGGACACGGTAAGACTGACTTATTCTTCACAGCAAAAAAGGCCTCTGGAAACGGAAGAGCCACATTAGAATAATGTTCTTCCAACCCTCATCTTGAATTGTTAAACACCAGCAGTCTCTAGTCCTCCGTGCCCAGACATTTTGAAAGGGCACCATGCCAAAGTCCATTAGCGCTGGGATCAGCGCTGGCAGGACATTGGTACCTTTATTCCCTTTCAGCTGAACCACCGAAATCCAATGTCTGACAGGAAAGCAGGAAGCTGAAATGTGGGAGTCCTGCTGCCAATCAAACCGCGGTGTGAATCTAGTTTTCCCGATACTTCCTCTTAGAGTGCTTTTTTTGTTTTTAAGGTTTTATTTATTTATTTGACGGAGAGAGAGACACACAGCGAGAGAGGGAGCACAGGCAGAGGGAGTGGGAGAGGGGGGAAGCAGGCTTCCCACTGAGCAGGGAGCCCGATGTGGGGCTCAATCCTAGAACCCTGGGATCCTGACCTGAGCCAAAGACAGATGCTTAACGACTGAACCACCCAGGCGCCCCTTAGAGTGTTTTCTTTAAAGGAAGAGTTGGCTTCCACACCCAAGGATGCTATATTTTAGAAATCCTAGAAAATGCTTGCTGTGGTGCCTGGCTTTTCAAGACCTCAGGTCATTCTGAAGGTCTTCTGATTCAAAAGATGATGACAGAATCTAAAAATTCTGATGGTTTGGATTAATTCACAGGGGAAGGGGTGCAGGGGCAGTCCACATTTTAAACTTCAGAGTCCAAGAAGCAGCAGCAGGAAAATAGAGAAGAAAAGCACAAAAGTCCCAGAACCAGACTGAAGGTTTTCTGCCTCCCCTGACTAAGGCATCCGCGGCATTAATTCGACTATGCATTGCCCCAATATATCAGTCCGGCTAGAGACGAAAGATAGATGCCATCAACAGACCTGCCACGCAGCCCTGGAGACAGCCCTTATCGCTCTGCTCCTCTGGGGGAGGAATGGACGGCTGGCACCGAGCGGGAGCTACAACTCACGAGGTGCCATGTACAAAGCAGCAGCCACTAGCTACGTGTGACGACTGAGCGTCTGAGAGACAGAAGCTAGTCCACACTGAGAGCTGCTATCAGAAGATACACACCAGACTCCCAAGCACCAAAAAAGGGGGGGAATGGAGAGTCTCTCGATGTTTAATATTGAGTAACTGCTAAAGTAATACAGTAATATTTTGGATATATTGGATTAAATAAACACATAATTTAAATCACTTCATCTCTTTCTTTTCTTAATGTGGCTCCTAGAAAATGTGAAAGGACACATGTGGCTCTCCGGTGGAGCTCTCGTATTTCTATTCCAGTGTTGTCCAGAGCACCCCAGTCTCGCCTGGATTCTGAAAAGGACAGAACCAACGAATGGAAACATGCTCAGAAACACAAAACGAGTACCACGGTTTTCTTCAAGGTTGACACTTTGAGGGAAATAGGACTGATTACATAGCTCTCCTCTCACAGTTGATCTATTCACAGATCAAAATAAATGCTTGTTTGTAAGGATCTGTTTTAGATAATACCAAGAAAACCCCTGCAGGGTATTGATCAAAGCATGTGTATTGGGGTCAGACAAACCTCGGTGTAAATCCTATCTCTGCTGTTTACTAGCTGTGTAACCTCGAGAAAACTAACATATTAAGAATCTTATTTTCGGTAAAAAAAAAACATAAAGTATTATTTCCCCATGGGGCAGCCAGGAGGGTTGACAGAGCAAGAGGCAGAAAACTTGGGCACTACATCTATTAGCATATAATGCTCGAGAATGGTAGCTCTCTTAGTAAAATTCAAGCAACATTATCTGATCATCTTCCAGAATAATGATGGGGTAGGGGAGATGGAGGGCAAAGGAGACAGAAGCACTCATCCTGCCTGAGTCCTTGGAGCCAGTGAATTGAAGGAGAAAGTCTCAGGCTCAGTATTTATGCCACACGGTGCAACACTGCCCTCTAGTGACAAAAATGTGGAGAAGCATTCAGAGCGGGAGGCAAGCAAGGAAGAAAAATGTAAATTTTCCTGGGCACTAAGACAGTAAGTTCTCCAGATCACAGAGATTATATCAAAGCACAATTTTTACTCATGAGTCACCTTTAAAGCAGTGGCATGGAAATGGAAGAGCAGTAAGATTATCAAGATTTACTATTAACCCAGGATGGCACTTTGTTAATTATACAGTTGCTCAAATAGGAAAACAGTAATTCTCTTTGGACACGTTAAATGTAACACTTACAGAGGAGAAAACCTGCCTGTGTGTCAAGTTGCTCGGATTTATTTTAGTATGAGAACGCAGAAAGCTGGAACCTTGCAGACTGCTCGCTTTCCGTGAGTAGTTTGCAAACCAGATTTGATTTTGTTTAGTGCAACTATCAAGGTCAAAACTTACGGCTGAGCTGTTCTATAAGCTTTGACACCATCCTTTGCGTGTTTACCTCTTTTCTCCTTACAGAGAACCTAAGGCAAGATAATAGTCGCCTGGGCCATAGGGATTAAATAAGACAACCATGCTTAGCATAGTACCTAACATACAAGCATCAAGTAACAACGGTTATTATTGTTCATCGTGTTGCCTCTGTAGCTCCAGCTGCCCGAGGCCCGTGGAAGAGAACGATAAGATGCAGTAATTCCTTTCACTTTTTTTTGGTTTGAAAACAAGGCCTACCGAAATCCATTTCCTGAGGCATCTATCAATCAAATTTATCGTCTTAAAACAAGAACATCTGAACCTAACTTTGATGTCCCTGAGATGCTGCTGCTGGCCGAAGCCCAGTGACAGTCTAGAATTCAGATACTGATCTTTAATAAGGCACGAAGATGACACTGTAATCAAAACCACCTGCAAAGACGACGCGTGTTATCATTGTAATCACAGACCTAAGATGGTCCTTCCGGGCAGTCTCTGTCTACCTTCATTCTCCTCAACAAATGTGGATGGAAACCCTAATACTTTAGGTGAGAAGGATACCGTAATAATTTTCCTCGTTTAATTTTCATTTTTAGTACAGCGATCTCGGCTGGTGATCGGCTGGGCTACTATGCGCCCCCTGAAGCCGGTCCCAGACAACTAGGAAATGTACCCTCTCCTTCCAGCTGTACAGTTCTTGGTTCAATATCCTGAAGTCACTGCAATGTCCTAAAAAGGCAAAGAAAACCGATGCGAAGGTATGTCTTACTGACGTCGAGGGCACCTGCTGGAGCCCTGTGGGAAGCAGGGCAGCGTGGGGCGGGGCGGGGGGCGGGGCTTGGGAAGGCCCTGAGTGCCTGAAGTGCAGCAGGAAGAACCGGGACTACACACCTTGTCGTGATACGGTCCTAAGACAATCCAGCCACAGAACGTGTAGCCCAGGTAGATCATACCAGCACAAGCGCAGAAGCGAAGAACTTTGGGCAGTGAGGCTTGCATCGTTAAAATGAGCACCTGAAACAAAAAGCAACAGAATGAGGGAAATTAAACAGTGGCTTACTAGGACCCAGTGAAGAAATGAGTCTCAGTCCCCGTGCCCTACCCAAGGCCACCTGCTTACATTATATGCTTGGAAGTACCCCAGGTATCTGATGACGCCAACCCAGACAAAGAGCGTAGACGTTCCGAGCAGGATGCTGCACAGGTCGTAATTTGTGAGGTTCTAAGGAATGAAAAAATAGACATGAGCACAACCTTCCACTCCACTCAGCTTATTAAACTCACTTTCAATGGACAAGAATGGACTTGGGAAAGAATGGACTGCCTGCCTCTCTCGGGTGACACCAAGGGCTGTAAACTGAAGAAGAAAATAGCCCAATTCCAAATGTGTTTCTCATTTCCTCTATGTATTTGAGTTGGCTGAACTGAGTTTCTGTCCAAACAACATCCCGAAAGAGAAATTGCCTTGACTACTGACCTAGGCATTAAAGATTTAAAGTCCCAGTGCTTGGTAAATACTAAACAATACCACTGAGCTATTTTTGAAAGAAAGCTCCAGCAGGATCTGCTAACCCAGGGCCTGCTCTCAAGGACTTCGAGGTCTCACTGAGGAGACCAACACACAAAAACACAGCTCTAGCTTAATACGCTAAGTGCGACAAGAGCCACAAGGCCAAGGCTTGTCACATAGCGCTTTCCACACTGTGACTCCAGAACAGAGCTGGGCCTGGAGGACAGGTTGGGATGGGGCACTGCGGGTCACCAGACAAAGGCTGAACAAAGGCCCAAGGCCAAGGGCAGGCAGGATGTCCTGGAGGGAAGACTGATGGGTCCAGGAGAGCTAGGACAGGGAGGGAAGCAGAGCAACAGGAGGAAGACCCCAGAGGCCACGCTGAAGGGAGGCCACTTCATCCCAGTGAGGCAGAGAGGGTTTCAATACTTCGAGAAAAAGGAGTCTGACAGTGGTGTGGATTGATCTGAGGCATAGAAGGTGGAAGGCAGGAAAGCCAATGAGGAGACTGTTGTAGCATCCAGGCCAGAGAGGAAGATAGCCTGAGGGAGCCAGAGTAGTCAGAGTGCAGAGGAGGGAGGCACGGTAGGTGGTCAGGAGATAAAGGTGGCGAGACCCGCTGGCTGACAGCATAGAGGGGAAAAGAGCCGGATGAAGGGAGGAGACAAGATGGGAGTCATGAGATTAAATCAAAGCATCAGGTGCTTGGTGGTCACTCAATACTCCTGCCCTCACTCCCCTCCGAGAGCACCCATCTGTCCCAGAGGGTCACTACTGGCTCCTGACGTGATTGGTCCGTGGGCCAGCTGCTTCTTCTGCAACTTAAAAAAAAAAAAATGAAGCCCACCCAAACTGCCAATCTTCTCAAACTTCGGTTCCTATTCTATATATTTTTTTAAGATTTTATTTATTTATTTGACAGAGAGGAGAGAGATCACCAGTAGGCGGAGAGGCAGGCGGGGGGGGGGGGGGGGG
>CM052798.1:63503351-63595505 GCA_028533885.1 Nasua narica
GTTGCCTTGATGAGGAATGAAGTCAGAGGAAGCTTCCGTTATATGGATGTGAGAAAAGAGAAAACAAGAGACCCCAGATAGTCTCCATAAGGATTTTATATCTCAAAGTGCCTGGAGTAACCCAGAAGGATGGAAAGGATAGAAGATTAAAACGCATTGCCCCTCACCTTTGCTTTAATTTCCATTTTTAATATGGATCCAATTACTGTCATTAGGTCGCTGATAATCACCAGGATATACCATCCATTGATGAACTCCCACTGGTCGGCATTACACACTTGTCGCTTGTACTTCTCCAGGAAGAAATCTAGAAATCTCTGCAGCAAACATTTTAAAAAGGTTTCTTACAAACCACACTGCCCTCTGGAAGGAGAAGACAGGCACATAGTGCTCTTGCCTGTAAAGTGATATGGCATTACCCTTCCCAGCTGGAGAGATCCACTTCAAGGGTGGTGGTTACGGCCCCCACTCTCTCCCATAACCTACCACAGCTTTAAGTAAGCATTCCAGTACCTGCTAAGCTAACTCACAGATCAAAGGCTTACATGCTAATGCCAAGAGACTCCTGTCATAATAGATAACACCGAGGACATTCCCAATATTTTACCCATCATCAACTCATTCAACCTGACAACCCTATGGATCGGGCCTATCTCCAGAAGAGGGAACTGAGGCACAGAGAGGCTAGGCCACCGTCTGGACCTGGCATCCTGGCTCCGGGATGTGTGCTCCCAATGGTGGGAGTCAGTGGTGACTCCCAGTGGTGGCCCCTAACTCTGGCAGACCTAGGACCCTGACCTTGGATTCAGAATGTCAAGAGGCTCGGGGGACAGGCAGGAGAAGTGGATATTCACAAAATAAGTCAACAAAGGTCAAGAATAAGAAAACTAGAGTGTAGACTATTTTCTTGCTCCACAAATGGTATCCACAACAGATGACTTCCTATTTCCCTTGACCTCAGTCTGCATTTACTCACATGCCACAAACCAGAATAAGATTTGTGGGAAGCTGAAGTATAAATTCACAAGAACTTGGAGGGTAAAAAGGTAAAATGAAACTCAGGAGAGAATTTTTAAACTATTTATAAGATTAGAATAAAGTATTTCATGCTTCATTATAACCCATTTACCATGCCGCTCTGTCAAAATGAACTCTGATTTGAAGACAAAAGATGAAACCCACACATGCTATTACTCTGTTCTTAGGATCACTCCTGAACTTAAAAGGGTCTCGTTTATTCTGGAAACATTCAAAAGCTTGAGAGTTCACCACCGGGCACTTGTGCCTAGTAGCTCAGTTTCAAGCAGGATAATTGTCCGATCCCACCTCACATGCCAGGAGCCTTTACTCACCCTCTACAGCTCAGGTTGATTAATACCTTATATGGGGGCAATCATTCAAAGGAATCCAATCTAGTTGAGAGATCCAGAAAGGGCAGGATGACCCAACGTCAAGGGTCCACGGTCTGGACCAACAGGGCGGAGGCCAGGAAGGGAGGGAGAATCCTTGAACACACACTTACCTTGCGTAACCTGAGAGCTAGAACAATGGATCTCGTGCACAGAATAAGAGATGCCAAGCAAATCACAATGACAAATGCATCAAACGCCAGGACATACTGAGTATTTTTCTGAACTGGAGGAACAAAAACAGAATTCAAATGTTAAATTCATATTACTCGGGAGTAATTTCCAGACAGAATGGTAGTCTGAAAAGAAGTTCAAATGATAAATGCTTAAACATCAGAAACAAATCACACTGCATTCATTCAGAAGTCTTGAAATAAGGTAAAACATTCTCTGATGTTAACAGTTGTACATTTAAAAACATATAAACTCTCTGCTAAATGTACTAAAAACGTTTTCTATGGAATAGAATTCAATAAAAAGTGGTCCATTTGGGCTCTATTCAAAAGAGGCAAAACGGACATACTCTTGAGTTCTTTTTCATAAAAGCACAAACACCAAGTTCTCCATCGATGAGGGAACAATTTAAAACCATTCCCCAGAATCCCCACTTCTGCTTCTCAACCTTAATGTGTGCCTGACCAGTAAATGGTGCCAATCCAGTGAGCTGCTTCTGCACATGGAGCCAAGAGCCTCTTGGAACGGAAGTAAGGACAATAGCAATCATTTTGTGGTGGAATTCACCATAGCATGGGGGGATGTACTGGAGGAAGATGCACCTGGAAGCACGGCCCCTCTGAGACCTGATGGTAGCATTCTCAATGCTTGGTCCCCTGCCCGTTCTAGCAGCTTCAGCACCTGCCACTCCTCTCTCCCCACCTTCTTGACCCTGAGGCTACATTGTTCTTCCTCCGTCCCTGCTCCTACCAGGTTTGCTTGCTCTCTTGCCTCAGGGATTTTGCAAGTGCTGATCCCTCTGCCTGGAACAGGGCCCTTTCCACCCCTCAAGTTAGATTCTTCTTTTTCAGCCTTGGGTTTCAGAGGAACTATTTTCCTCCTCAGAAGAGAATTTCCTAGATTCCCATCTGTATCAGCCCCCTCCTATAATCTTTGACAGCACTCTCCACAAGTACACACACCCATAGCTCTGTTTATCCCTCTCTGTTCCATGGCCACCGCCCCGTAACTATGTCTTTCAAGATGGCGCAGCAAGGGGCACAGAGACAGGGCAGAACAGGAAAGACACGGTCTTGGGAGCCTAATGAGCCTCAGATGCCTCACCCAAAAAATAAAAAAAAAAAAAAAGGTAGGGGGGAAAAACCCTTCATCATAAGACAGTTGTGAGGATGAAACAAGTTCATATATGAAAGCCCCTGGAACAGTCCCAGGGAAAGAACAGCATTTCTGGTGCTTCCTACTGGATATCACTGGAAGTCTAACTTCCCCACGAAATGACTGCCCCCGGGAAGCAGGGACCATATGTGTGTATTCAACACTATGGTGTCTGTGCTTTCCTAATGTTCGGAATGCTTACAGAGGAATGCAGAGCCTCCGGCCCATGAGAAAACTACTGAATAATCCAAGTTAGAACCCATGAAGGTCTGAGCTTAGTTACATGCAGAGGGAGAGGAGCACAGAGCTGTGAGACACCAAGAGTCAACCTGGTCTCCAGAGGGACCTAAGCAAGCAAGAAGGACCATCCAAGAACAATTCCCGGTTTTCCGTCTCGAGTGAACTGAGCTCAGTCTGGACATTCATGACAAGAGAGGGCGACTTGGTGGCAGTCGAAGCCGTGGGTGCAGACACGGCCACTGAAACCACAGAGGCAGAACAGGGACTAGGAGGGACTGGGGGAGCGGCAGCAATGTGGGGAATTATGGGAGGAGCTGAGCTCAGGAAGTAGACTGAGAAGGGCCATGGGACAAGAGAATGGGGCTGAGGAGAGGAGACCTTCAGTGGGGCACTCAGGGGGGTTATAAAGCGGAGCACTCTGCAGTGATACCTTTGTGAAAAAGGCCCTTAACAAAAAGACCAAGTGTCCATGGATTTAATAACATGAGGGTGTGAGCTACAGTAGCCGGTCAGTCTGAGGGCAAAACAGCTTATCCTGGGGGGTTATGAGCAGAGCCAGCTAGTAAATGTAGTTCACTGAGTGAACTTAGCCTTGTGACACTTCAGATGCCTCTACTACGAAACAGGGGCACCTGTGCCTTCTTCATGGGCTGTCAGGAAATCAGATGAAATGATCCATGCCGAGTGCTTGTTAGAAGAGCACCCAGCAGCCAGCACCTAGCATCTAGCACCTAGCACTTACGTTTCCTTATAGCCATTTTATAATTATGAAGTTTAAGTTATCTTGAGATATCATCTGATGGGTAGGTAAGAAAACAACCAGAACTCAAGACTGACTTTCTTTCTTTCTTTCCTTCCCATCTATCTGTCTGTCCGTCTGTCTGTCTGTCGGAGCCATGGAATGGGACAGAGGGAATAGGCAGAGTTCTTGGGAATATGGGACTGAAAACCTTAAGAAATGCAAGGACAGCAACTAGTACTTTCCTTTCTGACACACAACCAGAACAAAATCTCTATGATTACTCCTACTGGGTCTTATTTACAAATGGGGAAATGGAGGCCCATATCTAGAAGGCTAAACCACCCATCCTAACAGAGAAACAAGTATCATATTCTGGTCTTGTTATTGTTGTTGTCATATTAGCTTCAGACACCTTTTTATTTTTTATTTTTTTCTTTAATTCTATTTAGTTAACATACCGTGTAATATTAGTTGCAGGTGTACGATACAGTGATTCAACACCCAGTGCTCATCACAAATGCTCTCCTTGATCCCCATCACCTATTTCGCCTTACTTCACCTCCCCTTTGGTAACCATCAGTTTGTTCTCTATACTTAAAGAGTCTGTTTCTTGGGGTGCCTGGGTGGCACAGTCAGTTAAGTGTCCGACTCTTCGCTTTGTCCGAATCTTAGTTTCAACTCAGGTCACGATCTCATGGTCGTGAGATCGAGCCCTGTGTTGGGCTCCACGCTCAGCGGGGAATCTGCTTAGGACTCTCTCTCCTTCTTCCTCTGCCCCCTTCCCCCTGCTCTCTCTCTCTCAAATAAGTAAATCTTAAAAAATAAATTAAAAAAAAAAAGAGCCCGTTTCCTGGTTTCTCTCTCTCTCATATTCTAATTTTATCTATTGAGAAGAATAGTTGATGTGCTGCAAAAAAAGCATTTTACGAATGTTGCAATTGCTTTCTCACTTCACTGAACCTATATTCCTGCCACAGGAGCATTTCTTCAATTTTGGTTGTAAAACACGAATTCAGAGAGATGTCTGCCAACCTGGTTAGGGAAGTCCTACACACCACCCCTCCTCTCAGGTCCTGAGAAGTCCCATGTTAACTGCCACTGCGCACTTGAGGGACTCTAACCCAGGGCTTCCCCTGCTTGCTAACTGCTCTTTCACTATGACACTTGGGAAATCACCCCTCCGTGGGGGATCCTGCCACCAGTCCCTACTGTCTTCAGCCCCGCATGCCCACCTTCCTATGTTTATAAAATCCAGTTAAAGTGAAGATGAGTGGCACATTTGGGGATGGGTATTAGAAATCATAAAAGGCAATGTGAGGTTCGTGTGTGAAGATGGACAATCGCTCATCATTCTTCCCGAGATAACATAGGTAATGACAAGAGCAAGAGAAAAACCTCAGGGTAAGAGTATGTATGGACCTGAAGGAGCCTCAGAACTTTCTGGAAATAGCACAAAGATCCCACCAGATGTCACCCTTGCCTTTTTCCCACTTCCCCCAAAGCCAGAGCAATCCATCCACCAGACAGCTTCCACAGACAGAAGAAAAAAAAAAAAAAATCCACTTCCTAAGCTGGTTTCCAAACTTCGGGGTTTCTAAGGGTTTCACGTCACATCATTTAAAATTCATATTCTCCTAGTAACAGAATCTGGTTTCTTAGGACACAGGTCTGGGAGAAACATAAATGTTAGTGTTTCTACTCAGCGGTCTGTGAGGTTTGTGCTTCTCCTCACTGGCCACAGAAGGGAGCCAGAGCTCTTCTGAGAACAAGCAAAGAAAGCTCCCCAACATCCTAGCAGCCCTGTGGGGGTACAGGAAACCAGGCTCTAGCAGCAAGTTGGACCCACTAACTCATTCAGTCAGAATAACTACTCCAAACCCCATTTCACGTGCGACAAAGGTCAGCTTTTCTCACATGAAATAGCTGAACCCACATTCAGACTTGGCAAATACGCATGTGGTTTGTGTGTTTCTGTGGGCAGCCCAGTGTGTCTGCGGGGAAATAGGGACCACTTTCAAACAGAAAGAAACTAGAACTGTCTATGCCGATCAGAGCCTCGAGTCAGTTAATGGAAATACTGAATCCAAACTTCCAGAATCATGAGGACATAGTATATAGCTGAACAGCCCCGGGCCACATGCAAATCTAGATTAAAACCAATCTAAGAAAGTTAAAAACCACAGGTAATTTACATTTTATTTGGTTCTAATAATCTGGTCAAAGGCAAATTCACGCCAACAAAACTTGTAAATTGAAAAATACTGACAAGGGACACCTGGGTGGCTCAGCCCATTAAGTGGCTGCCTTCAGCTCGGGACTTGATCCCCAGGTCCTGGAATCGAGTCCCCCATCAGGCTCCTTGCTCAGTGGGGAGTATGCTTCTCCCTCTGCCTGCCGCTCCCCCTGCTTATGTGCACTCTCTATCTGATTAAAAAAAATTTTTTTTTAATATAAAAGATTCTGACAATCTGGGGCAACTGCATGGCTCAGTCAGGTGGGTGTCTAGCTCTCGATTTCTGCCCAGGTCATGATGTCAGGGTTGAGGGATTGAGCCGCACTCTGGTCAGCAGGAGTCTGCCTGAGACTCTCTCTCTCCCTCTGCCCCCGCCCTCACTCACTCATGCTTTCTCTTTCTCTCTTTCAAATAATAAATAAATCTTTTAAAAAAAATACTGACTTCTGAAACTAATAATACATTATATGTTAATTAACTGGATTTAAATGAAAAAAATACTGACGATCCATTATTAACACCATCACGACTCCCTCATTGAGAAGTTCCGCATGACCCATTTTAAATGGAGGATGAAGATGTGTTTTCTGAGTGACAACTAAGTAAACCACCCAATGTTTGTTCAGGCTGCTTTCTGACCTCCGAGGCCTTGATCTCTGTCCATTGTCAAAGTCTCCGCTCAAAGCATACCTTCTCCAAAAACCACTGCTAGGTTTTCTTCCTCACTCTGCTCCAAAGTTAACCGTTGCTTTCTTTATCCTCATCCCTTTCTACCTCCACCACTTAGATTTCACAGGCACGGCAACCTCTCTCCCTGAGGAGCTTTCTTTCTTTTCCCCATAGTGCCTAGCAATTACTATGTGCCGACTCTTGTTTTCAGTGCTTTCCTTGACATGCAATTCATTTAATACTCAACATCCTGGAAGGTAGGTACTATCATCACCCTCATTTTATCGAGAAAGGTACTGAGAAATAGAGAGGTCAACTAATTTGTCCCAGATCACAGGCATAATAACCAGAAAGAACCAAGACCCAGACCCAGGCAATCTGGCTCCAGAAACTATGCTCCTAAGGACTGGGAACACTGCCTCTCCTAAGAGGTGTGCAATTAACACCTGCCGAAATGGGACAAAAAGGCAAAGCTTTAGGATACGTGTACAGGACTGAATGCTCAAGAGTTTTCCGGAGCTCTTTCTTCCCATCACCATTTAAATACCCCAAATCCCAAAATAATGTGTTAAAAATCATGCATAATCCATAATGAGAAGGCCGGTGACATACTTACTAGATCCGGATATGTTCAAGTCTTTACATTCTTCAATTTTAGCCTCACTGTCAAAATAGATCTTGATCTTGCCACTGTGAGCTGTATTGTCAAAGGTGATCTGGAGACACAAATGTATGGCAAGGTTAAGCGCCCAGCAGAAAGTATGGCACACGAGATCAACCCTGCTTCAAATATCACCAAATTCAAACAGCACGCTGAATCCAGAATAACTACACTGATGAAAAGGCCCTCGTCCCATGATTCCTTCCGAAGTTTCTATTATTAATGAAAAAATATGACCCACAGGGTGAATACGTGAAGGTCTAACAAATCACATTCGGGTTCAGAGAAATCCGAGAGCCTAACAGCTAACCAGTGCCCGGAACAAAACCAAGAGTCACCAATCTTTGACAAGAGAATACAATGATCTCACGTATTATACCGAATGAAATTTAAAAGCATTTGCTTCGACTTAGTCCTTGGGGCACGAAATTCTAGGCCTTTACTAGGCTTGGAAATTGTTTTTCTGTTTGCTTCAAATGCTACACATAATGCTTTCAGAAGTGACAAAGACTGCTCCCAGGCAGCAGGCTGAATTTAAGATTTCCAAACAGCCTCAATCTTCCACTTATGTTTCAGTCATGTGGTTTACAAGGGAAATGTGCTGAGGATCTTAAGGCTTGAGAGAAGTATTTTGGGGGCTTTCCCAGGGGAGAAGGAGGATGCACGTGTGCTGGGGCTAGCGGGGGTGTCCTCACAGGTCACAGGCACGGAAGTGCGGCCCACAGGTCTAATTCTCAAGCCTCTGGCTTGGTCGAAGGGATACTCTTGGATTAGCCGCAGTGCGGCTTACTGCGGGAAGATGCTGGGCCCCCCGGGGATTTCATTACAGATCTGCCACAGCGCAGCTCTGCAAGCTCTCTGCCTGCGAGTTTGGGGGGATTTCGTAATGTGTTTTGTAATATGTAGGGCACCCCAGGGAGGTTAATCATGCTCTTCCGTGCCAGAGACATTCTTCCTCACCACATGTCAAGGTTTATAATAACTTTTATTTCTTCATGTACGTGTTTTCCGGGAGAGCTCTTCCACTAGGCTGTAAGCGTCCTGAGGGCCAATGCACCCCGACAGTATGGCCGTGTCTGGTGCATAGCGGGGGACTCATTCAGTACTGACTGGCTGTTGTTGAATGAAGCACTCCTCTGAGTTGCTAAAAGGCGGCCACAGACAACTGTCAGCTCAGCGTCCGGTTTTGCCCCTCCATAAACAGGAGGGAGGGCCGGAGGGCAAGAGGGAAAGCGCAGAAGTCCATGGAATGAGAGGGTTAGTTACTCTCCCCATCGGAGTGAACATCCTCTAGTGCACATGCCTCCTCTCAAAATACAAGAAGCAACAACTAATTCTTTGCACACTGGCCCTCAGATAAAGGGGGGAGGGAACAGTTTCTGCCTGGACGTTTGAAAACATTTGCTATAACGGTTGCAAAGACCTTCCCTTGAAAGTAGAAGAAACATTAGAGACACTTAAAACACCGGTCATCAACTTTTTTTTCCTAATGTGTTACAGGAGTACTAAGTCAAAGTCAATTTTGAAATTCCTCTTTCCAGCCCAGAAGTCTGGTTTTAAAAAGTTGCAAAGGGTTTGCTTCATTTTCCCAAGTAACGGTCTCTGGATCAACAATGCTAGAAAGTGTCATTAGGCTGTTTAAACGCAACTGCACCGAACACATCTATAGGGGCTGGTGTGTTTTACACTTGGCATCTGCAACACGAGGAGAGAAAAATAATAAAAAACCAGCTCTAGGATGACAAGACACTTGCCGTGTTCTGAAAGACGTAACAGTCCGGTAACTCTCGGGAATGAATCGTCTGTAGGTCAATGCCTTTGAGGTGAAAGGAAATTTCAACTTGTAAGAGCCTGAATAAGAAATATTACAAGGTATAAATTGTCATAGACTTACTATCCTAATCTGCTTTCCCCATCCTTGTCTCCTGGAAAATGAGACTTAAAAACTTATTTACCGATAAAATTCCAGTCTGAAGAATGACGAGTTCTTCCAGTCCTGAGGGGACTTGGAGAGGTCTAAGCGAACACAATCTAGAGCAATGAGACAACAAACAAGAAGGATTGTTTCAGGCAACAATCAAATGCTAAAAGTAGTGGGGCAAAGTGTGTTGAGAAGCAGGCCACTTAAAAGTTCCAAAGTACCTTCCCACAAAATCCGTATTCATTGTAACCAGACCTGTAACTTGATAGCCAAGAACCTGGAGATACCACCCTAACCATCACCAGTAATGGGATAAAGAGACATCATGAACCTCCTGAAATAATGTACCATTTGTGTGGTATTCCC
Organism: Nasua narica; assembly: GCA_028533885.1. NCBI lineage: Eukaryota > Metazoa > Chordata > Mammalia > Carnivora > Procyonidae > Nasua > Nasua narica. The sequence continues at coordinate 63,512,922 of CM052798.1, forward strand.
GCCCCCCAAATGCATAACCTCAATCAAGTCATAAAGAAACAGAAAAACCCAAGTGAGGAACACTCTACTCTTTTAAAATGTCAAGGTCATTGGAAAAAAAAAAAAAGGGCTAAGGAATTCCATTTTGCTCCAGATTAAAGGAGGTTAAAGTGACCTGACATCTAAATGCATTATGTGATCCTGAAGCAGGGAGGTGGCATGGGTGGGGGAGGGGCCATTGGCAGGGGTTGGGGGATGGGAGGTATGAGCAAGCAGTTTTCTTTTTCTATAAAGGACAGGACAATGGGTGAAATGTGAACAGGATTTGGAGATTACAGTACTGTATCCAGGTTCCTTGGTGCTTTTGAGCACCGTATGGTGGTTATATAGATTATGTAGGTGGTTATGTAGGAGAATGTTCTTGTCTGGGGGAAATGCACATTGAAGTATTTAGAGGTAAAGAGACCTCAAGTCTGCACCTTATTCTCCTATATTTCAGGAGAAATACTTATACATTGAAAGAATGATAAAACAAATGTGATAAAACATTAGCCTTGGAAAATCTAGATGAAGGGTATACAAGGAAATCTTTGTGCTATTTTGCGACCTTTCTATTAAGTCTGATGCTTTTTCAAAACCAAAAAAAAAGAGAAAAGAAAGAAACTTAGGTTTTATTCAAGTAAAAGCAAATTATGGGCTGTAAGCCATAAAAGAATAATTCCAAGAGCCTCTCGTAAAAATAGTCTCATCCTTGCGTAGCTCAACACGTTGGCAGGAAAGTGAGGAGGTCTAGAAATGGTGAACGCCAAGGTCACAGAGTCCTGACACAGAAGGGGGTGTGGGGAGAAGCCAGCCTGGCTAACTGGAGCCCAGATTGTTGCTGCCCCTTCGTGCTGCCTTTGAAATGGAGAAGTCAGGGCTGCAGCAGTGCCTAGTACCCAGGAGGTGCTTGAGAATCTTGGTAGACTTGATGGCCGATTCTTTAAGCATCGTCTCCCACTGGGCCTAGAGTAGCAATGGCCTCCCATCACTAAACAGGACATGACCCCGGCTTAGCCTCCTCGCCTGACTGAACACCAGTTTCCTCAGACGTAAAGTAAAAGCCAAACTGATGATATTTAAGGTCCTTCCACCTCTCACATTCTTATTTGAAGACAAAGTAAAAGAAAATAAAACATTTAAATTGATTTAAGTGGCTAGATTCTGAAAAGAGAAGGAACATGTTCAAAATCTATGTGCCACGTACTGTCCCAGGTCTCTCTTTCCTGTATTTCACTCATTCTAAGGTATTTCTTTTTTTCACTTATAAATACCTCTAAAACAGATGAGTTTTAATATTTATATTTAACAATTTGATGGCATCTTAGATTCAGAGAAATACAAAGCATTTGTTAGTTAATTTTATATTTTACGTAAAATTTGCATTATAAAAGTTTATTTAGTTATTCAAGTTTTGTAATTTTTGTATTTAAGTACACTTCCTCTAAATACACATTCAGGGGCGCCTGGGTGGCTCAGTGGGTTAGAGCCTCTGCCTTCAGCTCAGGTCATGATCTCAGGTTCCTGGGATCGAGCCCCGCATTGGGCTCTCTGCTCGGCAGGTAGCCTGCCTCCCCCTTCTCTCTCTGCCTGCCTCTCTGCCTACTTGTGATCTCTCTCTGTCAAATAAATAAATAAAATCTTTTAATAAATAAATACACACATGCACACACACACACACACACGTACACACACACACGTACACACACATTCAGAACTCTCTGAAGTCTGGCCGGCCTTATGTCACAGTCACTGCTAATGAGGACACCAAGCACCCTTTGGTAATAAAATTGAAGAACTGGGGTTTAGGTGTTTATTTTAAAGATGGCAAAAGCCATAAGTAAAACATCAAACCTCAAAAAGAACAAACTGGTATTAGAGTAGCAGCCTCAGCACTCAAAGAATCTCATTCACAGGGCAGAATACTCCAGCAAATGAAGTAACAACAGTCTTAGAGATAAAGGGAAGGTAGAGTTTACATGTTCTTAAAACAACAGGGAAAATGATGATATGCTCATAATGTCTCATGCTGAGAACATGTGGAAAGGAGAACATGAATTCAAAATCTGTGTTACACAAAAGGAAGCACTACTGTATTGAAATGATAGCCACCTAAATGTTGTAAAAACATTTTTAAAAACAGAATTTTTAACAGTCCCCCCAGTGAGGCTCAACTGTAAAGCTTCAGGTCTGAAAGAATGATGTGCCCTCAGCATGACGTAAGGGAAACCCTTAGCTTCAATGACACACTCGGTCAGGCAATTAAATAGAGACCCGCTGACGAAGTGGGCATGGAGGGTGACCTCTGCATGTAGCACGCCAAAGGATGACTCTCTTAATAACAAAGATGATGCAAAATCCATGAATAGGGGGCGCTTGGGTGGCTCAGTGGGTTAGGGCCTCTGCCTTTGGCTCTGGCCATGATCTCAGGGTCCGGGGATCAAGCCCTGCATCGGGCTCTCTGCTTGGCGGGGAGCCTGCTCCCCGCTCTCTCTCTGCCTGCCTCTCTGCCTGCTTGTGATCTCTCTCTGTCAAATAAATAAATAAAATCTTAAAAAAAAAATCCATGAATAGGTAATCTAGAACAGCTTCTGCTAATTCACCTACATAAACTATAATGCCCCACCAAGACCTATTCCCATCACGTGCAGGCTTCCTCCAACATACCTAAGAAAGTCTAAGATCCAGTATCAAACATTCTAAGAATATTCTTTACATCTTTTGAACAGATATGTCAAAGGGCTCTCTTCGACGAGTTATATTTCATAAGTCAAAAATACAACTAACTTGCTCAAACAGTCTCTCTTAAAGTCATATCAATAACCAACTTCTCTTCATTTGGTTAACACTATTCCAGATTCTGATAGAAGGAAAACAAACAAGGACACCACTGCCCAGTGGTTAGGTAATAAATCCTAATCTCTGGCACTGCCTGTCCCACCCAGCCACTGAACTGACTTCGGCCACATTTCTTTAATTGATTTTCCAAGAAAAATCAATTGAGGAAAACGACTTAAGAATCACTGGAAAATAGTTGTAAGCAGGTGTTTAAGAGAAGAAGGGGCTGACCTCGGTCAAGGCTGCTGACCATGGAAGCACGCTGTAGACACCTAGATGACCTCTGAAAGCACCCCGGGGCCCCTGGTGGTGCCGGCTGATGGGCTGCTTCTTTGTCCCTTCTAAATGTCATGGGACACATTTACTCATGAAGAGATTCTCAATAGGCAGTCTATGGAAACAGACTCAGAACCTGTTTTAGATATATGTTCTTTGATTATTTTACCAAAGCATCTTAAAATGGGATTATAGGAAGGTTGGTCAAATGAAACTGTGTGATGCTCTCTTTTTTTTTTTTTTTATAAAGATTTTATTTATTTATTTATTAGGAAAGAGAGAGAGTGAGAGAGAGCATGAGAAGGGAGAAGGTCAGAGTGAGAAGCGGACTCCCCATGGAGCTGGGAGCCCGATGTGGGACTCGATCCCGGGACTCCGGGATCATGACCTGAGCCGAAGGCAGTTGCTTAACCAACTGCGCCACCCAGGCGCCCGTGATGCTCTCTTCTTAATAAAGCCATTCCACATTTAAACTGCTCCTAGGACCCCCACTCCTGAACTGTTAGCTTCTTGAGGAGTCATGACTCAGGAATCTTGGTAGTCAGAACCTCAATACATAAAACAGGAAGTGCCTTGGGCACGATAGGTTCTACACCAGAGATTTGTTGAATGAATGACAAAACCCCCAGAGCCGTAAGTCAACCACTTTGCACTCACATATAATGTGTTTTTAAATTCCTAACAGAGTGGCACAAAATACTTCTATTAGATTAGAGATTAACTTTTGCAAAGCAACCTCCTCAAAGAGAAAATGAGTTGCTAACCACAATTCATCTTTAAAGAGCATTAATGTAGTTAACATACAATTGCAAAAGTAGCAAGCATCAAGCATTTTAACATACATTATTTCATTTATAAATAGACTTTTTTTTTCAAAAGCCTAATTGTCTCCTCCGGAGGGAAAAACCTCAACAAACAGGAAACACCTGTCCATTTACCTCAACCCCTTCCCCCCTCCCACAATCTTGAGTTGTACCAAGAAGTTCCACAACGGGCCTCCAGTCCTGTTCTCAGTAGACCCGCAGGTCCCTGAGGCAAAGCCCTTTGCAGGCGTTATGTTCAAGCCTCGGTCACAAAAGCAACGCGGGTCCATTTGGGTCGTCAGCACGTGAGGGGATGTTTGTTCTTACCACAGAAGACGACAAAGGCATTAATGAAATTATCAGTGCATTACCTCTTTCAATGTCGCTGTCAATATTCAGTGTCTCATTAGAAGGAAACATGGTCCCTTTCTTGTAATGCTGCTTACAGACTTTTAAGCCAATTCTGTTGTCTTCATTTTCTCCGTAACTAAGGGTCCCCAGCGATATGTTCTTTAGCTGACGATACTGTTAAAAAAAATAAATAAAAATAATATTGGCTTTTAAGAGTTTCATCAGAAGTTACAGCATGTGGAATATACTTTTAGTTATTTTAAGTTGTTTCTATCAGATCCCTCTAAGGAACTCCCCCGTGTAAAATACCACAAGGTAATTTTCTCATGGTTGGACAGGAAACACACTGCCTCACGGAACTCGGAGCTAAGGTAAACATGCTGACACACACCCCCACTCACGACCGCCAAAGCCGGGGTGCTCTGGCCTCCCAGCAGGGTACTGCCCCTGGGCCCCGAGCCCCAGTCCTCACGCCACACTGGCCTCCAGGCGCGCCCTGGAGCTTGCCACCCCATTCCCGCCTGGGCCTCTGCTGTTCCCCCTGCCTGGAACCCCGTGTTATCTGCTAGGTGCAGTCCTTCAGATCTTGAGTCAAAAATTACCACTTCGGTGAGGCCTTCCCTGACCGTCCATTGCAAGTAACGAACGTCCGTCCCCAGCGCCCAGGCTCCAGCAGGCACTGCCCATCCTCCCCTGCTTCATCTCATAGCAGTTATCACTTTCTGACACACCAGACCCAAGCCGTCCACACCCCACAGCTCACGTTAACGCAACTGGCCTTTGCTTACATAATGACAGCAGCTCTCATCAAATGACTTTACTACTCACCAATCTGCATTAAGAGGGTTAAGAGGGCTTTGCTAGCTCCCACCTTCCTTAACAAGACTTTACTATTTCAAGAAAAATTTTTTTTCTTTTTTGAGAGGTGGAGGTGTGGAATCTTAAGCAGGCTCTACGCCCCATCGCAGAGCCCAAGTGGGGCTGGATCTCAGGACCCTAAGATGAGATCATGACCCGAGTAGAAATCAGAGTTGGACTCCTAACCGTCGGAGCCACCCAGGTGCCCCTATTCCAGAAACCTTTTGCCCAGAAACGTAAGTTACAAATAACTCTATTGTTCATTTCAGGAGCATCCAAAGCAACTCATTCAGACAGATAATCAATTTGAAAATTGAGCCTAATAAATCCGAAACTCTTTGAAACCATGCTCCTCTCCCCAAGACCCTTGCCTTCTTGTGCCCACCAATCCAAAACTATTACATCATATCTTTACCCATTTCTAACTGAGCTGCCCTCACACTGACAGACCTTCCCTCCATCAGTCTTCAAAATGTGTATTTGGACTTTGCCCTCTTCCCCCAAGGCACTAATGAGAAGGATCCAGGGAGCATCTCCCCACTTCTGTAAGCAATAAGCTCAGTTTTACTCATCAACATGTTTTCTTGGTGGTGTTTTCAGGGAGCTAGCATTCAGTGCTATACATTTCACTTCTTTTCATTTGTCTGGTTCTCTCCTCTACAATGAAGTTCTATAAGAGCAGGGCTTTTGTCCATTTTATTCTTGATGCTGGGAATATTCTTATTCCCACTATCTAGAACAGTACCTCATATATCGTAGGCACACAAATATTTATTGAATGCATGAGAAAAAAAATAGGAATAATGATTTCTCTCCCTTAAATGCTTTCTTCGGGTCTATCAGTCTGGTTTCTCCATACCTGCTTAGATAGAACTATATCATATCCTACTCCATATTCTTAAGATTCGGCTAGGCTTATTTATGCTAAGACATCAAAGTTGAGACTCTTAGATTTGGTATCTCATTCATCAAAACTTCTGAGATTATAAATCCACTCTCGGTAATCTGAATTTGGGGAAAATAATCTCCTAAAGGTAGTGGGTGTAAAGGGATAAATAAAAAAATATAAATCTTTAAGAAGAACCTTAAATAAGCAAAATCTATCATGTGGAAATGTAGCTAGAGAAATATCAATGAACTTTTTTTTTGGCAGACTAGGCAAAATTTAAGTTAGAATATTTGAGTACATGTATAATTTTTTTTTGCTAAAAACAACAAAGTATCAACATATTTGTAAAGTGTAGGTCATTCACAACAAAACACTTGCCTGATTGATAGCAAAAAAGATGCTCTCATAGACATCCTCCTGAGTATACACACTGCAACTATAGTCATCTTCATCAGAGCCAGAATATCCTTTTAAAAACAAGTGCTTAAAAGCAACAGTGTTCTCTTCTTTGAAAGCAACCACCATCTGGTTACTTAAACCAAAACGAACAAGCTAGAAAAGAAAAATCAAATAGGAAGATGTGAATTTTCCATTTACTGAGGAAGGCAAATATGCATTCTTATTATCATCAACCCCCACCTGGAAACCTCAGCAAATGTTTATTAACTATATTAATGTCCAAATACAAGTCCCCAAAAATGAGTCATCAAACTCATCAGCAAGTCAAAATAGTGTAAAATTAGAGGAAATTACCACTCCCAGTGACTACCAACCCTACTGGTCTTTAATGAAGGAGAAAAAGGAGAAATTCAAATCACTGAAGTTGGAATCCATTTTTTGTATACTTGAGCTTCAAATTAATTGTTTTAAAAATTGACGAACTCACTAAAATAATAAGTCATTTTTTGTTGATTTAAGATTTAGAAATTGCAATTATTTTTAAAAATCACAACTATGTTTTATATACAGCTTTTCAGGATGTTTTTGAAGACTGGACCATACGATACTTCCTCCAGCCAAGAGGTAAGAGCTGTCAAAGGAATTCAATGGTTCCAGCTCTGCAAGAACTCTTACATAAGATTTACACCTAGGGGTTCCTGCTCCAAGATCTATAGCATCAAAGCACCTGAGAGAATAACAGGGCTTGCTTTACCACTCTGAGTTCAAACCCATTCACTGTCAGCAAGCACCCACCTCATCATGATAAAACTTCTACTGATTTCTCCCTTACACTGTATCCGAGTCCAAGCTTAGGCCCCACAGGCTCTCTTTACCAGGAGGGAATGTGTTCTTCCTGCCCATCTTGGAATCCAGTAAGCGAGGAAAATTAGCAGGCACTAAATGTGTACCAAAAAACCCCAGGAAATTATACATAGAGCAACAATCTCTCTCTCTCTCTCTCTCTCTCTCTCTCTCTCTCTCTCTCACACACACACACACACACACACACACACACACACACACACACACGCAATGGAAAAGACAAGTCAAACCTTTATAAGCTCTATCCCACACACCCTTCCTCATCTACCTATTTTATCTCCTCATCTGCTCCATAAGACAATGAAAATCCAAAAATTATGCCCTAAATCTTCATTCCACTAAGTCTCCAAAGCAATTTGGGGCTGTTTCCTCATGTGTGAAAGCAGCAAGTCCAACTAGCTGACTGTGGCATTTCTGCTACGTGCTGTCACTCCATGGTTGGGTAGGAGAGGCTGCAGGGCACTGAGCTGGACCTCTACCAGTGAATCTTTCAGATGACACGCACGGTAATCTGCATATGCAAACGTATATACTGTTTTTTTTAGTGATTTACATTTTTTAGCTTTTAAGTTTTGTCTGACTCTTTGAAAAGGCTGAATAATTAAAAAATAACAGCTACCACTTTTCAGCAACTATTATGCTCCAGGTGCTTACGGAACTGCATCATGAGCACTATCACCGTTACTAACACAACAACTCTAAGGTGACATCACCATGGTTAATCCCCACTTTATGCATGTGGAAACTGAGATTTAGTTCCATTAAATTGCCCTAAGTCTCGTAACTAGAACGAAAGTCAGGTCTAACGCCAAAGTCATTCTATCGTGCTATACAATTTATCTCCGTTGAAGAATCTGCCTTTGGGACTCTTCTTATAGAAAAGAATTTAGGTGCTAGCTTTTGAGACTTGCCACTACCATTTGAGAACATACTTAGTCGACCGTCTTTAGCATCTGATCCTCACCAGGTCACATTCCTCAAATACCAAGTCAAAGGATTGAGCAACTGTTAAAACCCAGCTAGCCTAAGGAAAATATCAGATAAGCAACCCCACATCATCCAACCTGTGCTAGAAATCAAGCAACTGGAAGCCAAAGGTTTTCCAAGCATATAACATCTGTTGATGGTAGCTGCAGGAGATGCCAGAAAGGGCCACGTAGCTTTTTGAAAGCCAAAGGCAAACCACAGAACCAATATATGCATGACTGTTTCACGGTCTTATTAAATACTGACACACAAATGAAAAAAAATAATCGGTATACACGCACATGAATTAAGTTCTTCAGTCAAAGTCTGCTGAGTGCTTATTCTGTCCTGAGCTGGGATATGATGTGGGCAAGATCAAATTGCACGGTGTTGAATAACAGCTCTTATCTACTGAGTGCCAGGGGCCATGCCGAGAATTCACAATTTTTTAAAAATTTAATTCGCCACTACCCTATGAGGGGGATATTACACCAGGCTCCACAAGGACAGGATTCCCCTCCACTCCCCACTCAGGAACTGGAATAGTGCCCATGACAACGTCAGAGTCAAATACTGAACCCACTGATGAGTATAATCCCATTTTATACACGTGTAACTGAAGTTAGGGAACTTACTCAAGTTGGGACAGCTAGAAAATGTGAGAGTGAGGTCTGTTCGGCTTACATATCCCTTCTCTTGACCCTCTGGCCACACTACCTCTCAGAGATGCTGCCAACTTAACTCTAGAAGAAGGGATATTCGACCTATTCCTCCCACACTCAGACTTGAGAAAAACAAAACATAACAAAAAAATCACACCAAAAAAATCTGAATGGAGAATGGATAACTTGGCCAAGAAAGTGGCGTTCTATTTGCTGATATTTTAAGCTGCCACCTTATTTAAACTCAAAGCTCCTCAACTCAATTTTGGGACTGAGAAAACACGAAGGTGCAATCTCTGCTTGGAACCACCCCCATCTGGCAACAGGAACAAGAACTTTCCTCCATTCCATTATTCCTAGAACAAGCTGAGACCCACCTATATGGCCCAGCCTCATGTCAGGGTTGGGATTTTCAAAGCATCTGTTAGTAGAGAAGAGGAACCCTTAGGAGGAGATCACAGCCCCCTTCCTGCTATGGCAGAACCTAACATTCCCTATGGAGCAAGAGTGAGATGATGGTTTTGGTCAAATGGTTGACAGAAAAGTGCACTCTTGCCCCACTAACTAGATCTTAAGATTTGCCGAGACGATGATATAAAACAGAAGAATAGTAACACATTAAGTGCAGCCTGGCAAAGATTGTAAACTTTATTATGGTAAAACTTTATTATGAAATATGTGTGGGAGAAAATATTCTGTACCAGGTAAAAGCAAGGTACTGCTCTAATAATGTACACAGAATATGGGAAGAAACAAGTAGAACAAGTATGTGGACACCTCTCTCAAGATCATAAATTATTGCAGAATGCAGGGTAGGAATGTCTTTTTTTTTTTTAAAGTTTCCTCCTCATCAACCCCGATAAAATGCCACCCATCCCATTAGACTTGAGGATGGAGTGCTAAGAGACAGAAGAAGAGGAGGGACAAGCGGGATCTGAAGGAAGAAAGCTACTCGAGAAATCTGCTCTAATTAGAGACCGTCCACACAGCAAAACTTATTAGAATCATCCTCCAGCAGGACAAGAACTTAATCCCTCCCAACTTTGTTAGGGAAGACAAGGTATACCCACATGAAAAGTAAATTATCATTTCCCAGAAATAGTCTATTAAAAGCAAAGGCATTGGGGCACCCGGGTGGCTCAGTGGGTTAAAGCCTCTGCCTTCAGCTCAGGTCATGATCTCAGGGTCCTGGGATTGAGCCCTGCATTTGGCTCTCTGCTCGACAGGGAGCTTGCTTCCCCCACCCTCTGCCTGCCTCTCTGCCTACGTGCAATCTCTCTCTCTCTCTCTCTCTGTCAAATAAGTAAATAAAATCTTAAAAACAAAAACAAAAGCATTGAGATAGACAGCAACAGGTACCAGTGTCCCCAGGAAGACCACATGGTAAGTGGTCAGGCAAGACAGGTAGGGGACTTCCAAGGGCAGCTGCAAGATGATGGAGAAAAAGAATCACTCTGGATTTGGTGGAGCAAACAGGGCAGGGATGAGAATCCCTGGGTAGATCCAGCTGGCTGGGATTGGGGAGGAAATAGTTGAAAACCCACTGGAAAGGCAAGTCGAAGGAGACTGGAGATCTGAATTTCAAGCTACACAGTCAAGATTTTCTTCTGTGGGAAAATGGGTACCACAAAAGATTCTGAGCAGGAGAGTGACCCAATGAAGGCATTCTTAGAAAAATTCATTTGATACTAGCACTGAATGCACCGGTGTGGGTATGGACAAGGAAGGTAGGCATAAGACAAAGTCTGGAAGCAGCCTCATTAACTTGTCTGTATTCCTAGGCTGAGAACTGAGGACAGGACCCATGCCTGGAATAAAACCAATCCAAGGGTAAGAGTGAAGACTCTAGAACCAGACCACAGGGCTCCAATTTGACTCTACCACTTACCAACCGAATGGCCACAAGCAAATTACTTATCCTCTTTGGCTCCATTTCCTCATCCCCGAGAAGGGAGCAATAACGGACCCACATCACAGGGTTGCCGGGAGGATGAAATGAACGAACACACAGAAAGCACCGGTGCCTGGCACATGGCGAACGCTATGTCACGTGTTCGGTCACCTCTCAGCAGCAGGGACGTACTCCCGGCTGTACTCCCAGCAGGACACACCGCACGGGAGGTGCTTCACCCGTGTCGTCAATCGATGAGATAAGAGTCCGTGCTAGAGAGAGAAGATGTGGGTATGGCAAAGCATAGTAGATACAGTTTTGAAGGAAGAGCCCACGAGATCCAGTAGACATTAGGACAAAGAAAGTAAGTCAAAGATCAGGATGGTCAATGCCTAGGTAAGGTGGAGTTTTAGTGACATTAATAGATCAAGAAGCTGAACTGAAAGCTGATTTGGCCAGAGAACAAATTGGGAAACAATTAAAATTAACCAGATGAAAAAAGGGACATTATTTCTCCTCCTTCCAAGCAATACTAATAATGGATCTACCTTACAGGTTGCCAAGGATGCTAGAAATTTCAAAACCAAGAATTAAAATGAAAAGATTTTTAAATGGAAAAAGCCAAGCATACATATTTAACGAGGTCTCTGTATCTCAACTTTGTTGGCTTTTTTTTTTTCAGCTTTGTTGTTTCTTTTAAAACAACTTGGTTACCCCTAAAACTTGGTGTAATGGAAAGCATGTCATTCAATGAAAAGACCTCTATATGATCACAGAAGAAAGATGCAACTTCATTTACAACAGGAACCTCCTCTCATTTCTAGAATTTTACGAAACTATTTTTAGAAAGGTATTTTTTTCTTCTAGAGAGAGAGAGACAGTTAGAGAGGGAACACAGCAGGGGGAGTGGGAGAAAAGCATGTCTCCCACTGAGCAGGGAGCCCCATGTGGGGCTTGATTCTAGGACCCTGGGATCATGACCTGAGCTGAAGGCAGCTGCTTAATGACTGAGCCACACAGGCATCCCAAGAAAGGTATTTATTTTTGTGTTCCAGAAATAATATCTTTATGAACAACATCTTTACATTGATAACAGGATGATTATTTTCCAAGGGAGCCAGACACCCCAAATTGATAGTGTTTTCAGAAAGGCATGCATTTCCAATGTAGTTACCTAGACGGAGCTTCCCTTAAACGGGTTCCAAACCAGTCTCAAAAACGAGATGACAACTCTGACGGCTGTTGCGATCCTGGGGATAAAGTCTCAACAACATGAAATCGACCAAAGATCCCAAGGTGGCCCTTGTATGCTCCTGACAGGCTCAAGGATAAGTATTCACTGACCGACTTAGCTACTGATGGAAGGGAAACAATTCTGTCGAGGGTCAAGTCCAAACAGTCGAAAATGCAATTTCAAAAGTGTATTTGAAAGAAGATGAGAAATTTCAAGAACACACTCACTGGGATTGAGCAGCTTCCTATGTGCCTCATTTAGATACAGAACTCCACCCCACCCCCATATCGATCTGCTATTACATAGACCTACTATTTATCTCTATTTACAGAACCTGTGGGAAGACAGAATCCCTTACTAAAACAACGTCATTATCGAAACTGAACTTCAACTTATCTGCCCTCCAGAGCCAACATAATTTTACAGTTTTATGAACTTGAGTGTGGACTTCTCAGAACAAAAGTCAAGGGTGAAACACATGAAAAGAGTGTCATCTTAGGATAAGGGGAAAAAACCAAACAAACTGATAATATGAATTACCTGAATGGTGACCATGACTATCTTCAAAATCTGCAATCCCAGCTTCCATGGAATCTGGTGTCTGGCTCGGTACTTTTCGCAAGGGTTCATGAAGTAAAACTTCAGGTCTTCCCTTAGACATTCTTCTTTCACCTCAGAATCAAGATGAGCCATTGCATTTCTGCCACAGAAGATGAATTTTTAAATAAACAGAACATCTTGTTCATCAGAAAGTTTCTGAGGGGCACCTGGGCAGCTCAATCAGTTAAAGGTCTGACTCCTGGTTTCAGTTCAGGTCATGATTTCAGGGTCAGGAGATCAAGACCTGTGTCGGGTTGGATGGTCAGCGTGGAGTCTGCTTGAGATTCTCTCTCTCCCCTATGCTCTTCCCCTCCATTCATTCTCTCTCAAATATTTTTTTTTTTAAAGAAAGTTTCTGAATAATACTTTCTGTTCATGTTCTTTACCCCTTCTTACAAGCAAAATTTTCCCTTCAACTAGTGACCTCCTCTTCTCTTTAGAAATTTGAAAATTATTCAGGACCCTCTATCACTTGCCTTTCCACAGTTATCTATCTTGTTCCAAATGGCCATTGTCAAAATTTATAAGAATAGGATTTTATTTCCAAGACTCATCAATTCCTATATCTTAACATATAGCATTCACCGGCCACTGGAATATTAATAAAAACTAGAAGGGACACTTTCATAGATACACCAGGTATGAAATCACAGAAATTGAATATGGACTAATAGAATTAAATTGCTATGAAAATAGAGAATCTTTGTCCTATAATGTGGTCCTAAATGATTATGCCCCCTTTTTGATAATATAGCAGTGATAATAAGGTTCAAAAGTATAAATATCTTTAAAAACTTAAAATAGTATCTACTTATGCCCTGTCAGGTATTTGTGTCACTTCACATTAGTAACGTTTGCTTTTACTATTTTGAGGGTTCGAATCTCAGGAACGGGCATGTGACTCAAGCTAGGCCAAAAAGAACCAGCGTTGTGGTCCCAAGACTGTGTGACTGTATCTGATGGGAGAGATGTCTACTAAGCTGCTGCCAAATTATGTGTGCAAAACAATCCACTGGCAGTATAGAAAGTATTAGGTCTTCTATTTTATTCTTTATCTTCTTTAGAAATGAATTTTATACTTTAATTTTTTGATTTTAAGTAAACGCTATGCCCACCAGGGGGCTGCAACTAACTACCCCGAGATCAAGGGTCACATGCTCTACTGACTAAGCCAGCCAGGTGCTCCTATTTTATTCCTTACCTTAAAAACAATAGAAACCTGAACTCTACTAATAAGTAATATAACATATAGAATAACAGTGGTATACAATAAAATATGATTTATAAGTAGATCTATACACATTGAGAACATGTGCTTAACTTCTATCATTGGATACATCATCAAGAAGGCTGGAGACCATAGATTTAAAGCAAAGGCTGCGAGTCTGGAGTTTGTGGAAGTCACCTTGCCATCACACAAGAGCATGCCAGAGAGTGGAGCTAACTTACCACAACAGACAAAAGATGTCTAACGATAATACTTGAGTTCCTGGATACAGCTGTGCCTACAGCCATTCATCCCAAGACCTGCAATGTAAGCTAATAAATACTCCTTGTGGTTTATACTAGTTTGAGTTAGTCTTGTGCTTCTTACAACAGGAAGTGTCTTGATGGTAAATTTAAGGATTAAATTTTACTAAGTTCATCCAATCACTCAAGGTACCCATTTCTAGGGAAGATTTTATAATTGAGGGTCATTTGGGGGCATCTTTTCACCTGAAATATCTAAATGACCTATTTTTATACTGACTGCAGATCTACATTAGCTACCTCGACTAACAAGTTTTAAAGACTAAAGGGCTGGGAGGGGGGTGGGGGGAGGAGGGAGTGCCTGGCTGGCTCATCAGTAGACCATGCTGACACCTGATCTCCGAGTCGTGAGTTCAAGCCCCATGTTGGGTGTGGAGCCTACTTTAAAAATAAATAATAAACAAACAAACAAATAAACACACAAATAATGAGACTAAAAGGGAAAGAGTATTTTAAGGCTTACTTTAAGATTACTTAAGACTTATACTCAGTTAATAATTTTCTATATTTAAATTGATTTTTAGATCTCCTATTTCCAGAATAATTAGTAGGCTACATCATTTAGAATTTTTCTGCTGGGTAGGAAAAAGGAAGAAAGGGAGGAAAAAAGGGAGGGAGGGAAGGAGAGAGGGAGGAAGGAATGGAGGGAGGGAGGGAGGGAAAGAGGGAGGGGGGAAAGGAAGAAAGGAAGAAGGGAGGGGGAAAGGGGAAAGAAAAGAGAAAGAAAAGGGGAGGAAGAGGGAGGTTAGAAAGAAGGTTAGAAAAGAAAAAGAAAGAAAAAAGACAGATGCTAGATAATATGCATACTTCTTTTGGGGGGCAGGTGGAGGAATTACCTGTAAAAGACTGAGGAGTGAAACATAGACCAATAAGCCCTAGAGATCTAATGCACAATATAGTGAATCTAGACAATAATGTTGTATTACAAATGTCAAACTTGCTAAGAGACTAGATCTTAATTATTCCCACAGCAAAAAAGAAACGATAATTCTGTGAGGTGAGAGAGGAGCTAACTATTGCTACAGTGGCCATGATAATATATAAATGTATCAAATCAACTTGTTGTATACCTTATATTTGTACAATGTTATATGTCAAATAATTTCAATTTAAAAAACATATAATAAAGATGTTTCTAAGAACACTTAAAAATTTAAGAGCAAGGAACTCCCAGTCTAGTCTTGGGGGGATCCTGGAGAAGTGGGGGCCTACTGCCATTCATGCCCACTTAGGCTTTGGTCAGCAGCCCCAGGAAAGGGGAATGGGGGAGCCAGGAGTCAAGGGCCAAAGCCCATCCAAGATCTGACAGGAGACCCTCCTCAAATTGAGATGGAGATCCCAAAGGGCCACCCTCTCAGAAAAGTACCCTGCCTCACACCTGCCTGCCCCCCAAACTTAGAGGGCTACAGAGAAGGCCAGAGTAGTTTCAAATCAGAGAAAATGAAAAGGAAATTTAAAAAATAGGCCCATCCTGAGAAATGATGCTCATGACGCAGCCCTTTGAGCCTCACACCCCGAGGAGCCAGAGAACATCAAACCACGAGAGCTTGCTTGGTTCGGGGGGATCCATACTGAGCCGGCCGGTGTCCCAGCAAACTCCCACAGACCCTCCCCAGAGGTTCATCCCCGGACTTGGCCACTCTAACCCTCTACCACAGAACCTGAAAAACACACCGATCAGAAGGTCGTAAGATGTAACCAAGCGCACGAGGAAACTAAGTCCCATGAGCGGTCTGCTGAGAGGGAGCAGAACCAGGCCCGAGTCTATAAGAACCTTCAGGAATCAGACACGGGCTGGAAGACGATCATGCTCAGAGTATTGAAAGACAAGGACAGGTCAAAATTATCTCTAAGACCAATTTGGGAAAAACAAAAACTACTTTTAGAAATGAAAAATCAATGGCCACATGAGTCTCATCTCAAGAGAATGAGGAGACCTTACCATGTGCTTGCCTGCGTCGACTCTGGTCCACTCTGGATCGGATCGGATCGGACCGGACCGCCTTACCGGGCTCGGTGCTGGGACTGAGCCAGGTGCTCGGGACTCTGCGCTGCAGAGTGCCCCTGACTGCAGATGCTCGGCCTCCGGGAGGAGAGAGACCCCCCGAGGGCAGGTTCCCAAGTTCCCACACAGCCCCGTGCATGCTGTCCCTGAGTGTGAAAAGCACTGTGGGAACAGGCCGAACTCTGGCACAGTGGTTCACAGAGCCCGAGGGGAAATCCCCTCATAATACACAGGGAGTGTGTGTCATGGGGGCCCCTGACAAGGGGCACAGAGGGAGGCATTTCCCAGAAGAGGGCGGTATCTTAACCGTGCCTAACAGCAACATCCTCGGAGGGGAGTGCTCAGACCCCTGAGAACATGCCAGAAGAAGTCTTCGCGGGCATGGAGGAGCAGTACTCAATTCAGAATTAACCACCATCGCTTTAGCAGACCCGTGTGGTTAAGGTAGTCATCCTGATGATTCACGGTATTTTTTCCATTTAATAAAAGGAAGAAGGCATCTGAAAAGTTGTGATTGGCCCTCAGAACACGGCATGGAAACTCCTGCCTTGGTCTCTAGTGTGAGACACGCCGCTCTGAAGAAAGAAGAGACGGTTTTCTCGAGAACAGCGGTGTGAAACACAGGGCATTAGGTCACTTAGCGAACGCCTTGCGAGCCCCGCTCGGCCAGAAACCTTTGCCTGCCCTCCCGCTCAGTGCAGTAGAGAGGAGAGCTAGGAATACCCGAAAGTACAACAAACGTGTTCCGTGCTGTAACCGAAATGCGCATGGAGCGTATTCTCTGTTCAGCAACAGAGATGACAGTGCCCCAACTGCTTCATGTGGCTTCAGGTAATTCTTTCAGCTGCCGGTTTCTTTGACTAGTTGACCACTAAATGTTCAAAAAATAGTAACTGCTGTTAACATTACCCTAAGAAACCTTATTAAGAAGATAATTCACAGGGGTGCTTGAGTGGCTCAGTTGGTTAAGCACCTGCCTTTCGCTCAGGTCCTGATCCCAGAGTCCTGGGATCAAGTCCTGTGTCAGGGTCCCTGCTCAGCGGGGAGCCTGCTTCTCCCCTGCTTGTGTGCTCTGTCAAACGAATAAATAAAATCTTAAAAAAAGATAATTCACACACATACAAAAGGAAGAGATAACAAACATCAGGGTTTATTGTGGTATTTACACAACTCTATCCACCCAGAAGTTTTTCACTCATAGAGCAGCTGTAATACTTCTGGCACAGTGAAGGATAAAAAGAAAAATGGAAAAGCCAGCATGAAAAACTTTCCCCTCCAGCATACAGGAGCCCCTTGGTGAAATAAAGGATAGTACTAGTCAAATGTAATCAATAGAAATACAGGAAACAAAATTAATGTGAATAATAAAGTTCTGAGATAGTTGTTTTTAGCAAGTCCAACTTAAGGTTAGAAATAACATCTGGGGGTGCCCAGGGAGCTCAGTTGGTCGAACATTCCAACTCAATTTTGGCTCTAGTCGTGAACTCAGGGCTGTGAGATGGAGCCCAGAGCGGGCTCTGTGCTCAGCGAGGAGTCTGCTTGAGATTCTCTCTCCCTCTTCCTCTGCCCCTCCCTCCCTCTAAAATCAATCAATAAATATCTACCAAAGAAATAACGTTTAAGGTTTAGAAGAAAAGGTAAAGATATTTTGGTTCAGGAATTCTGGAATCTCAAGGATAACATAAATGCTTAAGGTTTCTAACCTTCACTTTTCTGATGGCTCTTTCTTGTCCCACTCTTCCCAGTTAGTAGATCTGCACTATTTCCCTGGTTGGTGAAGGGTATTAAACACACACATACCACTGGACATCCTAGGACAAAAATACAACGGTGCAAAACAAATAAATAATGCAAAGTGAAAAAAGAAAGAAAACTGAAAAAAGAAAAGAGGCAAGAGAGTATCACAGGACTACAACACTCCCTACATTTGACATATAGTCATCCAACACCCTCCTGGGCTGAGCACCAGGCTGGGTGTTTGGTACAAGAGGCTTGAAGCTGCAATCACAAGTTTAGAAGCAAGAATTAAGTCAGCAGAAAAAACACTGCAAGTTCTATCACAGATGATGAAAATCACCAACAGGTTGAGAAAAGGACAGAGAGTTGAGAACTCGTAACAAAATTTGGGGAAAGAGAAACTGCACCATAAAAAGAGTCAAGGAAGAGAAATCAATGAAGATCTAAATCTGACCCATCAATGGCAGCATAGTCATGAAATTGAAATTGCACAAAATAAATAAGAACAATCACGACTCATGAATTATTTATATTTCACTAAGCTATAGGAAATGCATCATCTGGATTATATGAGCTTAATAAAGAGCACTGTTAAAGGCCAAAGTGTCAAAGGGGAAAAAGCACAGTACTAGTGAGCATAAAAATAAGATCTGGAATAGAATGGAAATTCACCCATATGATAGGCTAAATAAAAGCTAGAGATGCTAGGATGGCAAAGTAAACAGGACTTGGGAAAGAAAGAAGCCTGAGCCTTAGGACTATGGGAGAAGTCACATCAAAGCTACTGTCTGTTACTAAGAAAATCCACACTTTCCTCAGATAATCGGGACTGTGCAATGTTAGCTAAATTTAAGGCTATCGTGTGATCAAGGATAATTCAGTCTTTAACAAATCAATGACTAAGAAAGTCCATGGAAACTTGAAGTTTTAAAAAACATAAAAGAAAACAAGCTGCCAGCAATTCTTAATCTCATGGGGGTCATAACCCCTTATGAGAACCAGTGAAAGCTTTTGACCTTTGCCTCAGAAAAATGCACACACCAATTTCAATGATGGTACCTTGTTCCTATTAGTGTAATCAGCTCAGCAAATAAGCTAACCAGCCCAGGCTGCTAGGTTTTCAGCTTGCATGACCCTTACACTACTCAGAAAGAGGAAGAAAATATTATTTTCTACCCCAGGGGCCTCCAAAGTGGGGTGTGTGCGCACAAGGGGGAATGAAGACCATTCACTGGTATGTGGGAAGAAAGGGTTAGGGCTTCTAAGTGGACTAATCTAGCAAAGCCAGAAGCGCCGGTTTACAAGGTTTAATACAGGGCTCATCATCTATCGTACTGAAGCTGCCCTCACTTGGTCAGGATGACGGATTCCTGTGCCTCACATAGGTAGGCAACACACCCCAGGGGGAAGAAAGCGAGTTCCCAAGGTAGGGGCTTGACGGTGGTGCCCTCACTGATTTTCAGCATGGTCCAACCACTAAAGGCTTATGTGGGCCCATTTAAGCACTTTTGACGTATTCGCTCCAATTTAGTCAACCCTCACAAGGTGGGCAAGGGACATACAGGTTCTGGCAAAAAAAAAAAAACGAGACTCACTGGAAAACTAATGAGGGCCCAAGTTAACATCAAGAAAATGGAAACTCTAAAAACTCTCTTAGTGCAAATTTTGTTTGCCATGAGTTTAAAAAAGACGAAAAGTAGATCTGACCTGGAAAAAAGAAATAGATTTATCAAGAAAACCCTTTAGGGGGTGTCTAGGTGGTTCTGTTGGTTAAGTGTCTGCCTTTGGCTCAGGTCATGATCTCAGGATTTGGAGATGAAGCCCCCCCATCAGGCTCCACCCTGGGCGTGAGCCTGCTTAAGATTCTCTCCCTCCCTCTCCCCGCCTCTAAAAAAATGTTCGCTTTACCTTTTTTAGAGTATATGTGATTCTGCATACAATATACAGATATACATTCAGAAAGGGTGGGTGTTCTTTCAGTTGATGGGGTAAATTATCAAAAATACTTGGGACTACGTCTCTAGTGTCTCAGAGCTCCAACCACACTTTAGATGGGGTGGTTCTTCTGTTATCCCTGCTGACATTATAAACTCCTTAGCTTGGGAGAAGCTGGTGTTTGTTCCCTAGCTCCTGGCAGACATCACTGCTCAGGGACCTTGTATTGACGCAGTGGTGCTAGGACAGAATGGTTTTCCTAATTCATGACTCTCTCACTAGTCCCAGAGGACGAGCAGGGCAAGCACTTCCCAAATCTATGCGTTCTCTATCCTTAGCACAGGGAAAAGTAAGTACCACCAGCCTTCCAGGAACCCCCATCTGGGGAGCTCTGTTTCATCTGGTCCCACCTATGCCCCCAATGTCATCTTCCCCCCCCCAAACTTAAGAGTGTACACAATTTCAAAGGAACAGTAACAAACCCCACCCCTGATTTTCGCTCCTTAGGGGCCATTTCTTTCATGTTTCTCTTTATTTATTTTAATATTTCTCAATAATGTTGTCTCACTGTTTATTACTCTTTTAGATATTATCAATTTATATCCTCCCATGGAATGGATGATGTTAGCTCTTAAATCTGCTCCCCACCAGTGAACATACACATTGACTCATTGTCCCAACAAAATTTTAATAAAACTTTTGGATAAATTAATAGTCAAATTTTACAAAGTGAATATGCAAATACTTTTCATAGTTGGGCCAGTAGTACACTATGATTTTATATATATAAATATGTTGTATTTATATATATTATATATGTTAATTACATATAAACGTAACATATATATATATTTTATTTTTATTATTATTATTTTTTAAGCAGGCTCCATGCCCAACATGGGGATTGAACTAACAACCCTGAGATTAAGGGTAGCTTGCTCTACTGAAGGAGCCAACCAGGCACCCTCCCACCCCATTTTTTCTTTCTTGTAAAAAGAAGGTTTTGGTTAGTTGCCTTTTCCCCCATTTGCTTAGTTTTCAGCATGCCAACAAGGGCTCTACCAGCAAACTGACTGAATCTGCCAGCTCCCTTCAATAGAGTCAAACAAGTGGGGCAACTTATCAATTTGTTTCTACTCATTATTCCCACTACATCCTCCTGCTCCAGCCTACACACTGGTTATGTGTATTAAGGGCCATCGATTTGGGAACTCCCTTCACCTTCTTCCCAAATTGGATTCCGCATTTCCTGGACTTCCTTCGTTCCCTCATTTTTATGGCGAGTATCCATCAATCCCTTCCTGTGAAAGGAAGCCTGGGAGGTAAATGTTGAGCCCTCCCTTGACAGACATTGCTAACTGCCTGCCCAGTATCCATTCCTCCCTTCTTCCTGATTTTGTGGAGGGTAGGGAATATATTAATACCCAAGAATAGGGTAATTCAACATAAGAGCTAGACAAAAATACAGGGCCACTGTTCGCCAACTCGGCCGCACACAGGGTTACCTGGGGCACTTGAGGACCACGGAAGCCCAGCTTCTACTCCCAGAGATTCTGGCCTCATTGATGTGGGAGCAGTCTGGGAATCGGGGGCTGGGGGGTGGGGGCTTTAAAAAAGCTCCCCAGGTTATTCTACTGTGCACCTAGTTTGAAATCCTCTACCTTAGAGATTAAGATTTCTGTCTCCTTATTTTATGAATGAGGCAACCAAGGGCCCCTAAAGTTGCAACCTGCCCCCAAAGAATCCAAGTTACCAACGCTCTGCCCCAGTATTCCTTCCTGACCCCAGAATTAAATATTTCTTAAGGAATCATGGCCTGGGGGCGCCTGGGTGGCTCAGTTGGTTGAGTGACTGCCATCAGCTCAGGTCATGATCTCGGAGTCCCCGGATCGAGTCCCACATCGGACTCCCAGCTCCACGGGGATTCTGCTTCTCTCTCTGACCTTCTCCCCTCTCATGTTCTCTCTCAATCTATCTCTCTCAAATAAATAAATAAAATCTTAAAAAAAAAAAAAGGAATCATGGCCTGTAAGATGGTAAGGAATGAAGAAAAAAAAATGTTATGGACAAGTAAACTAGTATTTCAGATATACTTTCTCCTATTTAGAAATGTGTGGTATTAGGGTGCCTGAGTGGCTCAGAGGGTTAAAGCCTCTGCCTTCCACTCGGGTCATGATCTCAGGGTCCTGGGATCGAGCCCCATGTCAGGCTCTCTGCTCATCAGGGAGCCTGCTTCCCCCTCTCCCTCTACCTGCCCCTCTGCCGACTTGTGATCTCTCTGTCAAATAAATAAATAAAATCTTAAAAAAAAAAGAAATGTGTGGTATTTAGCAGATAATAGCATCATAGTCCATAAATTCAGGAGACTTCTAAATGGTCATGTTATCAAAATGAGAAGGAAAAAACAGGTAAAGCCATCTGATGGAACAAATCCAACATTTACTTCGGTCAGGCTCTCTCTGGGCTTCCGACTGTCCGGAGCAAACCCTTGGTTTCCATTTGTTCTACCCCAGTGGAACCGCTCAAGGTGAACCCTTTCCTGCTGCGGACTCCAGGTCCCACTTCTCAGGTCGCACCTTAGGGGTCTGGCAGCCTTTGACACAGCTGACCACGACCTTCCCCGGGACAACCTCTTCTCCCTGCCTCTAGGACACCCCACTCCCCTGGTTTTTCTGCCTACCTCACTGGGCATTTCCCGGTCTCCTTTGCTGGCTCCTCTTCCATCTGAATTCAGTTGCCAGAGTGCCTCGGACACAGCCCAGGGCTCCTCCATCCCCCGTCCTCCCTTCTAGAAGACTTTGCCCAGTCCAGTGGCTTTAAACACTACCCACATGATGAGGACTTTTTACATTTGCCACTCCAGCAAATCTCTCTCTTCAACAGACTCCCTTATCCAACCTCTTCCTTGAAACTCTACCCACATGACTAATAGATTTCTCAACCAACCCCCACCCCTTTCTCCACCCATCTGCTCCACGGGGTGATCGCACATGTCTAGCCAGAAAGTTTCAGCTGTAATCACTTCCCCTGTCAGTGGTTCTCCCCCTTGGCTACACAGTAGAAGCACCTGGGGACTTTTAAAAGGTTTCAGTGCCTGGCTTCCAGGCCCTAGACATTCTGATTTAATTGAGGCCCAGTTATGAGCTGAGCATCAAGATTTTTGATAAGATTTTCAGGTGATTCTAACAGGCAATAGAGTATAGGAACTTGTGGTCCAGAGCCCTACTTTGACACCTCCTTTTCCTCAATCTGCACATCCAACTGATCAAGTCTTCCTTCAAAGTACAGCATGGATCGGTCCCCATCCCTCTCTCCGTCCACTGCAGCCTCCTGGTCCATGCCCTATCACCTCTCGACTGACAGCTTCAACAGCCTCCCACTTTCACACATGCCAGCCAGAGGGGTAAGGTTAAAATCCCAAGTCAGATACCATTTCCCTGCTGAAAACTCCTTAGTGGCTTTCCCCAGCTCTCAAACTAAAATCCAACCCTCTACCCCCAACATTGCCTAAAAGTCTCCTGCCTGCTCCTTCCCACACCCACCCTTCCCCTTCCTCACTACCCCACTGGCCTTCCTAGCCCTGGAAAAGTCCCTGATCTGGGCGTTTGCATTCGCTGTTTCACCCATCCTTCTGCTCTGCCCCCAGCTCTCTGCATGCCTGGCTCCCCACTGCCTCTCCCACCACTGAATTTCCTTTATGACTGAGATCACATTCTTTCCTGGTCTTCCCTACAAGAGAACTACATGAAGGCCCGGTCTTGCTCATCACCATATCCCCAGCGTGCAGCAGAGCACCTAACACATGAGAGGTGTTCAATGAATATTTGTTGGGAAGAAATGGGTCAACGAGGGAGATATCAACCCTGACAACGTGAACATTTCCTTGGCCAGAACCTGATATAGTGAACTAATAATAATGCCAGCAACAGTAAATATAATAAAACCAATACAACAACAAGAATGCAAAGTCTAAAACATAGGCAGGAAAATTTGAATTAAAAATATACTGAAAAGGCTTGCTTAGCCAAGATATATTAGAGAGTTTTAGGTAATTGAGTTGCTTGGTTTGCTGAGAGAAACCCTATTTTGTTTCAATTAATATTCCTAAAGTCTTTCCAAAGAATGAATGATTCCATGAGTTATCATGAAAACTCACAATCCACTGGGGAGAGAGGAAATGAGTGTCCTCCTCGAAACCAAATGCAAAAGTAAAACTCAGGCACATTAAAAAAAAATTAAATTGGTTGGGGCATATAATAGACCTTAAAATAGGATTTGACATGGCTTTCTCAAGATGATGAAATTTACAGGCCAATGAAGAAGACTGACAGATCTTAACACAAACATCTATGATTTCGAGAAGTTAACGGACAGAACGGGGAAAAGGTCTGCAATATATTTAAACAGGCAGAAAAGCTTACAACCTATTCTCCGTAGAGAGCGCTCAGCTATTAGTAAGAAAAAGACAACCCAGTGTAATAACAGTCCGAGGATCTGAACAGGACAGCGAACATTTAACAACAAAAATGGACTAACAGCCAAATTGGGGAAAATCTATCTTAAGTTTTATTTATCAATAATGAGAACAAAACTCTATTGATGGAAATGTAAATTTCTGAAGGGCACTTGGGACAGTAACTGTGATCTAGGAATCAAACTTCTATGGATTTATGCCACAAATGTGGCATAACAAAAAACTGTGTTTTCAAAGGGAGTGTGAGTTTTTCAGAGCAAGCACCAGTCACAACGGTGGCTACAAAAATGTTCATTGTAACCTTACTGACAACTTTGTACCAGACTAAAGATGTCTATGCATGTTGTTAATTTTTTTTTAAGTTACAAAATAAAAAAAATTTTTTTAAGTTCCATCTTTCCAAATATGTTGACGTTTATATCTGTATGTAGACACCTTAAAAGTCTGGAAGTGCATAAACCAGAAAAAAAAAAATCTTGGTAATCTGGTGAAGTCATGTTACATGTAATCTTAATTTTGTTCTTTAAGTTTTCCACATTTTCTTGATTTTTGGTGACTGACATACAGATTCTTGAGTTACCATTATGAGTTAAAATAAGCTACATCAAAAAGGATCTAATAATACATGTAATCCAGTATTTCCCTGCCCAACATTCATGGGAGAGGGAGAAAGTGGGGAAGTCATGCAGAGACTGAACTTCAGTGTTTCAGGGGTGGGGGGTGTCACAGGGCAATCTGGCAGATGGAAGACTTTAGAACCTCAACAACCCACATTGGGTTTTTCCTTCTACTCCAATTCCTACAATGAACTGATTTTGTCATGATTTGCTGAGTTGCTGAGAGAGAGACAGAGAGGGAGGGAGGGAGGGAAAGGAGGGAGAAAGAAAGAGAGATCCAAACAGCTGAGGCTCTGGGGTAGTTATGCCCTAATTAAAGGAAGTCAAGGAGGAAAAAAAAAAAGGAAAAGAAAAGAAAGTCAAAGAAAGAAACCTTGGTTACCCTCTAAGCATAGCAATCAGAACATAAATGGTGCGCTCATTCTAATCCTGAGAAACACCGGGAAGAAAGACTGAAGGGCTTTTCATTTTCCACTAGAGCCACTCACAAAAAATGTACATGCTACAACTTTCAGGAATTTCCCTAGACATGACCAACCATGCCACCAAGTTCCTATAAAATCATCTCCCGTCACCACTTCGCTGTCTCTGGGCAGCAGAAAAGCAGAACGAGGGGTGCACGTTTTAAAAGTGCTTGTTCTGAACAAGTCACCCCTTTGAAAACACATCCTGACCCATCAGCTCTCTAGGTCAGAGATAAGTAAAGCAAAACTCCATTTCTCAGCAATACAGGCTTCCCAAAGCACTTAAAGCTGGAGAAGATGGGGCACCTGGCTGGCTCCGTCAGTTAAGCCTCTGACTCTTGATCCCTGCTCAGGTCACGATTTTAGGGTCTTGGGATCAAGCCCCCTGTAGGCTCCGCACTGGGCATGCAGCCTGCCTAAAATTCTCTCTCCCTCCCCCTCTCCCTCTGCCCATTCTCTCTATCTCTCCCTCCCAAACAAACAAACAAAACAAAGCAAAAAAAAAGCTTGAAGCTTGAGAAAATGACTGGAATTACAGCATTCTTTACATTTGGCTTTCTCTGACATATCGATAAGTGCCCAATTTAACAAGATCATGCTGATGCCTACTCCTAAGGAAAAGTAAAATTAAAAGCCACAAAGCCATAATCGTTTTCTCCTCAAACCACTGAATGAGTTTACCTTACTTTGAGACAAGTCCACCTCAGTGTCAGCTGGGGAATCCCTAGAGTCACCCTATCTCTAATAATTCCCTCCAGTCACCATAGGTGACATGATTTTTTTAAGCCCACCACTTAAATTATGGGTCTCCTGGAATTATAGCAAGAACAGTATTTCAGAACCTTTAGCTTCACCAGTCACCAGTTATTGCCTGACAGATGCTTCAGGCTGAAGCACCGGATGTATTCAAGGGGAGATCACCTTCAAAGGAGAAGGAAGGAAGCCATCTCTCAACTGAGGGGACAGGAATATTGGCAGGCCTCTCCCCGCCCCCCCCCAAAGCTGTCTTGTCACCTGGGGACTGGCGGCGGGGTGCGGTGGGAAGGAGGCAGAGACCCAAGACAGAAACAGAGTAGAAAGCTCAGCTAGGGGTAGGCTAAGGAAAATGGGAAGAAAACCCCCCAGATGACTGCCAAAACAAACTAACCAACCAACCCAAACTTGGCTTTAAACATCTGTCCCTAAAAGAATATTGCAGCCTGAGTAAAAAAGAATGAAATCTGAAAACAAAGCAAAACAAAAGAATGGGGCGCCTGGTGGCTCAGTGGGTTAAAGCCTCTGCCTTCGGCTCGGGTCATGGTCTCGGGGTCCTGGGATGGAGCCCCACATCGGGTTCTCTGCTCAGCGAGGAGCCTGCTTCCCCCTCTCTTTCTGCCTCTCTGCCTACTTGTGATCTCTCTCTCTCTCTCTCTGTCAAATAAATAAATAAGTCTTAAAAAAAAAAAGAATGAAGTCTGGAAGTAAAATTTCTCTATGAAGTTCACAACGCGTGAGGTAAGAGCGTGCTGAAGGGTGATCTCATTCTTCAGAACTGACACGCAGAACCTAGACTCCTGGGTTCTGCTAAGAACAGCCCAGCCTCAGGGAATATCCCACTTCTAACTTTCCTGGCCAAAAGGGTTTCTTTTAGCCACTGATTTTACTTTGAAAGTTGTAGCCACAAGAAGCCACCTGTCTTCCCACTAAGCTTTGAGGTTTGTCTTATCCTGGGTTTCACTTCACTGATAGAGACCGAACCTCAAGAGCTCAGCTTGTGAATATGATCATTCCTGACTTTCAGTTCTCTATTCTCTGCCACTCTGTTCAAAATTTGTCTCCCTACGCTTCCTCCTTGCTTCATTAGGAGATTTTATATTTATTATTCTGTTGTTAAAAACACCACTTTTGATATGCTCCTCCTTGTGAGAAAAGAACACGGCCTCCTCGAGTACTTCACCAGGATTTACCGATTTTTAAAGGCAAGAAATTAAATAAAATTGGCACCATTATGTTGACCTCTGCATGGGAATAGTCAGGCAAAGAGTGGAACATCGGTGTTTTTAAAGGGTCCAGGCCACCGAACGTGGTTTAGGGGAGGTTTGCTACAGGAGAAGGCCAAGTTTACAGTCATGGGAGTTTGACTCAAAGTATGAAGAGGAAGATGAGCTAAAATCTTGAGACTGCTGACTCAAAAGGAAGAAGCTACAGGATTCCCCCAAACTTGGGCTATTTGGTTAGCATATCCCAGAGGTGGTGAGCAGTTCCTGAAAGTGTGAAGCCCACACCCCACTTCTGTGGAGAAGGAGGTAGCTGGTTCCTTCAACATAAAACATCAGAATTCCTGGGGCACCTGGGTGGCTCAGTGGGCTAAGCCTCTGCCTTGGGCTCTGGTCATGATCTCAGGGTCCTTGGATCGCGCCCTGCATCAGGCTCTCTGCTCAGCAAACAGGGAGCCTGCTTCCCCCTCCCCCTGCCTGCCTCTCTGCCTACTTGTGATCTCTTTCTCTTTCAAATAGATAAATAATATCTTAAAAAAACCCCAAAATCAGAATTCCTATCCTGATGCCCTAGACAACCTCTCCCACCTCTCTCTTAATGACCCCTTCTTCCATTCTCAGTTTACAATGATACAATCCTGTTTCCCACTGGCACTATACAAACAGACACACACACACACACACACAGATATTTCAAATCTGAGTCCCTTCAAAAGCTCTTTGTGGGTACAGCCGAGTTTGTGTCCCTCACCATAAGAATGGGAGCCTCTGGAGATACTCTCTGGAGAGGATACAAATGGTTAAGTCCTGGAGGAAACAGGCTAAGAAAAATACTGGCATAAAGATTAAAAAAAGAGAAAGATTATAGACCACACCCACCATAAGCACAAGCCTGTTTATCAGTCCCAGCAGAACACTGTAAATAAAGCCAGAGTCCATTTGCTCCCCCTTTCCAGACAGGGTTTTAGAGCTAAAGCAGAAGGAAGAAATGTGTAATTTCTGCCCATCTGCCCCATTAGAAATAGACACCTAGCATTAAACGAGATGGTCATTTTTAGTCGAACACTGACAAGTATCCAGTTCTCAAAAAAGCTGTACCAAGGTTATGTCTTCTAATTCAAAAAATGACCTTTCAAAAGTCGAGAAAAGTATATGGCACGCTTGCTTGGAGTTGAATACTTATCTGGACAGCCACCAGAGACCAAGTAAATGCTCCTCCTGAATTCTGGCTTTCCTTGCTAGCATTAAGTCCGTTTATAATACCGAGAATGCCACGCAGGAAAAGCAGGAGAGTCTCTACACTATTTTAAGCAAATGTAACGGCCCAACCCTGTATTTGTTTTGTGAGCAGAGGAGGGGGGAGCCGATGCGTATTTGTACTCACCCCCCACATCCCCCACCGCCGGCTCCGCTGCGCAGCTGGGTGGCTGCAGCTCTGACCACGGAGGTGGGGCCCCTTGGCAGCACCATCGGGCTGAACTGTACGCCTTTTCATAAAGGCAGAGGAGTGGGGGTTAACCACACCAAAACCTCCCACCTGAGGAAAAGGCCTGTTTGTTCCGGAAGGCAAAGCCCAGCCTCATTTAACCAACTGCAAGCAGTTAACATAAGCACTCCCAAGGCCTCAAGAAAGCTCTAGTTTAGAACAGTAAAGGCGTCATCCACTTGATGAGAGTTCCTGCACAATCTGACATCCTGAAAGACACAGCTCAGGCGCCTCACCTGACGGTTAGCCTGAAAACACCTGATCCTGTCTCCGGCTTCCCGGCCGCGGGAAACCGATAAGGCTGCGGGGCCATACCTCCCCCCTTCCAAACTTTCCACAGCTTTCGTTCGGGATTGCGAGCAGAAAAAGCCGCTCAGTGCACACGCATCTCGGCCTTCCCGGGCACGCCTCCCCTAAAGTCGGAGCCCTTCCAGGCGGGCTCCCTCCTCTTACCCTTCCCGCGGCCGCCCGGAGCGCGCCGACCCGGGCCCGGGGGTGGGGACGGCGGGCGCCGCTGGGGCCGCGTCTGCGGCGGGACAGCAGGGCTCAAGTGCGCGCCGGGAGCCCAGGGGCGCGTGGCCCGGGCGTTCCCGCCCCGCCTCCGAGCCACCTCCTCCGCCGCGTCGTCTCCCGCCCGGGCAGCGCAGACTGGGGAGCGGGCGGAGAGCTTCTCAACTAGGGCCCTGGGGGACTTTTCCCACGTGTAAGCCGGCGGGCCTCTCGGAGCCCCGGGGGCGGGAGGCAGCGAAGCGGAGGCCGGCGGGGGCGCTGGGAGGTGGAGCGGAGGTGCGGCCGCCAGAAGTCCCCCGGAGGAAAGCAGCCCCGGCGAGGGCGGCGGTGGGGCCCCCCGGGGAGGGACCGTGGAATGCGGGAGAGCCGGGCGCCTCGGGGGTACTGACCTGCCGCGGGGCCCCCAGGACGGGCCTGAGGCTCCGTTCCACGCCGGCAGGTCCAGAGCCTCCACGCCGGGAGGCATGGTGCGGCCCCCGTGAGTCAGGAGGAGGAGGCCGAGGGTGGGACGGCTGCACCTGCCTGGGCCCCGAGGTGCCGGCCCGAGGCCCCCGCCCTCCGGTCTCGGGCGCTGCGGGGAGCTGCGGCCGGTCTGCTCCGCGTCCCGGGTGTCTGCCGAGGGGTCGGGCTGGGGAGAAGCGCGGTCTAAAGGGAACCGGGCGGTGAAGCGCAGCTGCGGCCCGCGCGCCCTCCACAGCGCCCCCGGGCGGCGGGGGCGCGCACTCCCGCCCTCCGAGGCCTCCTGCCTTTTTTTGCTCCGGTTTTCTACACCATTCTGCGCACTTCTGTAGTCATTTCTGCTTCGGTACGTTCGAGACCCAGTGCCAAGCCGAGTGCTAGGTACTACGGACACCGGGATAAAGAAATGGCCTCTCCTCTAGGACTTTACATACACCGGCACCTTCACTCGGATAACTTCATTCGTTAGACCGTGTTTGTATTCTGAAGTGTACCATCACAAACTCAGTGACAAGGGTCCTGCTTCGGAGATACTAAGCACCACGGACGCACGAGGAAAAGAGGAACGATCGCCTATCGCTCGCGTGGGGAAGTTGGAGCGGACTCCCTGCGCAGGGAGTGCGTGTCCGCGTGGCCCTGGGCGGGACAGAGGGATCTCGAAGACTTGCGAGACCCAAACAGAGGGACTGGGGAAGCCCGCGCTCCCGCCTGCTGCTCTTCCCTCGCAGAGCACAAAAGGGAGACTGGCCTGCTGGAAACCAGGCATGAATCTTAGAAATGAGGTTCTCGGGCACATGCCCAAATATCCTGTTCAGCTGCGGGTAATGTTGACTTGGCAGTTTGGACCCGGCTAGCAGCCTCTTTTCCGGGGAGTCCTAGTCCTTCTTTTCAAGTGGTAGCAGCAGCAGCAGCAGCAGCAGCAGCAGCAAAGTCCTGAGTTCAGGCGATTTGGATCAGCAAGTGCTTAAAAGGTTTCTGGGGCTAGCGGGGGCAAAGAATATTCTGCCAGGTAATTATTTTAGTATGTGTCTGCAAGTAGACATAATTGGACAGAATGATGTAAATAGATATACAAAAGTGACCCTCTTCTGAAAGTCACTTTTAAGGCAAAAATGCCTTATTTTAGTGTCCCTTTCATCAGAGGTGCCCGCTGGGTGCGGACAGGCTTGGAAGATTCCTTTTGGGTAGTATTGTCCCCACAGGTGGGCACAAGGGTGGTTTGGTTAGGTTCCTTTTTGGAAGAGGAGAGGAAATGGCACAGTGCTGTTTTTGTAGGGAGGGTGTGGACCCCGTGAAAAAGACAGACTGTGGCTTGATTGGAAAGTGTTGGAGGAAGCATATGGAAAGTAAGACATACTGTGTTTATATATACTGTGTAAATATGTACACATATTACATATCATGTATATAGTACATGTATACACACAGTTTTTATGCTAAGGAATTTTCAATCCTTTTTTAATTGAAAGAAAAGCTGCCATGAAGAACTACCCTATTAACCTCAAAATGCTAAGTAGGACTCCACTAGGGACAACGATCCCTTTAGAGGGGGACTGTAAACTTGGATAACTTCTTTTTGTATGAGCCAATTACTCCTTACAGGTGTTTTCTAAAACTTCATATTCTTACTGAGTAACTTACGGTTGGGTGGTTAAAAAGAAAATTCATTGTTAACAGTGCATTTATTAAGAACATTTACCATGCACAAGGGCTGTGTGCTTCAAGGGACCAACCAGAGTAACCCCGAGTACCCCCCAGGTATGAAGGGGTTGATTTACATGTTATCTCACGGAACGCTCAGCACTCCGTGTACCATCCTCTCCTTTTGAAATGAGGAAAATGGGTTCAGAGAGGTTTAAGTTATTGCCCTGAAGTCACCCACACAATCTGTAGTAGATCCAAGATTTCTATTCGGGTCTTTGAGTTTCCAAAGCCTTCATTCCCACCACACTGCCACACTGATAGAGACATAATTAACAGTTACTGCCCTTGAGTGGCTTTCCTGATCTGGAGAAGTTTCCTTAGTTTCACCAAGTGGAGAAGAGATACATGTACATAAATAGCAGTAATGGGTGATACATACATGGTTGATAGGTATCAAGGTATTGCTTTTAATTTTTATAAAGGTATTATTTTCAAAATAAGCACTAAGTAAATTCTTATCAAACACTGTAGAGGGAGAAATAGTTGCAATGGGGAACTCCCAAGTATCTCAAATTTCAATATGCAAATGAAACACCAGGGTCCCCAGAGACTTAGATTTTCCATTTTTTAAAGGCCATAAATCCTGTAAGAATAGCTTATACTCATTGTAAAACCTCACATTTCTACACCTGGAGTCATTATTATGACTGTCATTATGTTAAATAGTAAGACTTCAGTATCTCAAGGCTATATGCATTTAACCCTTAAAATAAAAAAATTAACAAATCGGTTTCCTTTACAAAAAAAAAAGAGTTGCTGTAAGAAAACCTTTATTGCACATCATTGAATTCATTTCTATTTGAATAAACAACACACAAAACAAAGACACATATTGGAAAAACCCCTGAACTTCCAATCAGCAGTATATAAGGAGTGGAGACTTTGTTTCTGTGTCTTTTTAAGGCATACATTTCCCACTTATTTTTACATTTTGAGCATAGTTGTTTTTCAAAATATGTTTACTGTGCGTTTTAGAACCTCTCCCCCTAAAACTGCAGTTCCTGATGCTAAAGCACTCTCTTCCGTGAGACTGAACGTGCCTGTGAAGGACACAGTACATCACAGGGTTTGCACCAGTCCACACAAGCACTAAACTAGTCTTTGCAGGATTGAATAGGCACTTGGTGTGTGCTTTAATTTTTATATATGTAGAGGATACTCTGTCAACTCCATACTTTAACACTGAAAGAGGAAGAACTTTTACATGAATATTAAGAAAACCCAATCCTTTCCAGAACTAAAAGCAGCATCACATAACAGTTGTCCTTGAGAACCAACTTTTAGACTGTTTGCTGGTGACAGTCTCTTACTTGTCCTTTAAGACAAGATTTCAACATTTTAAAATGCATTTAAAATGCAATGATTACTGATACACGGCAACCATATGCCCCTCTCTCTCAGGGATGCAGGGATGAACCTCAAGAGAGCAGTCAAGACCAGGGTGAGTGAGTTGCGTGAAGTCAGACCAGGCATTGTTCTCCACTGATGATATAATCAAGCCGGTCTGAAGAGCTGGAAGCAAGAGGTTAGGAGCTAAACAGGGGGGGGAGACTACATTTTAAAGCTATGGCAAAATAAACAAGAAATAACAAGAACCCAATAACTTCTCTCCTCAAAGTTAGTTTTAAAAAAACAAACCCAACACAAAGCTGCAAAAGACATTAAATATTGCTTTTTAAAAATATAAATAGTTCTTGATGAATTATAGCTATCAGTTTGCTCAAAGTAATAGTCTTTAAACATACCACACCCGATCTTAAAATATCTATAGTTTCCCAATTTAGCTACCCATTATATTTCCCTCCAGGGCACCGATTAGCCTGATAGCTACTTTTTACAGCAGCAGAATATAGATACTGGAGTGTCCTCTTCTAATCTGTATTTTCCAGAATTGGGTAGATCTTTGCATTCTGATATAAATGTATGAAGTTCAGTCTCTGGAAAGCCATCTTGTTGGTAATGCTACACAGAAGAATAAGAAAAAAAACAAAGCTCTCATTAATAAGTGCTTTGAAAACAGCTTTATTCCAAATTCAAAATGGATCATTTGGCAAGGGAGGGGGTTCTTTCTAGAGGGATAGTTCAGTTAGTTCCAAGTATTTTCAAGATGAAGCCTCCAGAGCCATTCTTAAGTCTAGCTAAGGAAAAGTGAGTCTCGAATTCTGCAGTGTCCTCATAAGCTCTTTTGTGGGTCTG
This sequence comes from Nasua narica, assembly GCA_028533885.1. NCBI lineage: Eukaryota > Metazoa > Chordata > Mammalia > Carnivora > Procyonidae > Nasua > Nasua narica. The sequence continues at coordinate 63,546,664 of CM052798.1, forward strand.
GATCAACACAAAATGGGCGTGTTGATTCTGAGTCTGAGTGGTCTTTCCAGAGAGAATTCAGTCTACACATCCTTTTGGAGTGTCCTTTTCAGACAAACATGTTTGTTTAAGGGCCGTGTATTAGCATCAGTTTGGGGTCTAAGATCTCTAGAACATGCCCTGACCGAGAAGATCAACCATCACTTGGCCACCTGATAGGTGCCCTGAGCTCATGGAAAGAGGTAAACATCTAAACTGTGAGTCTCAGACTTGTATCATCAAGAGTTGTCAACTCATATTACTACTCTCTGAGACCTTGGATATCACCCTTACATAACGTAGAGTTCTCTGCATGCAAAGCTAAAGGCAGTGAATTTTTAGAGCACAGTGGGGAGGGATCTGGACAGGTACAATGATACTCTTTCCCAGTGGCCTTGGTGACTCTAAGCACACGTCTGCCAAGCAAATATCGAGGGCAGTTAGTTCTTGAAATCTGATTCAGTAAAAATGAAGTCATGGCCCTGGCTTCATTAGCAAGGTATTTATAATTATCAACTCATAACCCATCGACTCCCGCTAACCTTTGCTCTATCCATGGGACCATTTGTATGACATCATCTTTCATTACCCTTCTCATATCCAAAAGTAAGTCTCCAAGTGGAAGTACCTATGTCAGTGGTATACCTAACAGTATAAAGTTGTTAGAAATTTAAATATAGATGGATATTTACCCTGCCTTTCCATATTTCAAAGGGCTCAAATTGATTTTTAAAATATCCCACGTGAGGGGCGCCTGGATGGCTCAGTGGGTTAAAGCCTCTGCCTTCGGCTCAGGTCATGATCTCAGGGTCCTGAGATGGAGCCCCACATTGGGCTCTCTGCTCAGCAGGGAGCCTGCTCCCCGCTCTCTCTTTGCCTGCCTCTCTGCCTACTTGTGATCTCTCTCTGTCAAATAAATAAATAAAATCTTTAAAAATAAATAAAATATCCCATGTGAGTGACAATTTAAATAACAGCTTTTCAAATCATATTTCCGACACGTATAAAGCATACATGGCTAGCATGTGATATATCAGTCCCTTCATTTTTCTGGAGATGGACCTCTAGGATGGTCCCAGGCAGGGCCTTGCAAAGAGTATGGGTTCAGTCACAGCACACTCCGAACTAAGAGGTCATTTTTTCTTTATGAAAATTGGATTTTAAAATTTCCCCATAAAATTTTGAAATGTCATGTGTTTTGCTCACTTAAAGCCTACTGAATTTTAGAAGTCTTTTTTTTTTAAGTTTTTTTTTTTAAAAGTAATCTCTCTATACCCAACGTGGGTTTGAACTCATGATCCAGAGATCAAGAGTCACATGCTTTCTGACTGAGTCAGCCAGGCACCCCTCATCTTTATAATTCTAATAAAAGTTTAGAAAGCTTGTTTAAAAAAGCATACTTACAGACAAAACTTTGAACATTCTACAAATTCTAATTCTTCCTGTGTCTAGTATCTAAAATTGAAGTCTTTTTTTTCCTACCCTGAAAGAATTGACATTCTATGAAATCTCCTCTCTCTTAGGTACCGTATTTTACTGCCAATCTACAAGTTGTTGAAAAATGTTCCTACTTACCACTCTTGATGAACCTACCTTAATTGTTTCATATGTGTCAGTGATCAGTGCAATGAAAAGACTTAAAATCATATATATAAAGAGGCTGATGAATGAGTAGAGGTAAATTCTGCTAAATAGCCAGACCAAGTAACTTTTTTGTTGCATTTTTGCAAACGTGGCAAACATATCATCTCCATTTATCAGAGAGAAAAGGCACTCGGAGACCATGTTCAGAGAACGGAACTGGAAAAAGAAAAGAGAAAAGTTCACTTTATTCTATGTTTCTTCCCATGTTGTTCATGACAGCATATTAAAAATAATGGGACCAGCTATCCCAAGTCACCCCTGCAAACTATGTACTTAATCTGACAAAACTATAAGCATTTGCTGTGTGATATACACAACCTGTATAATACCTATTTTTCTGGGAACAAGCAGTTCCTTCTTGATGCTCCCCTTAATGGAGTAGCCTGACCTAAAGCAAAAGGGGCTGGTCTGCACTCTCGGTGCTCTTCTGAGTCAGGTCTTACTCCCTTTACCTACATAGAAAAAGATCCTAGAAACACTTCTGTAGAGATACCCAAGTCCCAACCGTGCGTGCTCATACTTCTCATTTTAAAGCTCATTCCACTTAGGGTCATGGCACTATAATCGAGACTATAACTCTGGTAACAAAATTTTCAAACATTTCTTCAAGTTACTCCCTATATACTATCTTTTTAATAAAGTCACACTTCCAAAAGTCTTGCCTAAATAGCTTACTCTAATACATATTGATGAATCCAATGGACTAATCTTGACCTCCTAGGTGGAAAAAAAAAAAAAGATGTAATTACCCGATATATTCCACAAAAGGAGGTGAAGTAGTTGAGCGAATTAATTATCCTCTCAAGTTGGGCACACGGTACCAGGTTATAAACATGGCGCCAGACATACTCTACCTTCGACATTTTCAGGCTGAGTCACAAAATGGAAGAGGCTCATTTTAAAAGGGTAACGAGCCACTGGCACTATTTTAGGAATTAACAGTAACAGGAAAGAAGTTGTTTATGGGTACCTTATCATGGTACGGCCCCAGCACAATCCATCCACAGAAGCAGTAGCCTAAGTAAATCATAGCGGCACAGCAAGAAAACCTGATGACATTGGGCAGAGCTGCCTGCAGTGTCAGAATGAGCAGCTGGGAAACGGAGAGAGGCCATTAGAATCCACTTGTCCCTCAGCCAAGGAAAGATAGAAATACCAGCAGCACGGAGATCCATGGAATCCTTACATTGTACTTCTGAAAGAAGCCGAGGTATCGAATGACTCCAAGCCACACAAGCATGGTGGAAGTCCCAAGAAGTATGCTACAGACATCATAACTTGTGAGACTCTAAAACAGTGTGAGGGGGGAAAAGCAGATTATTGAGCAGAAAAATTCATTGGGGCCAAAAAATATCTTTTGGGTTGGTATGACTGGGCACTGTTCTAGGTGCTAAGAACAAAGAAATAAACGAAACAAAATTTCCTTCCCTCGTGAAGCTTGGATTCTGGTGTGTGTGGGGGAGAGATAATAGAAATAAGTTAACAAACCCCTCAGGACATCAGCTAATGGAAAGTGCCGAGAAGAAAATTTAGGGGAGGGGAGAAAGAATGGCGATTCGGGTTGCATTTTAAATGGGGTGATCATGGAGTTCTTACTAAACTTGGGGTGATCAGGAAGGTCTCACTAAAAAGGTGGTATCTGAACAAAAACCTGAGGGCAGTGAGGGAGCAAGCCAAGCATAAATCTAGGAAAGGAGTGTTCCAGGCACAGAGAACGGCAGGGGCAAAGGCCCCACAGCAGGAAGGTGCGGGAGTCAGGCCTGAGCGAGTGAGCAATGGGGGCGAATATGGAGTTACAGATATAAGGGGGTAGGTAGTTTACTGCCCCTTGGGTAATTTAACAACTTTGCATATTGGTCTGATAGGCTGGGAGGGGGGTGTTGAAAGTTCTGAACAGGAGTGATATGATCCCATTTGGGTTGCTATGGTTAAGAGCAGACTTTCAGAGTCTGAATAGTGAGAAGGCTATTGCAATAACAAAGGTGAGAGCTGACCAGTGGCTGGGCTGGGACCGGGTTGGTCATGGGGGGAGGCGATGAGGTGGTTTTGAAGGTAGATGGGTTGGATTTTCTTTTGGATTAGATGGAGGGGAGAGGGAATTAGTGAGAGAGAAGAGTCAAGGATGTATCTGTGGCTTTTGTCTCCAGCAACTGAGAAGAATTGCCATTAACTGATGTCAGAACAGAGAAGCAGGTTTGGACTGTGAAGGTGGAGATTGGGGGAGTTCTGTTTTAGGTATGTTAAATTGGAGAGGAGGCTAAGTAGACATCCAAATGAAAATGCGAAATCGACCGTCGGATAGTTGAGACTAGAGTTCAGACGAGAAGTCCAAGCTGGAGATAAAGATTCGTAAATCATTGGCACAGAGCTACTATTTAAAGCCATGGGACAGGATGAGGTCACCAAGACAGTGGCAGAAAAGAGCACATGTCCAAACACTGTACCTTCAGGCACCGTCACTTCAGTCTGTTAGAGAGATGAGAAGGATCCGGCAAAGGGAGTCAGAAGACCAGCCCGGGATTTAGGATGGAAACCAGGCAAGTGACAGCTTAGTGAAAAAGTGCATCAACAAAGAGGAAGCACTCGCAGTGTTAAAATCTGCTGATTGGTCAAGATGAGGTTCCCAAATGACGTGTCAACAGAGGCTTGTGTATCACCTTTGGAGAGGTCTGCCTAAGAGACTTCCTGATGAGCTCTAAGAAACTTACTGCTATGGATTTTAAGTTTCCTCAATACAACATTTGAAAGAAATCATTTACTCTGCAAGTGTTCACATGCTGGAAAAATGTTAGTGCAAATCTGATACTAATGATGGCATAAATAGGAAAAAAAATTTACCTTAGCTTGAATTTCCATTTTCAGAATTGACCCAATAATTGTCAATATGTCACTAATAATAATCATAATGTACCATCCGTTCACGAATTCCATTCGATCAGAAACAGAAACTTCCTTCTTATAATGGAGGAGGAAAAAACTGACAAATTCCTTTAGGGAAAAGAGGGGAGGCACCATGAATTTCTCTCTCTCTCTCTTTTTTCTTCCCCCAATACTTTTATTTTTTCAGTGTTAACAAGATTCATTGGTCATGCACCACACCCAGTGCTCCATGGAATTTCTCTCTCAATCACAGTATCGGTAGCATTTCTAGAAAGTAGCTAGCCCTACCTGCTGAAGCTGAAGTCCTCTAACCACAGATCGAAGGCACAGGAGTAGTGAGGCCAAGCATGTCAGAATAACAAAGGCATCAAAGATCATCATGTAGTGAGTGTTCTTCTGAACTGGAAGGAAAGAGCGGCACCTGCTTATGCAGTGGGACATTAGTATGGTGAGCTCTACTTCTTTTTTTCTTCTTTCATTTTCAGCCTCATTTATTTGAACGGCTGCATTGCATACCACAGGATAGATGTATAAGATTTATAAGGACACCGGTTGTAATCCATCCTCTCTGTGCACAGGAGCAAGTGATTCTTTAGACAAAAGACTATCTAGAGATGGAGTTGTTGGGGCAAGGCAAATACATAGTTCTAAAAAGAAATCCTAAGAAGTTGCCTTCCAAAAAGATCACACCAGTTTACATACCTCCACATACCTCCACATCTTCTCCACCATTGGAAATTAATAATTTTATTTTTGCCAATTGAAAGAGCAAATCTTACACCCAATGATTTGAGATGATTTGAGATGCCAGTCAAATTACTGTATGCATTCAAGAACCATCTCTTACATTTTTGATGTTTTTGTGTATTTTAATGCCTAAGGCAAACACCTCTCATTCTTTTCTGGAATTTTTGTAGGCTAGTCTTGCTTGCTTATTTTTCCATATATTCTTTAGAATCAGATTGTTAAATTCCAATAAAAATCCTACTGGTAATTTTTTGGGGAGAATCACATTAAATTTATAAATTAATATAGGTATACATAATGCAAAATCTCTTGTCCAAAAAATATGTGTGCCTTTCCACTGATTCAGGTCTTTCTGCATCCTTCAGAAGCATTTTCAAACTTTATCTGAACCCTTTACACTACTTTTTAGAATGATTTAGATTATTTAGACATTCTTTCTGCAAAGACAACAGAGAGAAAAGGCCCTGGTAAATGTTCTTCACATAAGTATTTAAAGAAAGTTAAAAGTCCTTCTTTTAAAAATTATTATAACCATCATAACAGATCTTTAATTATCAGCCTGTGGTCTTTTGTACTTAAGGCAGTTAGCCTTCCTGACATCCTATTAAAATGTACTATCTGGATACAAAATACTTATTAAGATCCCACTATGTGTCAGGTGTTTCTGTAGATGCTGGGGATACAAGTAGTGACCAAGATAGGCCCCGGAATGGTAGAATTTCTTCTACTGCACTGTGCCATGTAAGGAAGTAAACAAGTAAATGAACAGAATGCTCTCAGACAGGAGTAAGTGGTATGAAGAAAATAAGCATAATAGGTAACTCGTACTGCTATGCCACGCACAGTCCTAAGCACTTTATATGTATAAACTCATTCCCTCCTCACGGCAACCCCGGCCAGGGGGCGTGGTTATCCCCACTCCCAGGGGGCGTGGTTATCCCCACTTGGCAGGTGAGAAAATGCAGCACAAAGAGGTCAGAGAAACTTGCCCAAGGTGACATAGCCAGTACATGGCAGAGTCAGGACTCAAACCTCTGCGGTCTGTCTCCAGCATCTGTCCCTCTGTATGAGTGGTTCTTGGCATCCCTTGGGAACGGTTAGAAATGCACACCTTCTAGGCCTGCCCTTGACCCACTGAATCAGAAACTGCATTTTCACAAGCTCTCTCAGATGGCACTGAAGTTTGAGAACCACTGCTTTCAATAAGAGAGGCTGGTGTGGGGGGAATGGGGCGAAGAGGCTCATTTACATGGCAGCAGGTGTCAGGGGAGAGCTGAGTGATAAGGCAGAGCCACCCTCGCGGAGAGTCTGGAGAATGGCAAGCACAAAGTCATGGCCAGCATGAATGGAGCCAGGTGAAGAGAGGTGAGCAGAGGTCTCAGCCCTCGTATGCTATGCCACACAGCCTGTCTTTATTTGACAGGGTAGACTGCTCCCCACTGATAAAAAGACAAGCACTTAAGACTATAGTTCTATAGTTCAAAGTTCTCTAATGAAACATCCCATTAATATTGGGCCAAGCGGCATCTAATTGTTACCAAAATGTCTGCATCTACTTTAGGAAAACTTAAAAACTAAGAAACAAACACTTGAGAGAAAGCCTCCGTGCCAGGTACTTTCATATGCTCTCATTTTCTCTGTTCCAAAGTTTGTGGAGTATTGCAGTGTTTACAGATGACAAGACAGGCTTGTGTTTCAAATAAAGAATTTTGTGTTGAAATAAAATATGTGACTCACGAGCCTCAAATATTTGAAGTTACCTCATAATGAAGAGAATACTAGAAGGAAGAAATTTCATTTCATTTATCCTCAATATCTCATTATCACTTCTGAACTTTGTGAATCAACTAGTAGGAAGCCCTAAGGGAATGATTTTCCAAGTAGTGCGTGATTAAGGACGAGCTGCACGTTCCTAGGCCCCACCCCAGACCTACGGACTGCCTTGCAGGGAGCTGGGGAAACTGTATATAAGCAGGGACCTGGGGTTATTCTTCTGCTCACCAGAATCCAAGAACCCCTGACCTAATCCAGCACAACATACCAAAGGAGCTAAAAAATGACAGATAAATTGTTTTCCAGTCAATTTCCCCCAAATTCTCAATCGTTCTTAGTCTATACCTGAATTCAGGTCCATATTTCCAAGAATGTACCCTTTCCTCATTCCTAAATATAAATATATTGTGCAGGATGCTTCAGGGTCCAATCCCACCTGACCCCTCCCTGGCTGTATGACCACAGGCCCTAGGATTCACTTTTAAGCCTTAGTTTCTTCATTTGTGTAAATAGGGATGCTGCCTATCTCAAGAATATTTTAAAAATATTAAAATGTTGGCGGAAGTCTTTATGCAGTAAGCACTCAATAAATATTAGTTTGGGCATATGTGATTTTTTTTCCCCTGGGGGGTCCTGTGCATTTTTTGGTAAAAACATATAGAAATCAGCAATAGTCATTTCAATTACTAATAATGTACATATTGCCTGGAACATCAGACACCCACAATGAGCTGATCTAGTTGCAGAGTGTTAGGAACTTGGGAATGATCTGATTCTTTCATCCGATGTTCCACATATCCCAGTAATTTAATAACCCTTTTATTTAATAACCATTTTTGAAAACTAGTAAAATTCACCACTTACTTGATCCGGATACATGCCAGTCTTTACATTCTCTGATGGAAATGTCATTATCTAAACTTATCTTAATTCTTCCACTATGGGCCTTATTGTCAAATGTTATCTGTGAAGAACAGGAAAAGGGTCAAAAACATACTTACAGTTCTTGAAACCAAGATGTCTTTATGCACTAATTAGGAAACAAATCTTTCAAGGTAACGGGATAGCCACTCAGATTCTCATAATCGAGTTGATGCTAACTCTTTTCAACTTTGGAAAGTGCCTTTTATTTCTCTGTGAAATGAGAAAGTTGAACAAGATCTTCTGTCGAGACCTTTTAGTCTCTAAAACCCTATGTTTCTAGGACAGTATTCCAGCCCCGGACAACTTATAAAGCAAGAGATCTCTCTCCTTCCCACTCTAAGTACCTCCAGATGCCCTCTTTTTTTTTTTTTTTTTAAAGATTTTATTTATTCATTTGAGAGACAGAGAAAGTGAGAGAGAGCATGAGAGGAGGGAAGGTTAGAGAAAGAAGCAGACTCCCCGTGGAGCCGGGAGCCCGATGTGGGACTCGATCCCGGAACTCGAGGATCATGACCTGAGCCGAAGGCAGTCGCCCAACCAACTGAGCCACCGAGGCGCCCCAGATGCCTTCTTTTTTAAAAAGGATTTTATTTGTTTATTTGACAGAGAGAGAGAGAGAGATCACAAGCAGGCAGAGAGGCAGGCAGAGAGAGAGGGGGAAGCTGGCTCCCCCCTGAGCAGAGAGCCCGATGCGGGGCTCGATCCCAGGACCCTGAGATCATGACCTGAGCCGAAGGCAGAGGTTTTAACCCACTGAGCCACCCAGGCGCCCCCAGACGCCCTCTTGATATGAGCAAGAGCAGGTATGAGTGTGCTTTTCCCCCACCCCAGGGACTCAGCTGGGGATAGTCAGTGCCGCTGTAATTCTTACTAACACAGAGGTTCATTATCTCAGGCTTAAAACATTTCAGGTGAAGCTTTTCTGATTTTCATTCTGGGCCTAGATTTCTTAGTCACTCTAGTACCCCATGGATCAACAAGGATGTGGTGACAAGGAGTCAACAGTCGTGTTTTGCTTCAAGGATCACCATTTCAGACACTAGGCACTAAGTGGGACAAAGCCACCCAAACACCTTTCATAGTCCTACTGTCTCCCCTGTAGCTTTTTCCAATTTCCTCATGCAGAGACAGGGAAAGCAAGGAAATCAGTTGTGGTTTGGTTTGGTTTGTTTTTAGTGCCTCCTCTCTCCAGTCCTAAAGAAAAAACATTCTTTCAAAAGTGTGCTCTTTAGGGACACCTGGGTGGCTCAGTCATCCCGGGTCCGGGATAGAGCCCCACCTGCTCAGCGGGGAGCCTGCTTCTCCCTCTGCCTCTGCCTGCCACTCTCCCTGCTTGCACTCTCTCGCTTTCTCAAACGAATAAGTAAAATCGTTATAAAAAATAAAATAAAAATAAAGGTGGAATAAATACTTTAGTAAGCATATAAGAGCCTTTCAGCAGAACTGCACGATAAAAAAAGTCAAAGGAAGCCCTTCCAAGGGAAGGAAGATCATTCCAGATAGAAGCCTTTAGTTCTGCTAAAGAATGAAGCACCCTGGAAATGGTCACTTCATGGGCCAATATACTTTTTTTTTTATTATTATTTAAATTGCTTTAAAAGATAATCGTGTAAATAAAAGCTACTAGCAGTGCATTGTATAGTTTGTAACACATCTGGAAATAAACTGTGTGACAACAATGGCATAAAAGCCAAAATAGGAGACACGAAAATAGAGTGTTATAAGATTCCTGTGCTCTACATGCAGTGGTATAATATCACCTGAAGTCAGATGGTAATAATTTAAATACGTGTACTGTAAACCCTAAAATAATACAATAAAAAGTTCTAGCTAACAAACCAACAAAGCTAAACTAGGATCCAAAAAATACTCAATCCAGGCAGAAAAAGAGAGAAACTATATTAATAATCACATGTCATTTAAATGGTCTAAGCTTAAAAGGTACAGATTATGAGGTTGGGTTAAAAAGCAAGATTTAACTCTATGCTGCCTAATAAGAAACCAACATTAAACATGAGATACAAATAGGTTAATATCAAAAAATGGAAAAAGATATACCATACTAACTAAAAGAATGATAACTAACTAACTATAACTAAAGATATACCATACTAACTAATTAAAAGAAAGCTAGATATATTAACATCGAAGTAGATTTTAGAGCCAAGAATATTATTGGGGTAAAAGTATCATTTCATAATGATGTAAAAGTCAGTTCCTCAAATGAACACAAGAATCCTAGATGTTTGTACACCTAATAAAAAACTTCAAAATACATGATGCAAGGATATATTAAATTACTATGAATGAATGTTAATGCACTACTTTTACATTATAAATCCAAATTATAGGCACATACAGGAAAGTTTCATATACAGCTGTTACATGAATCAAATATCTGCTATAAACTAGATACTTAGGGAGGTCTTTTATATATCTCATATATATGAAGTGTGATAGATGGACAGAGAGCAGATGTCTTGACAACAACTTTGTTAGGTAGGTGGTCATTAATTCTGTTTCACAAATGAGAAAACTGGAACTCAAACCAATTAAGTAATCTGCCTAAAGTTAAGAGCTACTAACTGGTGAGCTGGAGTTAAAATCTAGGTTTGCCTGATTCCAAAACCCCTGCATTTTAAATCAGGCATATACGGGCCCAGTTCATGTTTACTTATAACCATAAAGTTGCAATTATTATTAAGCCACCTTATAGGGCATCAGTTGCACTATAGTTCTCTGAGACACAGCACTAAATCCACAAGGCACAGGCATAGCTTGGGTCAAATCCGCGATAAACAGGAAAACTAGAATATCCACATGTGGCTAACAGTCCAGGTTACTCTAGCCACTGTATCGAGTCATGGGAAAGGCTCTACATTTTATAAATGTTTAATTCTGCAAATATTTGAGTCACCTACTATGTTCTTTGAGGGATGCAAAGATTAATAAAATGATTCCTGCCTTCAAGGAGCTTTCAATCTAGCAGTGTTGATGATAAAAGCCTAGAAAATCCTAAAACAAAAGAGAAGGTGGGTGAGCCCACACAAAATATAAAAACAAAACCAAAAATAAAACTCTGGAGTTCAGGGGCACCTGGGTGGCTCAGTGGGTTAAAGCCTCTGCCTTTGGCTCAGGTCATGATCTCAGGGTCCTGGGATTGAGCCCAGCATCGGGCTCTCTGCTCAGCAGGGAGCCTGCTTCCCCCTCTCTCTCTGCCTGCCTCTCTGCCTGCTTGTGATCTCTCTCCTGTCAAATAAATAAATAAAATCTTTAAAAAAAAAAAAAAAACAACTCTGGAGTTCAGAGCACAGACTGTGTTCCTAACTGAAGCATCACAAAGAGGGTCCAGGAAGATGGTGTCAGTTGAGCTGAGCCCTGAGGATTATAAAACTTCTGAAAAGCACCATTTCTCAGTTCAAGAGTGGTGCAGGGGATGGGAAGGGCGAGAAGGGAGAAGAGACAAGACTCTGGATAATAGCTCAATTAAAAAAAAATCAAGTAATATTGAAAATTCATAACTTCCCAGTTAATACTAGGATCAAAATTTGTAGCCTAATACAAAATAGTCTTATAGTATTAGTGCTTTTTCCTGTTAAATGATATGCATAATTATTAATTACACTATAGTCTGATTTTTTTTTTAACCTCAACCTCTGAAAACTTGATTTCTCATAGCCAAATAGTTGAATATTATGGACAGAGCTCTGGTGTTAAGTAACAGCAATCTGGACTGTGTGAAGGCAAGTTGTATCAAATGCTGTTCCACATATGTCCCCACCGACACAGCATTGGATTGCTGACCTTGAACCTCATGGGGTGAGGAGCTCACGTGGGAGGCATCTTGTGCTCTTCAGCGAGCATTCATAGCTCCATTTGCAACTGGAATATAGAGAACAGAGATGTGGCAGGGTGGGCTGAAGGCGGAGGAACCAGAGCATCCAGAGGCAGCCCAAGGAAGGCACTGTGGGCAGTGACCCAAAGGCTGCGCACATCTGCAGTGAAGAGCCTCCGCAGCCAGAACCCTTGGCAATGACCTTAAGCAGACAGCCACAGACCGGTAAGAGCCAACTGGAGAGGACCTACAAGCCTCTGCTACTTTTGTATTGAACACCTCCCCTGTGCACTGGTCCGAGGACTGGAGATACTGCGCTGAACAGGCAAGGTCGCTGCCCTCACAGGACTTACACTGAGGTCCAGAGGACAGATAATTAACAAGTAAACAAGTTACCATAATAAAACACAGCCGGCTATACCAATGCTTCCCCTAGGCACAGACAAATGGAAACATCCTGGATAGGTGATCATGCTTTAATACGGCTAGATGAAACATGAAACCAAATCAAACAATTTTTCTTTAGCCCGGGGCCAAATTCAACCCAGCCCACACTTACAGTCAGAGTAAAGTCATAACAGTCAGGGAGCTCGTGATGACGAATGGTCTGCAAATTAATGGCCTTCAGTTTAAACTGCAGCTCCACTGTTAGGAGTCTAGGGAACAGAGGAGGCTTTAATGCAGTGAAAACATACACACACAGACACACAAGTCACACACCCATCTGCTTCCCTCACCTATGAAAGTCCAGTGTTAAGTTGAGTTTATTTTCTTCCAGTGTTCCAATGTGAAAGGGTTCATCTGGCTCTACAAAGAAACATTCTGCCATAGAAAGGAAATTAAAAAAAAAACATTATGTATATTGCCTAAAATAAATAAGTGAACTGCATCTTGAAAGGATAATACATTTAAGACTAGATATTCACTCTGTTCTTCTGAATTAAGATTTAAAAGCTAAACATCAACATCACTTGGTTACAATGAGTCATTTGTTTTTAAGACACAAGTGGCTACATTTCTGGAGTGGGTGAAGGGTAGGAGATCTGAACTCTGTCTCATCAGTCTTCTATAGAATGCTATCTTCTGGGTGCCTGGGTGGCTCAGTGGGTTAAGCCTCTGCCTTTGGCTCAGGTCATGAATTCAGGGACCTAAGATTGAGCTCTGAATCAGGCTCTCTGCTCAGCCTGGAACCTGCTACCCCTCTCTCTCCACCTACTTGTGATCTCTTTCTCTCTGTCAAGTAAACAAACAAACAAACAAATAAATAAATAAAATCTTAAAAAAAAAAAAAAAGAAGAATGCTATATTCCTTCCTGCCTTTGTGAGCCTAAACTTTGAGTCCCTTCTCCCTTTTTTGTATCCTAAGCAAAAGTGTGAAGCACTTGCAGTACCTAAGATAAAATTTTCTAAATTTAAAGGATCTATTTTTTTAAATTCTATTTTATTTTAAAATTTAAAAAAAAAGGAAGACAGCATTTTAGAAGATTTCATTAACCTGTATTACTATCTCTTTTACTTTTACTATCCCTCTCCAAAAAAACATCCCAGTAACTATTGTTAAAAGTATCTGGATACTAATTTTTAACTCAAAGACTTCAGTTAAGGTTTAGGTACTCATTGTAAATAGAACTTTGCTAATAAGAATAAGCCACTTAAGGACAGCTGGGTGGTTTAGTTGGTTCAGTGACTGACTCTTAATTTTAGCTCAGATCTTAATCTCAAGGTTGTAAGTTCAAGCCCTCCATTGGGTACACACACACACACACACACATAATAATATAATAATAATAATAATAATAATCCATTCTATTCTAATTCCTGGTTCTGGTTCTTCCCCTGAACTCACCATCAAAGATATTAAGTAGAGAAGTGCAGTTGAGGGGAGGGAGTTTTATATACATGATGAATTCGCACGTACATTTTGTAAGGATAGTATAAGTTTATATATCTGGCTTATCCAGCGCAAGAGGAATTGGCAATATAGAAGCTAAGAATGTAATGGCTCAGAGCAAGAGAGCCTGGGTCAAATTTCAGCACTGCCTCTTACTAGCTCCATCTGGACCATATCACTTAACTCTCTGAGCCATACTTTAGTCTTCTATAAATTGAGGATAATAATATATCTTGCCTTATTGGTTTGTTCTTGTTGTTGTTTTTAAATATCATGAGTTACAGTGAAGGGCTTGGGACAGTACCTGACACATAGTAACTCCTAGTTTCTTACTATGACCTAATAGCACACACCAAATGAATGTTTTCAGAGATGCAATTACTGATTTTAAGGATAAATCAAGGAGTTTAAAAAAAATGGAAGCTCTAAAAAAAAGGAAGCTCTAGGTTTTTGAAGCGCCTCACCAGTTTCAATTTCTGGATCAATGTCAAAGGTATCATTTCCAGGACAGATGTTTCCTTGCCTGTAGAAGCGCTGACAGAGGACCATAGCAGACTGCTCCGTACCCTTGTTCTCATAAGCATGATTCCCAACCGAGGTATTGCGGAGCTGCAAGTACTTCACCCGAAAAGGGAAACGGAAAATTGGAACATCAGCCAGACAGAAATGAAGCCATGGTTCCCTACCGATCCTGCCTATGAAACGGGCAGGTTCCAACCAGCTCTCTGGGCGGACACATTCACGTTCAAGTTCACATTGATATGCAGAGCACAGGTCTTGCTACTTTACCGGACTTGCTACTTTACCGCGTGCGCCAAGACAGCAGCCAGCAGAAAGCACTCCCAAATTAGAGTTCTGGGCTCCAGTCTCATTTCTGTGAGTGTGGACAAGTCACACATTTTCTGAGCTTCTGGCTCCTTGTCTACAAAATGAGAGGCTTAGACCGCAGCAGCTCTGAGATCTTTCCTTCTTTGAAGATCTATGTTCAGGAATTGATTTTTGCATTTAGTGTGAATACAAACTTTATCTCTGAACCATTTCTTATAAAGTCAGAGTTCTGCTTTGCTGCTGTAATATAGGAGGGGAGATAACAATTGTTCCAAGCTAACTCACAAAACTTTAAAAAAAACCCCACAAAACTGTTTCATCTTTATAATTGCACGAATACAGTTTAGTCACTTTCACAGCAATATTCCCTCATCCTAGGGAGCCCTATAAATAAAATAAAATATAATTTTACAAATGAGGATCTTATGGGACTTTGGAATAATTATCAACTTAAACTTTGCATGGACCTCTCTAGAAGCAAAAAAAGTGCTTCAGAGCTTACCACAAACAATGCTGTTTGGCACAATTAACAATACAAAGGGAGTGCTATGGTATCCATCTCTTGGAATTAATGATTTAGTGGGATGGACACAGAGATAGATAATTCTACTAAACAATGCATGTGAAACATGCTAAATTAAATAAATCTTTTAAAATCTGAGCCTATAATCTGAGCTGAGCTGGGGCTCATCCAGGCCACCAAGAGCAGCATTTTACCAGATCTGATGCATGGCTCCCAGCTCTCATTTAACTTTGCCGGCCCATGGGGTCTAACTCAGCCAAGTGTCCCCCTTGCCCAGGATGCTTTCTTCACTTGACTTCTGAGACACAGGCTCTCCAACTCAGTCTCCTTCGCCGAACCCTGCTCTTGCCAACCTCTTCGTCTCAGAGTAACCTTGGGTTCAGTCCTCGACTTCTTCAGCTGCATTTTCTCCATAAGCGATCTCAACCAGACCCAAGCTGAAACACTATCTGTATGCCGATGACTTCCAAATTTACATCTCCTGACCTTTCCACCAAATTCCATACCTGCATAGCAATCTGCCTGCATGGCACCTCTCTGTGGTGTCATTAGAGGTTGCACAAACATAATGTGCAAAAAGAAAAACCAACTCCTTCCACGGAAATGCCCTTCTTAATCTGTGACGCCATAAGCCACTCAGCTTTGCAGGCCAAAATTTAGAGATGATCCTTTAGCCTCTTTCTCCCATATTCCACTTCTGGTCCATCAGAAAGTCAGACACTACTTTCAAATTATATCCCACAGTCCAGTCTCCATATGGAACTCATGGGACCATTACAGGAATAAGTGAATTGTTGCATGTAATGCCTTAGGACAGTGATACCCAAAACACAAACCATTCTAGGCTCTGTTCATGCCCTCCCTTTCCCCTGAAGGGCTCCTCCCTGAAAAGGCTGCAGGCTCCCTCCCCACACTCTGGTCTGCCCTGTCCATTTGTCAGAGAGGCCTCTCCGGACCACCCCCATTCATTCCATTCATTCACTCTGCCTGTTGCTGCTGCTTCTTTTAGTTTTATTTTTGTGGATGTTTGTATACTTCTGTATACTTAAAACCAAATGATATCTTTATTTACTTGCTGCTTCTCTCTCCTGTTTCGAATATGACTTCCTCGACTTTGTCTCTTGGTTCACTGTAGTATCCAAGCACCAAAAAACAGTATCTGAGGGGCACCGGTATGACTCAGTTGGTTGAAAATCTAACTTTTAATTTCGGCTCAGGTCATGATCTAGGGGTCCTGGGACTGAGCCCCGCATCAGGGCTCCCTGCTCAGTAGGGAGTCTGCTTGTCTCCCTCTCCCTCTGCCCCTCCCCCCTCACACTTTCTCTCTCCCTTTCTCTCTCAAATAAATAAATCTTAAAAAGAAAAAACCCAGGGCGCCTGGGTGGCTCAGTTGGTTAAGCGACTGCCTTTGGCTCAGGTCATGATCCTGGAGTCCCAGGATCGAGTCCCATATCGGACTCCCGGCTCTGCGGGAAGTCTGCTTCTCCCTCTGACCTTCTCCCCTCTCATTCTCAGTCTCTGTCTCTAATAAATAAATAAATAAATCTTTAAAAAAAAAAAAAGAAAAAGAAAAAACCCAGCATCTGATACACAACAGATGCTAACTATTTGAGGGAATGAATATTCGCCTTTGTTAATGTATATTATAGTTCCTCCCCTACTGAAAGCCCTCCCGTGGCTTCCAGTGTCTCTCAGAATAAATTTCAAAGCTTCTTCCCAGGGCCTGTAAAGCCCTGAGAGACCAGACCTAGCCCAGCCATACTCACCTCCTTTATACTTCCTCAAACATACTAAATGTTTTCTGGCTTCAAGACCCTTTGTTGTTTTTACTCCTTCAGCCTGGAATATTCTTCCCTAGACTTCAAGTCCTCAGAGAGGCCTTTTTTGACCACTCTGAGGCAATTGTTAATGCTCTTAGGTCACTTAATTTTACTTCACAGCACTCATCACTATCTGAAACCAAATGATTTTGATTAAACTTATTAAAATCCATCTCCTTCATTAGAACATAAATTCCACAGGGCAAGGAATTTATCAAGGCCACTGCTCTAACCCCAGCACTTAAAATAGTAGTAGGCATAGAGTAAGTACTCAAATATTTGTCAAATTTATGATAAGGTTAAAAAAAAATTAAAATGTAATACGTGTTCTTCATTACTAGAGCTAATCTATTCACAATGAGATGCTCAACTGCTAGGATAGGACGTGTAATTATAGCACTCAGCTCTCTGTTAGCACTGGGTCTGAGGAAAGGGGCCAGAAATCTATGGTAATAGAAGGAAGCTGTTTTAGTTGTTAAGTAGCATTGTGTCCTACATGTAGGAGGCAAAAAGTATGACAGTGCAGATATTTGGCTTTGAGGTTTTTGTTCTCTATTCAAGGATATAAGTGTCTTAAGCCTTGCTAAAGCTACTCTGAGCCAAACTGGCAGTTTAATATTGGGGGTGGGAGGGTGCAAGAGGTGAACAGCTCATTAAATGAAAAGATCTTGCGGGGCGCCTGGGTGGCTCAGTTGATTAAATGAAAAGATCTTGAGTGTGGTAAGATCCCAAGTAGACCAGTGTGCCCGCAATAGTGTGCGGTGGGAAGTAAAGCTGGAAAGACAGGCGGCGATCGTGAGGCAGAGTCAGACAAGTGTGGGGCCCTATAGCCCTTCTGAGTGCCCACTATCTGTGAAGCTATTCTCACAGGACTTACCTAAAGATCTGAGCCTCCTGACCACAGAAACTTGTGTGTCTTGAACTTTGTAAGATCTTGAAACATAGAAGATCCAAGGCTCAGGGCTGCAGGTAACCTGCTAACATTGTAAGAAATACTCTGGCCAAAATTCCTGGCTGTCCTAATAAGACTCTGTGGAGGTCTGTAAGAGCTGGATGGTCAGAGGCAAGTGGCTAGGACTATGTCCAATAAAGGGCAGCCCTGGAGCTTGAGTCAGAGGACTCTGGGACAGGAATGGAGTGTGTGGGACTAGGGCTGGAAGGCAGGTGACCTATGGGACTGACCGATGGGGCCCCCAGGTGTCTATGGCCTCTGAGGGCTTTAATCAGGCTGGGCCTCTGTTCTCACTTGCCTCTGCAGCTCTGCCTTGACAGAGGGCTTCTTCACACAGATCCATAATTCTGTTTAGTAACTTACACAGTTTATTCCTTCACTGTAAATTTCTGGCCAATTTCACAATCCAAGTGTTAACAGAAAGCCTTGGTGCCATAAATACATATGTCATCTTAGCAATTTACTACCTCGCTTAGCAATTTACTACTGCATAGATTATCTCTAGATAATGAAGAACCATAATTGCACTATAAGGATTTTTACTTTTTTTTGGACAGTTAATCAATGTTACAATAAAATCATTGTCATGTCTGACATAAAGGCCTTACTTACCTTTTAAATGAACTTTCAGGTCTTCGTTGCCATATATGCTCTCCAAAGTTAATATTCTCATTATTTGTTAAGGGCCCCTGAGCCTATAAACTCTGAAGACTTAATGACTACTTACAGCTAGGGCCATGGTTAATAATTTTAGATCTTTGAGGCACTCATGCCACCCCCTAGCTCTGATTCTTTTAATTAAGTCTTTAAAGTTTCTGTCTCTCTATTATTAAACAAAAGCTTTTCTCAATTTCTAGCTTCATGAAAGTTTGATGGTGATATTTTTTAAAAAATAGTTTTAAAACGGTTTTGTACATATCATCACAGAAATGTTCACCCTTCTACAGTGGAATGTTAGTTTCTATTATGTACACTGCTAATAATTTTACAGTCTGTTCTTTCTCTCATGTTATAATGCACATACTTGATTTACCTGATTCACTGCAAAGATGATCTGATCGTATACATCCCTTTGTGTGTACACCGCGTACGTGTCATCCATTCGGTCCATATATCCTTTTAAGAAGAGGTGTTTGAATGCTATAGTGTTCTCTTCCTTGAAAGCTACAACCATCTGGTTACTTAGCCCAAAAAAGACCAGCTTAAAAGAAGAAAAAGAAAAAGGGTTGAAAAAACAGTGAAATAAAAGGTCTCCATATAACAATCAATTTATTCAAGTCTGAATCCTAAATTAATATCCTGAATATATTCAATAGAAACTTTTGGTAGCTGTAAATTAATTTGGCCTTAAAGATAAAGTGGGCTTCCAGTTTTAAAATGAAAGAAAGTGGCTTTGCATATTTTCAAGTATGATCTTACTTATGTCATTGCCCCCACCACCACTTTCAGGCAAGTCCTTCTTTAGGAGTTCAGAGAAGCAAAGTCATTCTGGCTAAAGAAATGGGAAGGTTTCCTTAAGAAAGAAATAATGATATAAAACCCTTGAAGTATGTGCATAACTTGTGTTGGGATATTTAAGGAGCACAGGATAAAGGCTAACACGGTAGAGTGGAACACAGCACTTTGGGGGGACGCTGAGGATCCCAGCACAACCCAACTGAAGGAACAGCAAGAAAAAAATATCAGCAGAAAAACTGGAGATGGTGCAGGGGCTTAAAGGGCAAGTAAAAGATTTTTAAAATGAATTGTGCAGGACACCAGGAAGGTTTTGAAGCAGGTACACAATGCAATATTCGAAGTGCCTTAAATAAGTCTAGGCCTCCAAACAAACCACTGTAGTTGCCAGTTTAATTACCAAAACTGACAATAAGACCAAAAATAAAAATATCCTTTCAACTGATCTCTAAATTAAAGAATAGTAAAAGAATATGTCCTTACTATTCATGCAGGCCTGACCCCAGAATTTTACATGAAACTCAGTTATTCATGCACAAAAAGTTGTTTAATCGCACTGCTGTCATATTAGTATAAGCTATATTTCAATCATACCTGAAACTTTACTCCAGGCATTTCTTTGACCTCCCCTTCCCTCCAAAACCATCTCAATCTCTTGCTCTCTTGCTTCCTCCCTCTCTCTCTCTCACATACACACAGACACACTCACACTGTGAAGTTAGAACATATACTCTGACTTGGATCTCAGAGTGAGGCAGGGTGTATTTTATATGGAAAAGGGAAACAACACTGAGCACTTATGCAGCACCATACCAGGAATTTCCTTCATACTAATCCCACAGTACAGTTCCTAACATACCCGTTTTAGAGATGGGTACAAAAAGGCCCAGAGAAGTTAAATAATGTTTTCAAATCACATCGCTACCAAGGGTATAGTCAAAATCTGAACCCAAGTCTAACAGACTAGCTCCAAGCTCTAGCCACCCTATCAAGCTACCCAAAGTAGTGCAGGGTCTGACTGGGGGAAAATTGAGCACGTAAATCTTTTCTTTCCTCAGGTATGTCCTGCACCCCACATATGTCAGTGCCCTCCATCTAACTGCACTTCCATTTCTGAAGAGCCTCTGTAAGCCAAGTGTCCTCTTTAAATCCCAAGAAGAAGACAACTTGATATTCCAGGAATTTTACATCTACTGAAGCAGATGACTGAAAAGCATCCAGAGAATTCCTAAGGACCAATTACCAATGAGTCACAACTGAGCTGGGTCCCAAGGATGCAATGGAGAAACAACGGTCCCTGCCCTCAAGGGTGTACCATGGCAGAGAGAAAACCCCCATAACTCAGAGACTGCACCAGGCCTTGGGGAAAGGGAACATTTAGGAGAGTGCCTATCATCAGAGATATCTGTCTTTTGCTGCTGCAGACATAAAATCTCCAAGTGAACAGAAAGTCCACCTTCTTTCTCCTGAGAAGGCAGAGTCTGTCACCCAGTCACCCTGTTTTGCTCAGTCACAAAGTCTTTATGTCTAATTTGTCTGGTTGCTCTAAGATAGATTAAGGAAACCTCACAATTAAGAAAAACCCATGGGGAAACCTGGGTGGCTCACTTGGTTGATCAACAGACTCTTGGTTTCAGCTCAGGTCATGATCTCAGGGTTGTGGGATCGAGCCCTCTGTCAGCCTCCATGCTTGGTGGTGAGTCCCCTTGAGATTCTCTCTCTCTTTTCTCCTCTTTCCTCACTCACACACACACTCTCTATTAACACTCTACCACAGACACTCTCAAATAAATAAATAAATCTTAAAAAAAAAAAAAAAGAAAGGAAAAAGAGAAGAAAAATCCTCAGATGGGGTGCCTGGTTGGCTCAACCAAAGAGCATACGACTCTCAATCTCAGGGTTATGAGTTCAAGTCCCACATGGGTGTAGAGATTACTTAACAATAAAATCTTTTTTTTTTTTTTTTAATGAGACCGGCCTTTATTTTAATTTTATTTATTTATTTTTTTTAAGATTTTATTTATTTGACAGAGAGAGATCACAAGTAGGCAGAGAAGCAGGCAGAGAGAGAGGGGGAAGCAGGCTCCCCACTGAGCAGGGAGCCCGATGTGTGGCTCGATCCCAGGACCCTGAGATCATGACCTGAGCCAAAGGCAGAGGCTTTAACCCACTGAGCCACCCAGGCGCCCCAACAATAAAATCTTAAAAAACAAAACAAAACAAATCCCTCAGTTCCTTTTAAGAATGTACCTAAATGCCTTTTATATGCTAATTACTAACAGGCTTAGCATCTTAAACCATTGGTCACTTTTCCTCTTGACCACCCTAGGAAACAAGAGGATGGTTAGATGAGCTCCCTAAAAAATGTGGGAGTAATTAAGAAGACAGGTCTTAGAATAAAATCTGAGTTGAATTTCAGCTCCACTCTTATAGTTCCCCGACTATGACAGACTATTTTACCTCACTAAGTCTCAATATTCTCATCTGTGAAATGGGGATAATTACTCTCACCGGTAGGAAAATATATCTTCACAAGAGTAAATCATAATCAATATATAAAGAATATATAAAGAATTGCAAAAATATGGTTTCCCCCCAGAATATCAACGGAAGTCAAGGAAATGAGTTTCAAACTCTCCTAAAAAGAAGTCTCATATTTCACTACCTATGCCACTCTTTTTTAGTTAACTCCACATTTTTCCAGTGTAGGGTTATGAGAATCCATGCACTTGCCTTAACAGAGAACCTTTGAAGTTTCTGAAGAGAGAAATTTCCAGGGAACTAGGAAGGAAAAGAATCCTCTGGCTGGGCAACAGCCAGTTTTCACAACTGATTTAGAAACCTTCAGCTTCTCCATTACAGACCAAATATTAAAATTTTCTTTTCCTAAAAAAATGATTCCATTATGTAACTAAAATTGTAATTTAATGAGAGATGAGAAGAAAAAAAAAACCCACTCTTCTTTCACAAATATTGAAGAAAGAGAGGTTTAAGATTGTGTGTTTCCTTATTTATTGTTCTCCTTTATACATACAGTTCAAAGTTAGAAAAAATCCACGGTCCTTACTCCCCTGTTATTAAAAGAGGGCTCATTAAACTCATGATTTGAGATGCTTACCTGTATAGTCACCATTGCAATTTTTAGAATTTGTATGGCAAGCTTCCATGGTTTTCTGCCTCGAGCCCAAAACTTCTCACAAGGATTCATGAAAAAAAATTTGAGTTTTCGCCTCATCTGGTCTTCTAACAGAAGCTCCTCAGAGGGTGACGTGTACTGGTTAAAAGTGCAGCGATTCTCCTCTTCCTGAGAACTGCAGCTACTTATAACCACCACAGGATTTGCCATCTCTGGGGGGAAGGAAAAAAAAAGACTGTTTCCATCATGTAACTAAAGGCACAATCTGTATTCTTTGTGATAATCAGACAGTTGAAAAAGCCCAAACAAAAGATCGGGTTTCAAATAAGCACCATTGTTCTAAACTGTACTTTAGGTGTTTACAGAATCAAGTAGAATGTAACATGTCATGTTTCTTTTTGTTTCAGTTACTAAGTAAATTTTCACCCAGTTGAAAGGTACTGAATTCATGGGCTGCTTCTATTAGTAAAGGGTTATATGTACATATATACAGTAATGTATATACTCTCTGTCTCATTCAGTAACAGATATAATTAGAGCAAGGTGACCTTTATTTTATTGTTTAAAGATTTTATTTATTTATTTGACAGACAAAGACATCGAGAGAGGGAATACAAGCAGGAAGAGTGGGAGAGGGAGAAGCAGGCTTCCCGCCAAGCAGGGAGCCCGATCCCAGTACTATGGGATCATGACCTGAGCCAAAGGCAGACAGACGCTTAGCAACTGAGCCACCCAGGCGCCGCATTGTGGAAGGGTTTTAGAAGGTAGGTGCACCCTGGAATTATAGGAAAAATCTTATATGCATGAAAATATGGCCATTTTTCCTGCAGTGATACTTAAAGTTTCATCAGATTATCAAAATACGTTTAAAACCACTGAGTTAAAGGTGGCAAGGTGTAGTGCAGAGCACTAAGGCCAGGTTTGGTGTCTCATCCTGGTTCTACAATTTGACATCTCTGTAACCCTAGGCAAGTCACCCAGCCTCTCCCAGACTCAGTTTTTATTTCTACAAAATGGTAATAAATATTTATATAAAATGGCAGGTAAATACCTACCATTTACCAGTGGATAGGTAAAATACAATACCTATCCTCATATAATTCTGATTAAATAAAAATGCAAATAAAGCCCTTGCATAAAGGGTCCAACCCTGGGCAAGCAGCCTCACTCTCCCTACAGCCCCACAACCAGGGCAGCTTCCTAAGCAGGCAACAAGATTCTTAAGGGGCAGTGGAGGCTCAGGAAACTTAACTGTTCAACAAAGGGGAACGCGAAGCTCAATTTAAGTCCAAATCTCAATGAGCCACATCATTGTATTTGATTTTTATTGGAGGCCTTATATTTATGTAGTACATTTTGCTTTTCAGAGTACCTATCTATTACTTCTTTTGTCTCTTTGAAAAGGATGGGGCTAGTTTTATTGTCTTTGTACTCAGCTTTTCCAAAATGACAAAGATGTCACTCCAGAAGTGGGGACTTATCTTGGATTTTCACTCAGATTAATTAATATTATGGAAACTTGTTCAAAATAAAATACCCCAAACCACCTGGGCGAGTACAGTACTTCCGTGTAGACTAGAAAGGCTGGCTCTGCAGTGATATTTTTTCAGTGACTTCTACTCAGAAGTCAAGGTGGGGGTAGGGGGAATCGACCTATAGTAATATAACATCTAGCAAGTCACTGTTTAGGTATCATCCTGCTTTCCAAGCATAGAAGCCCACATTTAATTCTGATTCAAACATTCTTGGCAAACCCAGCATCTTCAAGTAATAGATATCAGCTATAAAAACTAGCTATGGGGAAAGTTTTTACAATATTGAAAAGATTAGCAAGGATAGTGCTGAGTCAGTAAAGCATGAAACATATTTACAATGGCATAAAAATAGCATATGCAGTATCTTCAAAATGAACTAATTATGATAAAACTCATTCAGGAATGGTTCTTATGTCTTAAAATGCCTGTCAAAGTATGAGTACAGAAACTCTTAGGTAAAGATATAAAGGAGAGAAAGAAGTTATTTATCCTTAGGATTTTCATTCAAGAACATTTTATTTCCTTCTTCAAAAACCAGCATTTAAAGAGACATCATCTATGGGATGTAAAATGAAGGTGATTTTACGTTAATCAAAACTGGCACGTGAATACCAACAATAGTAATGAAGCTGGTAATAATAAAGCATGTTGGTAAATTACAGCTTTGAGGACACATTAAGCCCTTTCTATTTTGATACAGGGAAAAGAAAACTTTACACAAACAAGACACACGCCGTGTAACAGTAATCCACAGGAACAAAGAGTAAATGAGCCAGCCACAATTAATTTATTCAGCACATGGCATCAAGTTGTCCCGGAAGAAAGCCATTTCATTCACAAGGACTGACCACTACACTTGCTGCAAGCCTTAGCTTTACCAAGTCACAGAAGCCTTCCCGGGGTGCACTTTTTTTCTTTCTTTCTTTACTCATTCATTCATTCGTTTATTCATTCTTTAAGATTCTCTTTATTTGTCAGAGAGAAAGAGAGCACAAGCAGATGAAGTGGCAGGCAGAGGAGGAAGAAGCAGGCTGCCGGCTGATCAGGGAGCCGGATGGGGGACTCGATCCCAGGATACCCGGATCATGACCTGAACGGAAGGCAGACGCTTCACCGACTGAGCCACCCTGGCGTCGGCGGGGTGCATTTTAAAAAATTGCAGTGTCCAGACCCCTAGCTGCTGAAGGAGTGCCAACCACCCCTCCAACGCCCCCGGGAGCCGGCGCCCGTGCACGGTAGGCGGAGACGCGTGTCAGGAGAGTCCCTCCGAGGTATTAGGCGCGCTCTTAGGATCTACAAACTGACACACACAGATTATTTATTCACGGCGACGAGAGGGTTAATTGGACTGAGCTGCAGAAAGAGAAAACCAGGGAATATGTGTAAATAGAGAAGCCTCACAATTGATAAAGTAACACAACCTAATTTCTTCAGAAGCGCTTTCTCACTTCACCAGACACGAAACTCCTTTCTCTCCTTCTTTCTTTCCTTCCCTCCGTCCCTCCTTGTTTCCCCCAGCGTCCGCACCGACTGCCCGAAGCGCGGCCGCGGGTGCGGGGAGCAGGTGCAGCTGTCCCGAGAGCGCCGCCGGCCGCTGCGCCGCCAGAGACTTCGACGGCCGGGCCCGGCTGGAGGCCGCCTTCGCACAGTCCAGGGACCCAGGCTCCGGCCCCCATTTCCATCTGCCCCCCCACTCCTCTAAGAAAGGCCCCCCGAGTCCAGAGAGGCTGGCTGCCCAACTGCAGGACCATCTCTGAGCCCCCGGCCGCCCCCCGGCCCGCCCCCGGTCCTCCAAGCCGAGACTCTGCCGCTGGTGGCTTCCTGCTCCCGGGGTCCCGGCCCCAGGCTTCCCCGTGGGCGACCGTCCGAGCGGGGCTGCGCTGCAGAGGTGCGCGCTAACGCCAGCAGCAGCGCCGACCCACCCCGGGGGGCCCCCAGCCCGAAACCCGGCCGCCACGAGCCGACACTGACCTTGCGCGGGCGGCGGAGCTGACGCCGTGCCGAACCGCTGCAGCTCGCACCCAGCCTGCACCTGTGTCCCTTCCATGGCGCCGCCGTCCCGGGGCCTGACCCTCCCGCTTTGTGTCTCCGACGGCTTCGCCACATCACCGTCCCTCCCTGCACGCCGCGCGCGCCGCTCCCGCGACACCTGATGCTCCGGGCGGCGTTGTGCTCGACTCACCTGCTGCTCGGGGGCCGCGTCCGCGGGGCCGGCGGGGTGGGCGTGGGCGTGGGGGTGGGGACGTCGGGTCTCCTCAGCCGCAGGGCGCGCGGCAGCTCGGCGCGCCGCTCGGGAAGCCTCTGAGACTCGGCTCAACCGGAGCCCGGAGGCTGCGAGTTGCCGCCGGTGGCATCCTCTCCACTTCGGCCTCTTGGACTCGTGACCCGCTTCCCCTTTGCTCCCGCTCCTTTCCACGCCCTTTCTGGGTAGTCTTTCAGCCGGCCAGGTGGGACGAATGAGGCCTCGGTAGAGTCCGGCGCCGTCCGCGTCCCCGGGCACCCCGTCACGCCCCTCCCTGTTCCCATAAGCGACCCTCAAAGCCCTACTCGGGTTTCTCGGGTGTTCAGGGGTGACGCGCCGTGCAGTGCAAGTGCGTGGCTCTGCGCTTCCCACCGCAGAGGGGCCACCCCTCCCGGCCCGGGAGGATTAGACGCGAGGATGGAGCCTGGCTGCGGGGAGAATGCGCAGTCCCCTCCAGCAGCAGTCCTGGCGTCTGCGTACCGGGGAAATCAGCAAGTGTTAAGACTTTGCAACCCTGAGTCTTGGACCTCCTCCAGGCTTTCAAGCTTTGCAGAATTGCTTGAAGACTATTAACCAGACTCCTTTAGACCAGGTACTGGGACAGAAAGCCCTGGAAAGCCTTAGGAGAAACGTGACTGGATATACTTGAAGTAGTGACAAAGATTCTTTACTTGACCAAACATTAGCCAAGCTGCTAAACCTCCTAGGCTCATCTCCACATTTTCTTGTAAAATCCAGTTTTAGCAAGAATCCTGCTAAGTCAGTTTGACCAAAACACTAGCCCCATATACACCCCTCAATATCTGATCGTCCTCAATATATCATTAGGTTCCTCATCCTCCACCACCCCAGGGTGAAGTCTGATCACCCTGGGCTGTTTTCAGCAAGAATCCTGTTAGGTGGGTTTAGCCAAAACAACCTGGTTGTTTTCTCTTAGTAATTTTCCATTCACTGACCCCTACCCTGCTCCTGGGCTATCAATTTCCACTCGCCTATGCTGTATTAGGAGTTGGGCCTCATTTCTCTCCCCCCGCCCCACCACGGTATAGGGACCCATTGCAAGGGTCCCTATAACTATCTGGATGGTCCTAAATAAGGTCTGCCTTACAATCTTAACCAAGTGTCATCCACTCTTTTTTTTTCCTTAAGAGTAGATCTTCAATTATAACCTTTTTCTTCAGGAATTCTGTTTAAAAATTAAATATAAGCTTACTTATCAGGAATAGATCAGGAACTTTGATTAATTTTAATTAGGACCAGTTCGGGTTTGTTTTAAATGATTTTTTTTTATTATTATTTTGGAGGCCACAGATAAGTTTGTAAAGGTCTACCGAATATCCATAACAGGTAATTCTCCCAAATTATATCAGAGTTGTCATATCTTTTATAAAACTTTTTAAATTCCTAAACCAGTTTGCATGAATAATTTATAAATAGAAATATATTTTCTTGCAATGGGGTATAGGAATTTTATGCTGTTCATAAACCTGAATTCCAGGTGCTGTAAACATGGTAAATATTAAAAAGCATGCAATTGGCACACTTGATTCTCAAGTATAATTTGGAAGATATAATTTAATCTCTAATGCCTGTATGCCTCCACATGATTTAACACTATTTCCTTACCATAACAGTGAAGTCCACCACAGTGGGAGTTTGAAATGCTTGATTGTTCAAGAACAACCTGAACTTTGGAGAGGTTCATGGGCATGAATGATGGCCCACAGTTAACCCTCATTGGAGCTGAGTTAAGTAAACTCAAACAGAAAATTGAACCTGACAGGGGCGCCTGGGTTGCTCAGTGGGTTAAAGCGGCTGCCTTCAGCTCAGGACATGATCTCAGGGTCCTGGGAGCCTCGCATTGAGCCTCGCATAGGGCTCTTCACTCAGCGGGGAGTCTGCTTTCCCCTCTCTCTCTCTCCGCCTACTTGTGATCTCTCTCTCTCTCTGTCAAATAAATAAATAAAATCTTTAAAAGAAAAAAAAAAGAAAATTGAACCTGACAAATGGGACCCACATTCCCTTTAATTCCATTTACTGACTGTGCAGAATTACTGAGCCTCTCCTCTCCCTATTTCCTTCTGTGTTTAATCTAATGAAAGGAATTACAAATTTTAATTAATAGTATACATGTAAAGCAGCCAATATTGTGTCTAGCATATTTTATGTACTTGTAAATATGGATTTTTTTATTTTTTATTTTTGGAAGATCTAAATTAATGAAAAGATCAGCCATGTTCATAGATTGCAAGACTCAATATTGGTAATATATCAATTCTTACCAAATTCATTTATAATTTCAACCCAATCTCAATCAAAATTCCAGAAAACCCTTTTGCAGAAATTAACAATATGTTTCTAAAATTAATATGTAGGGGCACCTGGGTGGTTCATTCGGTCCTGAGATTGAGCCCCACATCAGCCTCATGTAGGGCTCCCCACTCAGGGGGGAAGCCTGCTATCTGCCTCCTCTGCTGCCCCCCCCACTCGTGCTCTCAATCTCTCTCTAAAAAAATAAAAAAATAAATAAAATAAAATTAATATGTAAATGCAAAGAGCCAAGAATGAACAAAGCAAATTTTATTATTTTTTAAATATTTATTTATTTGACAGAGAGTGAGAAAGCACAAGTTGGTGGGAAATGGCAGAGGGAGAGGGAAAAGCAGGTTTCCCACTGAGCAGGGGAGCTTGATGCAGGACTGGATCCCAGGACCCTGAGATCATGACCAGAGCCTAAGGCAGGCACTTAACCGACTGAGCCACTCCAGTGCCCCAAAATAAATTTTAAAAATAAGGACAAAATTGGAGAATTTATCTTATCTGATTTCAAGACTTATTATAAAGGTATATAAGGAAGACAGTTTGGTATTCATGAAAAGAGTCATAAAATATGTACCTCACCATTTTGGTTCTGAGCTATATCCATGCAAGTTTGTTTATTTTGGCAGCTTTATGGTAATTTGTGGACTAAAGCAAAACATTTTCCATTCTCCTACTGAGGGACGCTTAGGTTATTTCTGTCTTTTGCCATTACAAAGAATTTCTGCATAAACATCTATGAAGCATTCCCTCACACACATATGTAAGAGTTCCTCTAAGGTAAATATCCAGGAGTAGATTCTAGGTTAGATCATAGGATATTTACATTTTCAGTTTTAATAGGTACTTCCAAATTACTCTCCAAAGCAGTTGTTCCAAATCATTTATTGAATATTATATGGTCCATCATCTATATGCCATGCAGAGATTCAGACACTGGGGATGCAGTAGTAAAAAAAGACAAATATTTCTGCCCTTGCAAAGTTTATATTTCAGTGGACAAAAATGGTCAACGACCATAGTAAGTAAATCATAGACTGTGTTAGAAGCCAGTTAATGCTGTGGGGAAAAAAAATAACTCAGAGAGAAGCACCTGGGTGACTCAGTTCATTAAGCCCCCAACTCTTGGTTTCAGCTCAGGTCTTGATCTCAGGGTCTTGAGATACCCCCCACCCCCATCGTGGGCTCCATATCCAGTGCACTAAGTCTGCTTGAGATTCTCTCCCTCTCCCTCTGCCCCTCTCCTCACTTGCACACACACACACTCTCTCTCTCTCAAATAAATAAAATCTTAAAAAAAAAAAATCAGAGAAAGGAGAATGAGGAATGTTGAGAAGATGCCATTATAAATAGGGTGGAAATAGACCTCACTGAGAAGTTAACATTTTAGCAAAAACTTGAAAGCTATTGCAAGTATTCCTCCAGAGGGAACTGCTGTAAGTATTCCCCCAGAGGGGACAGCCAATGTAAAGCAGACGTGTGCCTGGTCTGTTTGAGTGACCCAAGGAGGCCAGTGTGTGTGCAGCAGTGGGAGCCCCAGGGACGACTGGTAGGAAATGCGGCTAGCAACAGGGGCCAGGTTATGCTGGACCACAGTCGGAGGCCATTGTGTGGACTTGGGCTTTCGTGACTCGTGAAATGGGAGCCATTGGAGGGTTTGAAGTAGAGGAGTGGCATGATTTGTCTTATGCTTTAAAAGTGTATCCCTCTGGCTGCAGTGAAAAAAAATATATCCCAAATGGGTGAAAGATGAAAGCAAAGGAATCCAGGATGACTCACAGATGTTGGCCTGAGCAGCCATTAGGATGGAATCACCATCAGTGGCAGGGAAGCCAACTGCAGGACCAACACCTCAGTAGGGAGAATCAGGAGTTGGTGTTGAACGTGAGTTTGAGATGTCTACTCAGCGCTTCTCAGACTGGAGACTGAGGCTCCAGTAGCTGGAGGCTACTTAATTTGGTTTTGTTTCCATTTCTCTCATCAGAGGCCGATACTTCCTTAATACACAGCACAAGTAAGTTGCTAGAAAATGAAATGAAGACATTTAAAATATAAACTTCAGTTTTGTTCGTATGCAACATAAGCGGTTACTCCATCAAATTACTCTAAAGTTTTTAAGTACTTTTAATTTCTGTACTTTTGTTGCAGATGGGTGGAAATTTTTCATGGACTAGTGGACTAGTAACAAATATTTCCTGACTGGCTGTGATCTGAGGGGCCACACTTGTGGATAACTCTGTATTAGACATTCAAATAGAAGTGTCTAGTAGATCATTGAATCTCCAAATCTACCTTTAATCATCACCAAAGGGCAGAGGCAATATCTATAAATTGAATGGAATTTAAGATTAATTCTGATTCAACAACTATTCATTGAGGATGTACCACATTTGAGTCACTATGTGGCCTTTTTGTGGCAGTGGCAAGGGGAAGGGACAGATTACGATCTGTGGGCAGTCTGGACACATATCCCTTCATACTAATGGAATAAGGAAAAAACTGATTTCTGTGAACAAACATGTATACTTTTTCTTCACATTTAAAGTATCTTATCAAACACAATTTTCCAAACTAAACAACTTCTGGAGAGCATCTTAAACTATTGAAAAACTAAACATTCAAACTGGTTGAACTGAGAGATGGGAGCATTACCTTTTGGTTAAACCTTGTGGTTTGCACCCAGTGACAAAAAGATTCAACACAGATTTTCTTTGAACTCCAAAGCTGTCTTCTTGGAGAGAAGAATCAATTTTTTCCCTCTCCGGGTATGGAAGAAGTCCCTTGTGGAAAGCTGGACTGACAATCTATTTCTAATTCACTACTGTGAAGTTTTATCTCTTTTGGGAAATACCCCCCTATGGCAGCAATATGGTTGCTCTCAACCTTTATCTCGTTTAGTTCTGAGGAAAGATTTGTCATCCCAGATTTTCCAGAAGAACAACTGAAATATAGAGAGTTTAATAGCTTGTCTGATGTCACTTATCCAGAAAGTGCCAAATTTAGTCTCCAACATAATTTTCTAACTTTAAAGACAGTAGTATTTGAATGATTCCACTGTAAAAAATATTTAAAGTGCCCTAATAGTAATAATCATTACACATCTAGAACTGATGTTTTACTGGCTCTAGATGCCCGTTGATATTGTAGGACTATTACCACCAAAGACTCTCCCACCACCAACTCTTTCTGGGTGTAGAGAATGGAGTCTCATCTATACCCACAAATAAGACCACTCTGTTACCACATGGCCTCATATTTTTCTCCTCAGTCCCTGCCTTGGTTGTTCCAGGGACATCTGCTGCCCACAGCCTACCAGCCATTCTGATGGGAGTGGGAGGGAGGCAGTAATCCTCTCTAGACCCCGTTAGACTAGAGCTATTCTGTGTAGAAGTCATCAGAAATGCCTATCTCCTCACTTTAGTGTGGCACATACTCCAATTTCTTGTTGAAGTTTTAGCTTATTTTTTTTATAAAATTGCCACAATTGGTCCTCCCCTCCAAAAGCAAAAGCTTTGTCCCAGGTCAGACCATTGTATTTTCTCATTTCGGAAGCTGAGTATTCTACTAGGCCGCTCCTCAGTTCCTCATGCAACAGGTTGTGATAGTTTTCTCAAGCACTTTTTGAACATGTCGAATCCCAGCAGTTTAGGTTTCAAACACAGACCCTTCCTTCCATGCCACCCTCCCTCCCTCCCAGGCATACTGATGCAGGCAAAAAAAAAGGTATAATGACTGTGATTCAGAGTCCTCAACCCCTAGTTTCTGAGCTAACTTAACTCTTTAAAAAAAATTTCTTAAAAGGGTTGGGGAGTAATTCACTAAAATAATAATTAGTAAAGAGCCACCTCATATCTAATTTGTCACATTACCCTTCTATAAATCCAATCTGAAACTTATCAAGATGTCCCTGATAAGTTTCCCTCTGATTATAAATAATCAGAGAAGTATTTTCAACTACAAAATCTTGACTCATTACATTTTCACTCAACTAGTAAAACTGAAACTAATTTTTAAATATCTTCAAATTTTAAGCAAATTTAATTCGGCATCCCCTGGAGAGCACATAATCGTTCACTAGCCACCATGGGGAGGTTTCATGTCTGAGCACTCCCATGAAAGAACAGATGTTCAGTCAACCATTTGTAACTTAAGTTTGTGACATGAAGAAATTACTAAACATTTTCCACATAATTTCTAACTTTCTCGGTATCATGACTTATGACTCATTCCTCCAAGGGTCGTTCCCTTACGGTGTCTCTAAAGAAAACATGACAGAAAGTCTTGATGTTTCATCCAAATCACAAGGTTATAGTCTTTACTTCCTTAAATATGACTGCCACAGATTATGAATTTTTTTTTTTTAGGAAAAGGAAATTCTTTGGAAAAATGCAGACACTTCTGTTAGGTAGCTTTTTCTAGATGGGTTCTCAAGAACAGTCAGTTAAATAACTCCACATATATTTTACTAAATCCCCATGTCAGATAATGTGCTAAACAATGGAGACAGTAAGGAAAGAGACACCGTCTCCAGCGGGGGAGTCCTGAAGTCCAACAGGGGAGACATCCATATAAACAAGTCATGGCAACACTGTGTCATACTTGCTATAATGGACAGAGAAAAGAGTGACTAATTCTTTTGGGTGCCTGAATGGCTTTGCAGAGAAGGTGATATCTGAGCTGAGTGTTGAACAAAGATGAAGATAGAGGTAGAGCTAGAAGTAGAGGTGTGGGATGAACAGAAGCACATTATTAAAGGGCATGGCAGATTGAGGGAGCGGTAGAGAGCTCTGTATAGCCAGAGCTCTGCCTCTCATCCTAGGACAAGTCCCTGGGCCTATGCAGCACTAGGCCAGGGGCTGTGGAAAACCACGGGACAAGCATGTCCCAGCGGCCTGGGATTTCTTTCCATTGATTCAACTTTATGTCAATTTTAGTAAATAGTGATTTTGGACATTTCCCCCAGTTTTATTGGAATATGATTTTTAAAAAAGATTTTACTTATTTATTTGACAGAGAGAGAAGATCACAAGTTGGCAGAGAGGCAGGCAGAGAGAGAGGGGGAAATGGGCTCCCTGCCGAGCAGAGAGCCTGATGCGGGGCTCGATCCCAGGACCCTGAGATCATGACCTGAGCCAAAGGCAGAGGCTTGAACCCACTGAGCCACCCAGGCGCCCCTGGAATATGATTAACATACAATATTGAATAGGGAGTTTAGACATTTTAAAAAGGAAAATAAACATTAATACATCTGTGAAGCAGAATGCAAAAACTCCCATGAGTTCTTCTTATGAAACAAATATACCTGAGTTTCTGAAGTTTGTTTCAAGCTGTAACTCTCTTACCATCAGCCTATTATCACCAACCCCTGTGTTTTTATGCCCCTTGGCTCTTAGGGGCTTCACCTGAGGCATCTTTCTTTAAGGCATCTTTCAGAGCTCTACGTGTACTGGGTTTCATATGCCAGATTGAAAATATTTAAGCAAGGTGATGTCCGGATTGAATCTCTGTTGTAGAACGTTCTGTGGCAACTTGGCAAATAAATGAGAGGAGGAAACAGAATGAATCAAGAGACTATTACCACTATTTCCATTAGATGAGAAATGAGGCCTTCCTGAGATAAGGCAGAGGTGAGCATGGCTAAGAAAAGATTAACTATTTGAGAGAGAATTTAGAAAAGGAAAATCACAGGACTTAGTGATCTGTTTATCATGAGCAGTAGGAGTTAGGGATGACTCTCAGATTTCTAGCTTCGCAGACAAATGGCTGGTGAAAATTTTACCTAAGGTAGAAAATAAAGGAGGAAGAAAGTTTCCAAAAAATAGCTGAATGATATCTGAAAGACAATGAACTGACTTTTGCCTTTGCTAAGTTGTGATGCCTGCGGTACAGTAATTATTCATTCAATATCTTCATCTGGCAACTACCATAAACTAAGTGAGAGATGCATTTGGAAGTATCCAGTAGGGAGTGGAAATTCAGGTCTGAATGAAATCTAAAAGATGTATGAGGCTGAAAATATAGACACGGAAGTCACTGAAGTACTTTGCAGGATGGCTAAAGCTAAGGGGACTGACTTTGCCACCAGCAAGGTGCAGAGTAAGAAAACAAGACTCAGCACTAAGCCCAGGGGAGACTAACCTTTCAATGTCAGAGAGTAGAAAAGCCTGGGAAAAGCTTGTCACAACCTGACTGGTACCTTCTCCTTCCATTTTTTTTTAAAAGATTTATTTATTTCTTTGACGGAGAGAGCGAGTGAGATCACAAGTAGGCAGATAGGCAGGCAGAGAGAGAGGGGGAAGCAGGCTCCCCACTGAGCAGAGAGCCTGATGTGGGGCTCGATCCCAGAACCCTGGGATCATGACCTGAGCGGAAGGCAGAGGCTTTAACCCACTGAGCCACCCAGGCGCCCCTCCTTCCATTTTTTTTTTAATGCTTTCTTCAGTAAAATTTATTTGCATTTTGCAAACACAAATTCTTCAGAAATTTTAAATATACGTGATTTTTCTACACACCATGTCAATTTGTGCTATTTAGGACCATATATGAAATATGGCATGAATCTGTAAGCCTCTTCTCAATTAAAAATTTTCATTTAAATTGGGTGTAAAAAATTAATTTGGACTAATTACAGCAGTTAATTGCATACTTTATTAAATTCTGCCAGCTTACAAATTAAGCAGTTTTAATTATTTTTTTAAAGGAAACAGATAAACAATGTTCAGGGAGATGAGCTTCACTGTATGAATCCCACAGGACCCATAACCACAGATAAATGAACAACAGAGTTCCTAAGGGATTTAATCCTCCTCCCCTGAGACTTCCAGTATGAGTGAAACTATACAAAAATTACTTTGGCAAGAGGAAAATGTAACATATCAGAATTCCGGGACACTCACGACACCCAATCCAGCCAGATTTTATCTCCTTCACACTGGAATCTAGGACAGATCTTTGGCATTGCCCCCAGACCCCATTGCAAATAGGTACGCAGAGCTGCCCTAAGGGGTTTTAAGCCCTCAAGCTTCCTATCATCCTTCACACCCCACTGCTCTTAGAGACCACACCCTAGAAGGATTTATGTTTGGGTACTGTTGCCCTGTCGCATATTTGGGTGCGAAGTGTGGCTGTGGGTCCTGGGGTCAAGCCAAGCCACCGCCCTCTTATACACGAACCTAAACTGCACAACTTCTTCCTTGCCAGTGGAAAACTGGGGACCTAGCCGCGGGGCTCAAGTTGCGTGACGTCATCATCAAGGCAGCCAATCACAAGTGCGCTCTCGAAGACACGGCTAGAGAGTGGACACTGTATTGGTGGTGGTGTTTTGTCAATCTCAGCAGAGGAACCGCCTCTTTCCTTTTAGCAACGGCTGTGTCATAGCAACAGCTTGCAGGGGGAGCTGCCCGTTTGAGCTCTTGGGACCTGTTTTTCTGAAAAGGGAGTCAAACTTCCATCTCCAGCTCGCAGAGGAACTTTCTCCAGGGTACTGCCAAGAGGCTTCTTTTCCCTTCAGTTTAGCAGTCTCAGGTAAGGGGATGTCTGAATGGGAAAGGAGGCTTGGAAAACAAGTATTTTACTCCTTTCAAAGGCATCTGGAACACCCGCGGGGCCAACAAAGTGCTGGACGCAGTGAAGACGGCAAAAAGCTCCAAAACTTTCTCTGATTTCAAAGAACGTCCAGCCTAGCCAAGGGACAAAAATAGCAAGGAGAGAGCAGTTAACGACAGTCTAAGAATTGTGAGGGCGGGTACTGTGACTCGTTCGCAGGTCGCACAGTGAGCGCATTGTCTAGGGCACTGCCGCGCAATGGCAGGAGCTCCATGAATGATGGATGGAGGGAGGGGCGGATGGATGGATGGATGAGAAGGAAATCAGCATGATTCGGGCGCAAAGGATCGAAGAGGAAAAGATCAGCGTGGCCTGAGGTAGTTAGAGAGGTGTCTTCAGGACTGTTACAAAAGAGTTGGAGTAGAGGAAGAATGAAGATGAAGGGGAGAATGAACATTACATCTTTGAAAGTA
Source organism: Nasua narica (assembly GCA_028533885.1). Classification (NCBI taxonomy): domain Eukaryota; kingdom Metazoa; phylum Chordata; class Mammalia; order Carnivora; family Procyonidae; genus Nasua; species Nasua narica. The sequence continues at coordinate 63,583,204 of CM052798.1, forward strand.
AGGGCCTTATCTGATTCCTGATGACCGCCGGCGCCTAATTGCTGCTCACTGATTTTTCTCTTCTCCACTGTGTATGCTGCATGCTGAATGAATTCACAGCAATCGTTCAGGAAGCTCTTGAGTTTGAGGCCTTCTGCTCTTGCAGAGGCCTGGTATAATTACATAGAACGTGATTAGGAAGGGTCAGGGAGAACAAAGATTGTTTCAGCCTGAGTGAGAAAGTTGGGGAGGCTTCAGAGAGAAGGTCACATTGGAGTTGAGCCTTGAGGAATGAGCAGGATTGAAGCAAGCAGAGGAATGTGTGCGAGGTGGGGAGCAGAAGGGATGGAGAGGAACACCGCTCCCCAGGGAGGGAGATGGGAAGGTATGGGGACTGTTTGGAGAATGACAGTAATCCTGTGACGCTAGACTAGAACTGGAAGGGAGAATGTGATGAGGCAGACCATGAAGGGTGTTCAAGGCGATGCTTACACATTTGTACTCGAACCTGTTTGCCAAAGTCTCATCTGTCTACCACTAGTGCAACACTGCCTCGTAGTGATTTTTAAAATGCAGCGTCCCAGGCTCACCCCAACATGCAGAATCACAGGAGGTCCAGAAACTTTGCTTTTCAAATGAGCTCCATTTGTACACTACTGGAGGAGAATGCCACTGTGGACAATCGGGACCCACATTGTATTCCGCGGTATACTAGGAAGTGACTTGTTAAGATCTGCATTTTAGAAAGAGAGCTCTGAAGCCTTGCCCCGTGGTCACCCGTGGGTGACCGCTGTGGTTGGAACGGAGGCAGGGAGGCAAGTTAAATGTTCATAACCTACACAGGGGATGGGAGGAGGAGAATCAGTGGATTAAAAAAAAAATTACCTGTTTCTTTTCCCTAATCCCTAATTGAGATGTATGCATTTGGTAACAAACCATAGCAGTATTAGCAAGACATGTGACTACCACCAAAAAAAGTCAGGGTTCTTTTCATATACCTTATGGATATTAGAGATGTATTATTTATGCTCCTCACTTCTTCAAAATCAAGGTAGTAATTAGAACCACCACTAGGCCTTGTTATTTAGGGTGTTAATAAGTAAGCACACGAATTATTATATCACAATTTTAAAAACAGCTTGATAACTGTCCCCCTTGTAAGCTCGTGTTTTTATTTGATGCACGGGCTTCACCAAGCTGCCAAAGGGGTTCATGGCACAAAGTAGTTAGGAGCTACTGGTATGGGAGGACATGCTGAAGGCCTGAACCAGAGGAGGCGATGGAGAGGAGGGCATGGAATTCAGGAGAAATTTCAGAGGCAGAAGTGATGGGAGAGCATCGACTTAAGTAAGTAAATGTCCAATCTTGGGAAGAGGTAAAAATCATCTGGAAGGGGAGAAACCAGAGTAGTAGACTAATGGGAAATGCTGTAGGAGCAGTTCATCTCTGGAGGGTGGGTGCTGTGACCTTGTCAGAAGTTGGCTGAGGAGCCTTGCGCAATCTTAAAGCTTAGTTGGGGTCTTGGTGGAGATCGACCAGGAAGCAGCAGTTCTTGGGGACACATCTACTAGGCTCCCAAGATGTGAGTCCTGGATCTTATTCTAAATCTCTTAAAAAAAAAAAAAAAAAAAGGATGGGACACAAGCATGATGAGCTTACAAATACTTCGGGGAGAGAAAAGAGGATGCTGACCACTCAGACAAGGTCAGCTAATTGAGGTACACTGGAGAAGTCATACTTTCTAGGGAAGACCCTCGGTGAAGAGAAGGTGTCACTGCCACAGGTGCCACACATCCATCCAAGTAACAAATGAGAACGTGTAAATAGGTGGCGTGTGTTACAGCAAAATAGAGTGAAGAGAGGAAGCTTAATAACTGTTTAAATCGCTGCATTGGGTTAATTATCATTTGTCACTTATCCCTTCACCTGCAGTAGTTACCTTCCTAAATAATAGAAGCATCATAAAAAGATAGAGTCATGAACAAGTCTTGGAAGTTAGTTTGGAAGCAGGGCAGAGGCAGCTTTGAATCTCAGAATCAGTGGCCTATAGTCACAGGTTTCGAACCATTACATGGAGTATTTACTCAGACCTTATTTCTCTTGTCAGTCCCCAATGCCTTTGCTCCTAACATGGAAGGTAAGAAATGTGTCCTTTGTTACACTGGTAGTAAAAAGATATTCTGGGATGGGTAGATTAATTTACAAAGAATATAAGTGGCATTAATATTAAAAATATTTAAATAGAAGGCTTAAATATTTATCAGTATTATGGTTCACACATTCTGTTTTGAAATTCAATCAGCTATAGTGGGTTTGAAAACCAAATGTAATACAAGCTACTGGAGGCGGCTCACCCTCTTCCAGGGAGAGATGAAGCATCTCTTCTGCTCTTAATAATAAGAGTTGAGAACAGGGAAAAATGTGGTGAGCATCTCAGAGACATCTTAATAAGGGAATGTTTGGGGGCATCTGGATGGCTCAGTCAGTTAAGCGTCTGACTCTTGATTTGTGCTCAGGTCAGGATGTCAGCGTGGTGGGAATGAGCCCGGAGTCGGGCTCCACAATGGGCATGGAGCCTGTTTGGGATTCTCTCTTCCTCTGCTCCCCTCCCCTTACACCACATGCTCTCTCTCTCCAATAAATAAATTTTTATAAATAAACAAATAAACAAGTAGCTAAAGTGATGTCTGTATTGAAAAATTCCTATGACCTTTTAGTAGGGAAAAGATTTGGAAAATATAATATAGCACATTCACTACATGAAATATGCAATTGATCTTATAAAAAAAAATCTTAGTAAGACCTGCTGTAATTTTAAAGCAACATCGTTTATTTGGGATTTGCTTTTTAAAAGAAAATCTGCATAAGAAATACGATAAATAAAAAGTGGATTTATTAAAATCCCAGAGTACATTACTCATTTGATCTTGATATCTTCAATCAAAACTGATTTTCTAGACACTGCACTGGTAGGGTTTCTATTATTTGAAGTTACTAAAATAAACAATGAAATTTTGCCTGTAACACAAATACAATGTAAAGTAGCTACTCCCAAAGTAATCATTTTCTTTTCATTTTAGACTATATTCACCAGGCTAACCTCAGCTAATGAGTTTTTATGTCTATGATGCCTAGCAACTTAAATACTGTGTTCTAATTAAGAATAATTAGGACCTCTTGGAGCACCTGGGTAGCTCAGTCATTAGGCATCTGCCTTCGGCTCAGGTCTTGATCTCAGGGTCCTGGGATCAAGCCCCACATCGAGCTCCCTGCTCGGCGGGAAGCCTGCTTCTCCTCCCCCACTCCCCTTGCTTGTGTTCCCTCTCTCACTGTGTCTCTCTCTGTCAAATAAATAAATAAAATCTCAAAAAAATAATAATAATCAGAACTTCTAAAAGCCTATAGAACAGTCTGGTCTTCATTTTTCTTTGGTCACTAGTCACCATTTTAGATTCAGGGGTTACTATTTGTGAAAATAGTGAGTGAGTTATTCTGGTAAGGAAGCACACATTTAATGTTTATTCCAATTCTGTTTTCTAATGCACTGCTGGAAAATGGACTTTGTTTTCCCCTGAATATTGGAAATGGAACCAGATTACCTACAAATCCTTTTATAGCAGCCTTCAAGAAGAACTGGGCACATGTGATTACTTTGACTATTTCTCACAGTGACTGTTAGATTGATAGCTGTATATTCAAACGGAACACCAATGCTGTACCTCTTAATCCTTGGAAACTGTGAATATGTTAACATATATGGCAAACAAGAATTAAGGTTGTAGATGAAATTAAAATTGTTAATCAGCTGACCATAAAATAGGGAGAATATCCTATATTATCTCGGTGGGCCCACTGTAAACTCAAGTGTCCTTAAAAAGTGGAAAAGGGAATAAGAAGAGGTCAGAGTATATTCTGTGAAAAAGACCCAACCTACTGTTGTTGGGTTGTTTGAAGATGGAGGAAGAGGCCGCACAAGCCGAGAAACATTGGTAGCCTAGAGTGCGAAAAGGCAAAGAAACAATTCTCCCTTAGACCTCTAGAAAGAATGGAACACGGCCTTGTTGACGCCTAGCTGATAGCTTGATTTGTAGCCCAGTGAGAGCCCTGTCAGACTTCTGAACTGAAGAGCCATTAGATAATGAATTTGTGTCAAGACACTGAACTTCTGGTAATTTGTTAGAGCCCCAATAGAAAATGAAAACAGCATGCACGCAGGTGGTTCCACAGACCTTAAGCAAAGCCTTTTGTTCAGACTGGAAATGCATAAACTAAGAATGGCAGAAGGAAAAGGGACACCAAGGAGTCATTAATTCATTTTTCGTTTTAGCACGCACACTCTGCCAGTTCTAGAGTTCACTGCCTACTCTACAGTCTAACTTCACATGCCTTCAACTGAATTTTTGACATTCCCTTTCAAGTCTGCTCTTTCCCTGGGATCCCCATCTCAATAAATAGCAACCCCACGCTTTCGAGTCCTGTTGAAGTCAATAAGACTTGAAGCAGCGGCTCACTCACAGTCACAATACAGAACATAAGAAGAAATAAACGCTTGTTGTTGTATATTACTGAGATTTGTGGGGCATTCATTACCCTAGCAGAGTTGACTAATAGACATCCTAGTTATTAGGGTGTGTCACTTCTCTGATCAACTTCATCTCCTAGTCTCCCCTTATTCACTCTGCCCCAGTCATCACGACCTTCCTGATGTTTTCTTAAAAATGCCAAGCATATTCCCGCCCCAGAATTGTCTGTCTCCCCTCGAGTATGTAAGCTCTATCAGGGCAAGGGTTTTGCCTGTTTTGTTCACTGCCGTATTCCTAACAGCTAGGACAGATTTGGTGTATCAATATTGCTCAATAAGTATTTGTGGACTGAATAGTGGTGATGGTGGTGGTGAAGGTAGGTGTGCACATGTGGGTAGGGTGAGGCCAGCCGGCATCCAGGGTGTTTTGAGTATTTTAAGTCAAATGCAGCTGGAGTGGAATATGGAGAGGGGTACACTGATAAAGAATTTTCTGGAAAAAGGGCTAGGTCCAAGATCTGAAATTATACTGAGGCTGACAAGAGGGCTGGAGGATACTTGACAGGCTGGAAAGTTGGGTCAGAGCCATTCACTGCTAGATATTTAAAAAGTAGAAATTCCCAAGTTGTCAGAATCGTAAAATGCTGATTAAATCATAAGATCATACCTTTTACGTAAAGCCACTGATTTTAAATAATTTCATCTGCAATGAAACACAGTGAAGAGTTACCTCTGAAAGCCAAGGGACAGTCTTGTACAAAGATTGAAAGTGTGGGCTTTGGGGCCGGGACTGGGTGGGCTCGCACCCTGACCTTGCAGCTCATGCTTTGTGTACCTCCCAAGCAAGTTCCCTGGCCTCTGTTCTCACCTTATAAAATGGGGATGAAGATAAAAGTATTCATAAAATGCTTATCTAAAAGGGTGGCTCAAATTAAATAAAAAATACATGTGAAGTACTTAGGACCGTGCCTGGCACATAGTAAACACTCGACAAACATGAGCTATCATCATTACCTTTTGAAAAACTACATGTGAAAAATCTGAAGTAAAAATGTAAATCACAAACACCCCCCCCCCACACACACACACACTTTGGTCCAGATTGAGTAATCAAGGAATGAGGCATAAAATGAAAGTCAGGATATTCTGAATGTGGACTATGAAATAATTGTCAATCTATATTGGTTTATTAAAATGAGGCAGCCACGGGCGCCTGGGTGGCACAATTGGTTGAGCATCTGACTCTTGGTTTCAGCTCAGGTTGTGATCTCAGGGTGGTGAGCTCGAGCCCCAGTCAGGCTAGGCACTCAGCGCAGTCTGCTCGAGATTCTGTCTCTCCCTCTCCCTCTGTCCCTAACTTCGTGCGCTCTCTCAAATAAATAAATCTTAAAAAAAAAAAAAATGAGGCAACCAGTCTCAGACTGACATGACTGAGTTGAGGACAATACAACTTTTTTTATTTTTTTTTTAAAGATTTTATTTATTTGAGAGAGAGCAAGCCAGCACAAGCAGGGGGAGCAGCAGGCAGAGGGAGAAACAGACTTCCCGCTGAGCAAGGAGCCCAATGCGGGACTCGATCCCAGGACGCTGGGATCATGAACTGAGCCAAAGGCAGATGCTTAACCAACTGAGCAACCCAGGCATCTCAAGCTTTATTTCATTAAATCATTGCAACCGTCTTGTGAGGTAGATTTTATTATTATCATCCCCTTTAAACATGAATAAACTGAGACTCAGAAGGCATATAATTTGCCAAGGATCACTCAGCTGGTAAAAGGCAGAGTCTATTTTTCAACCTTGCCGCTCAGACCCCTGAAATCAGGCTCCTAACCATCTAACAAGATAAGAGAGGGGTGGAGCGTCTGGGTGGCTCAGTCGTTAACCATCTGCCTGCAGCTCAGGTCATGAACTCTAAGGGTCATGGGATCAAGCCCCCAGTTTGGGCTCCTTGCTCAGCGGGGAGCCCGCTTCTCCCACTGCCCGTGCTTGTACACTGAGTCTCTCTCTGTCAAATAAATAAAATCTTTAAAAAAAAATGAGAGAGGGGTGACCATGGAGACATCGAGGATTCGATGTGCTAGTAAATGACTTCAGCCAAAACTGATGAAGAATTCCACAGAAAACATTTGGAGGCACTCTGCGAGAGCACAAATAAGGACACAGTGGCTACATGCACACACGCCAGGACACAAGTACTATTTAAATTACGTTAATTTTAAAAATTATATACCTATATGCGTGTTATGGGCCTGTGTCTGCCTGTGGGCTTCCAGGCTGTCTTTGTTGCTGGGGCGGCTGCTGGGGAGCCGGGTACGGGGCAGCAGACAGCAGCTCCCCGGGATGGGAACAGCAGCGGGAGGCAGGGGCCATGTCCTCAGCCCTGTTTTCAGGGCAGGGCCTATGGCTGAGACCTCAGAGGGTTGACAGGTGGCCTCTGTGTGCTTCAGCCGAAAGGCTTCACCGGCATGGCAAGATCTTATCAGTAAGATTGTGGTCGCAATAAACCTTTGGTCACAGAACACCCAGCCTATGGAGACACATGTCGCTTTCACCAAAGGCAAAGCTCAGAAAACATATTCTTAGGTTTTACTGAATGATAATGCTTATTTTTTGAAACTGTAACTCAGAATTTACTAATGACATTATCTCTTTGTGCAGCCTGAGTCAGAACCATGGCTCCCAAATCTCAAAAACTAAAGAGCTCAGGTGGCCGAAAAAAATCAAAACGGACCAAAACCAAACAAATGTTACCTGGTAAGATGATTTTTTCATTAATGGGATTTTTATGGATCTAGTGTTTGTATATATATATATTAGCAGCCAAAATGACTGTGGTTTAACGTATCAAATAATGAAATAGTTTTGCTGTCGTAAAGGCAACCACAAAGGGAATTTAAAATATGGAGATTTATCCTTATGCTTGATTCATTTCATTATAATATCTGTTAAATGTCCTATAATGAATACTATAGCAAATATATCACTAAGAGAATTCTGGGAGGAAAGATAATTATTCAAATTCTATTTAATCATTCATAAAATAGTTTAAATCTTCATTGTGTATTTATGTTTATGTTTTCTGCTTTGAGGCTTGGTAAAAGACTGTGATAAATTACAACATTTATTTGATTCAAAAATGCAAATGTGACATCATTTTATTATATTCTAGATAGTGAAGAAACAGAACCTACAAATATGGAAAGCATGGGTAAGTGGAAATATAATTTAGAATTTATGACCCCAGTTTTAGAATATTTTAATATGCAATAAGCAAACAAAAATACAAATTGAAGCAATTGATCAAGATGTACATGGGCTAAAATTACATTATGTCATTTAGAATATAAAGTGAAAATTTTAAAGAAAGAATAAAAAGTAAGAGTGGAAGAGAGAATTTCAAACTGAGAAATAGACTTGAACAGAGAAGTCTCTCACAAATCTATGGTTATGGAAGAGACTAGAAAGTGCTGTAAGTCTGTAAGTTATTACTTTCATTAGAATAATATTTTTAAGACTCTGGTCTGTACCATGGTAAGATTCAGTATTTCAAGTGAAGAGGCTAATTTTTAAGCAAATAAACTAGAACTTAGACAACCAAATTAATGTTGCTCCTACTTTGAGGCTAAATAATCTCATTCCAACAGGACCTTTTGTTTTGGCTGTTGTTGAAACTTTCCTCTTAGATTGGACTAAGGTGATGCCCTTCATGCTTAGAGACAGGGAGGAAACAGTGAGGGTTGGGGAAGAGGAAGATCTAAGAGCCTTGTTGGCTGTTGTAAAGGCTCTGACTTTGAGTCATGTAGGATGGAGTCTACTCAAGTGGTATTTAAGAAGAGGAGTGATGGGGTCTGACCTGTTTTTAAAGTGTCACCCTGGCTGCTTAGCTGAGAACTTCAGGGACAGAAGCAGAAACCAGTCAGAAAGCTATTGCAGGAACCTAGGAAAGAGGTGGTGGCTTGGACCAGGGTGGTAGAGGGGTAGTGGAGATGGCAGGAGGATGTCAGCTGACAGTAAATGGCACTGGAACAGGGAGCACTGTCCAATAAATAATTTACCGAATTAATGAATGTACCACCCCAAAACTTGGAAGTCATCTTTGACTCCTTTCTCCCCCTCAACACCTCCCCATTCCCATTAAACCATTCCACCTCTAAAATATATCCCATCCACTTCCTGTTATGTCCACATCTGCAACCTTAGTCCAGACCTCCACATCTCCCATCTAGATTGGTTCCTTGGCCCTCAACTGGTATCACTGCTTCTACTTACTTTCCTTCAATCCATTCTGCTTACCACCTGGTTACGTCTTTCCTGCTTAAACTCTTATGGCTTTACTTGCCATTATAGCAGCCCCGTTTCTGCTTCCCTCTCTTTGTCTCTCTCTGTCTCTCTCTACTCTCCCCCCAACACCTCAACCTAGAGCCCACCAGCCTTGCTTAGCACAGAGTACCTCAAAGTTATTCCTGCCTCAGGGTCTTTGCTCTTGTTACTCCTGATACCTGGATAGATCTTCCCCGAGATATTTATGCATCTATCTCCTTTTCACCATTCAGATCTAGACTCCAATCCCACCTCAGCAAGAGGACTTCCTTGACCTCTCCTTTACCTGGTACCATTTTATTGCCTTCATAGCAGTTATCCTAATTCTGAAATTAAAGTACAGCCAATTCTTGTTTTTCTTGGAAGTTCTATACAGTTGCTGCAAACACTGGATTAGCAAATACTGAGCTACTGCTCCTAGGGTAAATACAGAGTTAGGTTCCTATGAGCCTCTGGTCACATTTTCACTAGCCAATCAATACATAAACTTGTTTTATGTGCGTTTCTGTTTAAAGACATCTTATTTAATATATATTGTTGATTCATTAACATTGAACTCATGGCCCAGTGCACTATAACTCATGTCTATAACTCGTGTCATGTCTATAACTCATGTCATAATGAAGATTGACTGAATTTATTTCTTTATGCATTTACAATCTATTTTTGCACACACCTGGCTGGCCCTTGTGCATACTCACTCTCATACTCGCACATGCACACATGTACTCAGAAACTCTCTTGTTTACCATTGTACTCCAATGCCTAGAACAGATCTTGACACATAATAAGCACTCAGCAAATATTTGTTGATTGACTTGTTGAATAAATGAATGAATAAATGGCTTTCCCTATTCTTGTCTAAAGAGACCACCACCACTCCCACTCTCCTTAGTTCTAAGTTTTACCTTTCACCCTGTTTTCTCCTAAATAGCACTTGTGACAATTTGTATTTCCGTATTTCTGAGTGTATTTGTCTATTTAATGTCTGTCTCACCCTCTGGATAGTCTAACCCTACTATCAACACTATGATTTTACATAGTAGTTGCTCAATAAATATTCCTTGACTAAATGTGTTGACTGGCAAGAAAATCCATAAACCTGAGAATGGAGCATGATGGAGATGTTTCAGCAGAGAGCAAATGGGATGAAAAATAGATAGCTATTTATCCAAGGAAAAAAACCAAAACCTCAGTATGTTGTAGTGAGACTTAAGGGTAGATGTTGATTTACCTTATACTGGAACATCTCACCTCTACCCCCCCTCAGCCCTTCCAGGGCAACATTAGGACTCCTCTGACTTCCTTGCTGTGGGGTCCTGACATTGTCAACTGTCACTCAGGGGTTGGCTCACACCCAGGGAACAAGGATTCCCATTCCTTCCAAGAACCAAATGATCGACAAACTAACTAAAAAACTGTTGCCTAAGGGCCTAAAGGGCAATGTCTAAAGGTTTCCAGAAAATAAATGAAATTTTTACATTTAGCTAACATATATAGAGCAACATCTTTGTGCCCAGTATACTTCTCTCATCCGTTTATGTCTATAAAGTAGGCGTTATTATGGCCATTACAGAGATGGAGATGCTGTGACTTCCAACAGTTAAATAATTTACCCAAATTCGAAGTCATGCTTTAATACAAGTTAGAGTATCCGTGGTGTATTAATTGCCTATTGCTACAAATTACCACAAACTTACTGGCTTAAAACACTTAAAAACTAAATGGCTTACTATCTTGCAGTTTTGGAAACAGGAGTCCGACATTACTTTCATTGGGTCAAAGTCAAGGTATTAACTGGGCTGGTTCCTTCTGGAGGCTTTGGGGGGAGGATCCAATTCCTTACCTTTTTCAGCTAAAGGCTCTCTGCATTCATGGACTTTTGGTGCTTTCCTCTATTTTCAAGGCCAGCAGTGTAGCATTTTCTAATTTTTCTGTTTTTGACCTCTGCCTCTTTGTCACATCTCCTTCCTTGACTTTGACCCTCCTGTCTTCCTCTTATAAGAACCTCTGTGGCAACCCTGGGCCCTGCTCAGGGGCTCAATGATCTCCCCATCTCAAGTTCCTTAACTTCATCACATCTGCAAGTCTCTTGTCATATAAGATAACTTATTCACAGGTTTCAGGGATTAGGACATGGACACCTTCAGGGGGCCTCTATTCTGTTTACCACAACTGATTAGTAGCACAGATTTGGGAATTAGACCTGGCTCAATGCATAATTCTGCCACTTAATGACAGTGTGGTCACAAATGACTTCACCTCTTTGAGCCTCTGCTTCCTTGTATGAAAAACAAGGTAGTGAGACTACCTCATGAGTTTATTGCAGGTTAAATTAGATAGTACATGCCCACTTCCTTACATGGAGTCATCACAAAGGCCCTTCACGCTGTTGTTACTATTTTCAAAAGATACTATAAAGACACAGACCAACGAGTGAGAATGAAGAATCCCAAAGTAGGCTCACATGTATATGGTCAATTGATTTTCAAAAAAGTGCAAAGACAGTTCAGTGGAGAAAGGACAGTCTTTTCAACATATGATGCTGGAACAATTGTATATCTATATGCAAAAAAACCCCCAAAAAACAAAAACCAAAACCTTCAATCCATACTTTACATTCTATAAAAAAATTAACTCAAAGTAGACCTTAATATAAAACCAAATATTATAAAACTTCTGGAAGAAAACATAGGAAAAAAATCTTTGTGACCTTGGATTAGGCAAAGATTTCCTAGATATGACACCCAAAGTTATAAATCTTAAGAAATCTTTGCCTAATTGATGTTTTCTTTTATGGAATACCAGTCAGAAATGTAAAGGAATGAATTATGTGTTACATGCAACAACATGAATGAATCTCAAAATAATTGTGCTGAGTAAAAGAAGGTAAACAAACAGAAAGAATACATACTGTGTAACTGCATTTATAAATATTCCATAAAAAATGAACTAAGCTAGAGTGATAGAAAGCAGATCAGTGATTGCTTAGGGGGGGTGTGGGAGGGGTGCAGGGAGGAAGGGACAGGAGAAAACTTTATGGGTGTGTTCTTTACTTCAACTGTGGTAATGGGTTCATGGGTATATGCATATATTTATCAAATTGTATACTTTAAATATATGTAGTTTATTGTTGCCAATTATATCTCAATAAAACTGCTTTTAAAAAGGAAATAGCAACCAAACTGTAAAAAAAAAAAAATGTACAGGAAAGAGGAGCAAGATGGCGGAGAAGTAGGAGGTTGAGATAGATTTGGATCCCAGAAGTTCATCTAGATAGTCAATAAATCATTCTAAAAGCCAGCATACTCAACAGGAGGGAGAAGAGAGGAAGAAGAGCAATTCTAGGAGCAGAAAATCGACCACCTTCGGAAAGGTAGGACGTTTGGAAAAGTGATTCCAAAGCGACGGGAAGAGAGACCGCGGGGGGAGGGGCCGGCTCCCTGCAGCCGCAGAGCCGCGGAGCACAAAATCGGAACTT
>CM052798.1:63596005-63680222 GCA_028533885.1 Nasua narica
GAGGGTATTATGCTAAGCGAAATAAGTCAGTCAGAGAAAGACAATTATCACATGATCGCTCTGATATGAAGAATTTGAGAGGCAGGGCAGGGGGTTATGGGGGGGGTGGGGAAGAGAAATGAAACAAGATGGGATGGGGAAGGAGACAAACCATAAGAGACTCCTAAACTCACGAAACAAACTAAGGGTTGCTGGGAGGCGGGGGGGTGGGGGGCGGTGGGGATAGGGATATCGACATTGAGGAGGGTATGTGCTATGGCAAATGCTGTGAAATGTGTAAGCCTGATGATTCACAGACCTGTACCCTGGTGTAAATAATACATTATATGTTAATAAAAAAATTAAAAAAAAAAAGAATATAAACAACTCCCCTTCAAACAGTAATCTATGATTGAAAAAAAAATGTACAGACGAAATACATAGGAGTTATTTAAATTAGCTTGTTTCAAAATGCAGGGGCAGTTGGAGCTCCTGGGTGGCTCAGTCAGTTAAGCATCTGCCTTCGGCTCAGGTCATGATCTCAGGGTCCTGGGATCAAGCCCCTCATCAGATTCCCTGCTCAGTGGGGAGCCTGCTTCTCCCTCTCCCTCTGCCTGCCGTTCCCCCATTAGTGCTTGTCCTCTCTCAGTCTCTCTCTCTCTCTCTCTTGCTTTCTCTGTTAAATAAATAAATAAATAAACAAATAAATTTAAAAAAATTATTTAAAAAAGCACAGAGCAATAGATGTACATTGAGGGCTCTGGTCTGTAGGGCACAGGACTCTTCCTTGTACACACAGTAAGATTCTGAGGAGTGAGTTCTGTAGAGTTTGAGTCTGTGGCTCCTGCTGTCAGCTACTAAGTCAGTAACTGCCACTGACTGGCTCCTATGGAGGCAGTTTACCTCCCTGACCTCGTGTGACGAAGGAGCAGGACCCTCTCCAGTGCGCTGCTGTGTCTACACATTAGAAAGTATAGCATGATAGTAAGAGTGCAGGAACTTTACTTTGGATCCCAGCTCCCCCATTTTTAACTCCCAAGGACAGAAAAATGGCAGTTGGTCCCTAATTTATGAACAACTTGTATTCCAAATGTTTATTATGCCAACTGGTTGCGATTTGGAATATATTTCCACATATAATCAGCATTATGCATATAGCCAATAACAGCCCCCCCCAAATTACCTGAATAATCGTGTCATAGAGCCACTAGGGTGAGGAGTAAATATTTCTACAGGAAAATAAACCCTAGGGGCACCTGGGTGGCTCAGTGGGTTAAAGCCTCTGCCTTCGGCTCAGGTCATGGTCTCAGGGTCCTGGGATCGAGCCCCGCATCAGGCTCTCTGCTCAGCAGGGAGCCTGCTTCCCCCCTCTGTCTCTGCCTGCCTCTGCCTACTTTTGATCTCTCTGTCAAATAAATAAATAAAATCCTAAAGAAAAGAAGCCCCAAATTTCACTTTGAGAGGCCACATGTACTTCTCCAGTGGAGAAAAGATGTCAGGACGTCTAGGTGTATAGGGTCTGGAGAAGATGGGAGTGTGCTCTGGGACTCTGGGACGGAGAGTTGGGGGAGGAAATTTTGGGAGTAGATGCAGAGCTGAGACTGGGACCGTGGAAACCGATGGTGATAAAAAGGTAAGAAAATGAAAAGACAACTTGAGATAGAGGAAATAGAGCACACTATGAATAGAGGCTCTCTCTTGAGAGATAGTATTACAGATAATTGTTGTTTTCTTCTTTTTATCTTTTTTGTCCATTACTTTCTGTAATGGACATACTTACTTTAAAAATAAGAATAATGATCTTTGAAGTCTTTTTTAAAATTTTAACCAAGATAATTATCTAAAACAAACAATTGCATGTTTCCTCTTAATATTTTAAGTGGTTATATTTAATGTCCAAAATCTATTTTGCCTTCCCAGGTCACCCAGAAATTTATCCTTTAGTATTAACTACCCAGACCCAGGAAATATTTAATTGCCGAATAGACGAGGATGTCACAGATGAACAACCTTATAAACTTATCAAAAAAGAAGATATTTTTGCAGACTTTCGGAAAAGAGCTGCAGTATCTGATTTCTATCCAGTCAAAAAAATTATCCAGGTAAGTACAACATCCCTCTTTATTTTTTAGTCCTGCTTCAAGAGGTTTCTGGTACATGATAACCAAAGGTAGAGAGATTGTTGAGTTCAAATCTGTGACATCCTCCCCCCTAAACAAAGCACTTTGCCCACCCCTCCTATGGAATCCTGCTTGATGATCCTCTGTGAAAAGCAAACACCTATCAGTGACTGATTCTTAGTTCACACCCAGAAAAGCTTATCCTTGCCCAGTTTCAACTAGAATAGGAATCTACTCTTATTTTCCCATACTGCTTCAGTTTTTTTACTTCATAATTTTGGTCTGATTTGTCTCTGATTTGTCTCCAAACACGCTACTGAGCACCAACACCAAATAAAGGGAATGCTTCTTTTTTCCTGTTAGAAATAAACTTGCGTGGTAAACTTTCCTGGACCTACGGGGTGTTAAGAGCTTTGCTAATAGAATAATTTTACGATCTGGGATTATAAGCCATAGATTAGCACTTTGGTTATTTTCTGTGATTGATCAGAAAAATATCAATTTTCGGGGCGCGTGGGTGGCTCAGTGGGTTAAAGCCTCTGCCTTCAGCTCAGGTCATGACCTCAGGGTCCTGGGATTGAGCCCCGCATCAGGCTCTCTGCTCAGTGGGGAGCCTGCTTCCCCCTCTCTCTCTGCCCGCCTCTCTACCTACTTGTGATCTCTCTCTCTGTCAAATAAATAAATAAAATCTTAAAAAAAAAAAAAGAAAAATATCAATTTTGTCTCTGAATAAACTGAATGAAAACTGACCTTCTCTTTTGATTATATGCCTATAGGAATATCCTGGAGATGAGCTTCTGGTTGTTTATGACAAAGACTTCAAATATGGACTTAACTTTTATCTCATTGGAACTGAAGAGGGCAAAGAAAACTATTTAAACGTAAGCATATGTCAAGTCCTTGCATCTTGTTGATTGTGGGAAGGAAGGAATAGCTCTGGGGGACACCTACACATGGTTTTGATTATTCTTGTTCAGCTCTTTCCCTGGGACCTAGACCGGGTTCTGGCACTTAGAGTAGGTAAGCAGTAAATGTGGGATGAGCTAAATGAAACACATCAGAGTAACAGATATTCTACTTATTTGCCCTTTATTGACCCAAAGAGAGCAGAAACAATAAATCTGGAGTAGCATGATTCCACCTATCAGTGACTGATTCTTGACATGCAGAAGTCATCTGCATGACTTCGGGTGAGTTACTGAACCACATGTCTGCAAAGTGGTGGCACGCATAGTATCTATTTCCGGGGCTGCTATGAAAATTAAATGGCCTTTTTTTCTTTTGCTTAGTTTCCTTCTCCTAATTGAAAAACATGAGCCAAGAATGTTTTTATATTTCCAAGAATGTCATAATTTATACAAATACAAATTTTACTGTGAAATATTCACATGCAGCTATAACCTACTTTTGGTCATATATTTGAGAGTGCTCTTTATTTCACTCTAGGCCCCAGAATTACCAGAAGAACAGGAAGAATATAAAGAGCATATTCCAGAAGATGTATATGTTTATAAGCCACCTATCTCTAAACCATGGGTGTCGTTGGGCAGTGAAAAAGAAATTGAGGAAGAATCGGTTAAGGAATCTACGAAGCAGGTCAGAGACTTAGATATGATCTTCACTGTGACCTCTCTGCAATGCTGAACCACACTGATTCCCGGGGGCTCTGTAAGATTTGCGTGCGGTTTTTCCTTTGATAGAAGGATGGTCATTGTTTGGGGTATTTGGGTATTAAGGGAAGACTTGTATTCTTCAAAAGAGATATGTTGACGTCCTAACACCCAGTACCTTAGAAGGTGAGCCTATTAGGAAAGGGGGGTGGCTAATCCAATATGACTGGTGGCCTTCTAAAAAGATGGTCATGCGAAGACACAGAGACACAGGGAGAACACCACATGCAGAAGGAAGCAGAAATGGGAGTGATGTGTCCACAAGCCAGGAACAGCAAGGATTGTTGGCTGTCACCAGAAGCTGGGGAGAGAGGCAAGGAACAGATTCTTCCTCAGAGCCCTTAAAAGGAACAAACCCTTCAACACCTTGATCTCAGACTTGCAGCCTCCACAACTATAAGAAGAGTTAAAATAAAGTCCTGTTGTTTTAAGCCACCCAGGCTGTGGCCCTTGTTTGCATTAGCCGGAGGAAACCAACGCAGTGGCATTCCCAGGGCAGCCCCTGAGAAGAAGGTTTGCACGTGAGTGATTTATTATGGAAGTGCTCCATAGAAGAATAGGAAAAGCAGAAAGACAGGGACACAGCAGAAGTCCTACAGGGATGCAATCTCAGGCAAAAGGCCAGTAGAGAAAACCTTTAGCCTGAACCCCTAGGGGAACTCTGGAGTGGAAATGACACCTGCATTGTCCCAAACAGAGGCAAAGGAGATGGGCTTACACGTTTCTCCCACCAGTCCAACACCAGTGAGTGCCAGTCACTTCCTTTTCTTTCTGTCCTGTACCCAAGTGGTCCCAGGAGCTAGAGCAGGGCTCTATAGAAAAGCAGTAGGGGGTGGCCTTGAAAATGGAAAGCACACAGAGCCGAAGAGGCAAACAGAGAGTATAGAAATAGATTTGCGAGGATCCGAGCAGAGCACCTGTTCTGTCTACCACACATCCCCTTTTCCACAGACTTGCTTGTGTGACCTTCCCTGCTCACGTGTGTTGCAGATTACATATATGATTTCTCGAAAACGAAGTGAGTTTGGAGCGCCAATTAAGTTCAGTGACCAAAATGCTTCCAGTGTAAAAGATGCCTATATGGAATGTACAGCCTACCCAGATAAACATTTCACCCTTAAGCACCTTGAGAAAGATGTTGGCATGCAAGTAGTCCCCAAAGTCAAGGAAACATGTACTCAAACAAGATGGTAAGTATGCGATGGGGGTGCATATTTTCGAAAGCATTTACAGTAAAATCTAGCAACGTCCATGCTTACTTTGAAAGATCTTTGTAATAAATAGGAATGGATTGACAGTGAAGACATACATCTCACGGAGCCATTCAGGAAGATCTCATGCCTTTTAAGATCTCAATAGGACTGGGTGCCTGCATGGGTCAATTGGTTAAAATCTCAATAGGAAATAATTAATTAATTACTTAATTCATTTAGAAAATCCCAATAGGAACAGGAGAGACAAGTCTGTAAGAGTGTAAACACTATGAAGTGGGACAATAATTGATGCTGTTAATGAGCTTTCAGAGCAAGGCCCCTGTTGTCTCTTACCTTTGCCTCCGAACTGTTCTATTCCACCACCGAAGTGATCTTTCTCCCACATAAGCAGATTGTGCTAGATCACTGCCTAAATCTCTTTTCTGGCTCCGCACTAGATCCAGGGCCCTTAGGATGGCTTTAGATCTTCCTTCCTCCATGACAAGGCATTGCCTGCCCCTCCAGCCTTGGTGCCCCCTTCTGAAACAAGCTCTTGTGCCCCAGTCCCATGGGCTGCTTCTAGCTTCCAGAATGTCTGCTTTTCCACATCTTCCTGCCTCTGCCCAGGCTGCTCCTCTTAAATTAGCCTACAATTGGGCCACATCATCTAACACGAACCTATTTTATACTAAACTGGCAAATATCTCATGTAATATATGAAATGCTGAAAGTGAAGAACAGGATGGTCGGTGTGTGGGTTGTTCACCCCCATGAGTGCACAGCTGCCCAGGGGCTCTGGCTCACTGCCACCGCCCAGAATCACGAGAGGAGAGTACACAGATCACTAGCTCAGACAATTCCAAATCCAAAATTCAGCGTACAGTTTCTACTGAAAAATCACAAATGGAAGCATCATATGTTGGGGGCCATCTATAAAAGCAACAACACCCATTACTATCTACCCCCTTACTCTATTTCTCTTCATGTTACTTAATATGTGTTTATCAATTTTGTTATTTTCCACATCTTCAACTCCTAGGATATTTCTTGACACACATTTATCAAATGGAGGAAGGAAGGGGAAGAGATGGAGCAAGTTAAAGAAAATTGTTTAGAACAGATGACTAACTTGATTTCCGTGTCAAGAGGAAGGCCATGAAACATGTAGTGGCCAGGAGAATCAGGAACCAGCAGTGTGGAATCAAATATAAAACATGCTTTCCAAATCCACATAAACCAACGAATCAGAAACCATAAAAACGCACTGTTAAAGTCAGAGCACATACACATCGATAACCAGAGGTCAGAATAAGAAATGGGTCAGAAATGAGGGAAGCAGATAAAGAGGCTGGAATTAAAGGAGGTAAAAAATAAAGAAGGATCAGTAGTCAAGTTGGGGCAGAGAATTGGGACACCAGAGATCCATAAATACCAACAAGTGAGGCCAAGACAGGCAGGAGAGTGGTGAGACATTAGTACCAAAGAAACTTAGACTTTGAGACAAATTTCTAAGCCAAGCCAGCCAGAAATGACTTCTATGTTCCTGACAGCATGCAGAAAAGTGAAGAGAATGAGTCAGCCAGGGTAGACTTGGGAGGTGAACTCAGAAAAGGACAGGGAACTTCCAACAACAGGAACCCAAACCAGAGGATTCTAGATTGAGTAGTTTCTCAATGAATGCCGACTCATACTAAGAGACAGTTTTATCTATGTAGATGAAGTGAAAGGAGAAGTAAGTGAAGGTCTAGACCCATAAAATGAAAACAAAACATATGAATCGAAAGGTTCAAATCTAGGGGTGCCTGGGTGGCTCAGTGGGTTAAAGCCTCTGCCTTCGGCTCAGGTCATGATCTCAGGGTCCTGGGATCAAGCCCCACATCGGGCTCTCTGCTCAGTGGGGAGCCTGCTTCCCCCTCTCTCTCTGCCTGCCTCTCTGCCTACTTGTGATCTCTCTCTCTCTGTCTAATAAATAAATAAAATCTTTAAAAAAAAAGATGAGGTTCAAAGAGGACTGACAGTAAAAGCAAATGTTCAGAGTGTTCTACCACACACTAGGCATTCTTCTAAGCACTTGGCACACAGCGACTCAATTCTCACAACTGCCCTCTGAGATAGGCAATATTCCCATTTTACACATAAAGAAACTAAAGCAAAGCCAGGTTAAAAATGAAAGCTCAATGTTCAGAACATAATTTAAATCTGAAGCAATCACAGAGATCTGTTGAGAAATAACAAAACAGCTCAAATCGAAAAAATAAGAGTGACTCTTAGTCATGTTGCCTCTTGGATGAAACTTGTAGGTGCCATGAAATTTCTTACTTAATCCTACCTAGAGGACACTAATGTGTGCTAAAAATTAAGAGGTGAAGCTAAGATTTGAACCCAAGTCTCTCTGGTTCCAATACCAACATTCTTCCTTTCCAGCACTCTGCTTTGTGCTACCAATACTGGGCGAGCCAGGGGAAAAAGAACGAATTGTTTACTAAACATAAGACTCTCTTTACTCCGGTTTCATTACTTTTAATATATTTGCCTCTCCCAGAGTCATTTTACTGACATTTGTTCAACACAGAGTAAATACAACTTAATGTTTTTTGAGCACGTATAATATTCTAGGCACTGTTTTAAAAGTTTGCCTGTATTAACACATTCAATTTACAGTGACTATGAGCCACGTACTTTGAGAATTTCATTTAGAGATGAATAAACAGACACAAGAGGTTAACTAATTAGCTCAGGGGGTCACATAGCTTGTTAGTGATAAAATCAGGCTTCAAAATCAGGCAGCGTGTCACCCGAGTGCACACTCTTAATGACTGTGCCGTACGACCTTTCTAGAACCCCATACCTGAGATCGAGGAGCTCAGCCGGTCTAGTGGGTGAGAGTGCCAATGCCCAAACACAACAGGAGATGTTCAAGGGTGGAGGTGAGCACTGACGGCAGACTGCATGGAATAAGCCTTCTCCCAAAGATCACGTTGCCGTCATTGCTGAAATGTAAATTGTTTTTACTTTTATATATATGGAGCAGAGTTTCTCAATCTCAACCCTACGACACTTGGGGCTGGATAATTCTCTTTTGTGGGAGGCTATCTTTTGCGTTGTAAGGTATTAAACAGCATCCCTGGATTCTACTCACTGTATGTTGGTAGCACATTCCATTTGTGACAACCAAAAATGTTTCTGGATGTGGCCAAAGTTTTCAGGGCGTGGGGGTGGGTAGGATTGTGCTGGTTAAGAAACACTGATTTAACGAAATGAAGAGAGAGAGAATGATGAACAAGTGTGGCAAAATGTTAATAACGGATGAGTCTGAGTGAAGAGTGGATGAAAGTTCCTTAGATCCTTCTTACAACTTTTCTATAAGTTAAGAGTATTTAAATAAAAATTTTTAAAAATAAGAACTTCTTGATTATGTTGGAAACAAATACATAAGTACTCAAAGTATTTCAAAAAGGTAGTCAATATCAATTATCTAGGATAAAGAAAAAATTCAATATATAGAATTTAAATAAAAAATAGTATCTTATTACTGTCACAGAAAGAAACCTTTGACCTGTCACAACCTATATTTACTTTCCTTTGATCTAATTTTTGATATTCCATTTTCTTTTCATATATTAGGACCTATCCTAAAAACGCCACTACACAATATTATCCAAGAGAATTATCAGAGGAGGAAAAAGAGACATTTGAACAATCAAAGTCTTTGAGCGACTTTCTTAACAACACGTCTATAAAGTAAGAACTGCATATTAAATTTTTAAAAATAGAACATAAAATGTGTCCGTGTACCTATAGTGATAGGTCTTCAAAAGCAACTCTGCCCATGATGTCTAGTTAGAGAGTATGAGGAGGCATCAGATATGCGTGAGCATTTGACACATCCTCAGTCTTTCCTTTCTATTGCCAGGCAACACTCCCAGACCTCCCAAGCTAGGGCCACACCAGTGTTCACCTGGGAGATGTAGACACGTGAGGATGTAAGGATTACAATTGTCCTCACTACAATTATGATCTTTGTAAATGATAACTGAATTGGAGTCAGGTGTACCTTTGTACCTCTTACCCCTTCCCTGTAATTCCTGTGTTGCTGCCACTCTAACTGAATCTGAGAGAGGGGTGTCTTCAGCAACCCACCCTCCCACACACAGTTACTAGGACCCTGGCGTTCTAAACCAGAGAAGAGCTTGACAAGGTCTCATCAAGTTGACATCTGAGTTCAGAGAAGTGGAGCCAGCGGTGGACAGGTCTGCCAGTTGTACCCTGTAGGTTGGTTTCCATTTCTTTCCAAAATTAAAAATTTATTGGTCGAGTTGATATGTACCCCATATGAAGTTTTTTTCATTTTTAAGAAAGCACCATTAATTCTTTAATTCTTTTAAATATCCTGAAAATTCCAACAACTCTCAAAAGTCGTTACCTCTGTGTGGGGGGAATCTGGTTCAAAATTTCACCAATGATGCAAAGAGAGTGCATTGAACTAGATAAAATACTTTATATATGTATAGTTATGTTTACTCTGGGTCGAGGCTTCTTATGAAGCAACATGGAACAAAGAAAGATCGTTGTTCCATCAATGCCTGATGACTGACAGCTGTTCAACAGGCTGTCCCTTGCTGGGAACATACACTTTAGCTAGCTTGCTGCTCTTTCCTTGGGCCAGCCGCGGGGATGACGGGAATGACGATGGAGTCAACGCTATGGAGAGCAGAGGGACAGCAATGGCTTTTAACAAAGAGCCAGAAACCCAGAGGCAGGAACACAGTCTCTCCTCCCAGGATTTCTGTACAACTTAGTCTCTGGAGAAGATATGAAACGTGCAGAAAAACTGTATATCTCATGGCAAGGGTAGGAGGCACACTATAAGGCCGAATTCCATGAAACCTCCAGAAATTGCCAGAGGTTCCATGTTTTAAGAAGGGGGTTGCTGTTTTGTGGACTCTGCTGTTTGATTAGGGGAAATGAAAATCAGGTGAGTTTACTTCAGACTTTGAAGCAAACCTCATTTTCTTGTCTGGTGACAAAATTAAATGCATTTCTGCTTGGCTACAAAACTAAACAACAAAAACAAAAAGAGGGCATTAACTCTTTGGCACTCATTTACAGGAAGCATGCTATAGTTTTTCCTATGGAGCAATGAGAAAGAAACGAGAAAACCTAAGGTTTCTGTTTCTCCATATCAATATTTAGTCCTTAAAATTTTTCCTGTTAAGAATGTTAAAAATGAGAAATCTATGTACAATCCATTTCAAAGCCATAGGTGGCCTATGGTCATTTCTTAATTATTCACATGGTGTATTATCTTTAGACCTGGGTTTTTATTCTTCCCTTTCAGTTGCCATGCTTACACAGAGAGGAATAGTTAACAGCTTTATAATTCCCTCTCTGAGGTGTAGGAAGGAGAAGCCAGAACTATAAGAAAAAAGAGGAAAATTGGCACAGGAATTATAGTAGCATCAGTGAAGAATAAATAAACCCACAAACATATCACTGCCAAAGCAACTAAGAAACATTCATTTTTTGGGTTAAAAAATAACTTAAAAAAATACTTACTGGGGCACCCAGGTGGCTCAGTTAAGTGTCTGACTCTCGATTTTCCCTCAGGTCACGATCTCAGGATCCTAGGATGGAGCCCCAAATCAGGCTCCATGCTCAGCTCGGAGTCCGCTTGAAATTCCCCCTCATTGGATCTCTCTCTCTCTAAAATAATAAATAAATAAAATCTTTTTTTTAAAAAAAAAAAGAGTTCTTCCAGGCTCTAACTCAGACAACAGTTTTGCCAGCCTCCTCTTCATCACCCTCAGAAACTGGAGTGCAGGGAAAAGGTGCTGTCTTCACTTCCTTGTGAATCAGTCCCCAGTTCAGCCTGAAGGGAAAGAATCAGGAAATCAGATCAAAAGTCTTGGCTTTTAGCTTGTCTCTTGGGGATTTCTTTCTCATTTAGGCGGAAACAGAAAAAAACCTAAGATTTTGGGAACACTAACAAACGCTTCTACTTGAAGCTCCAGGCTGCGAAGCTGGCCCTCGTGGGTGTTTAAATGTGCATATGAATCACCTGGGGACCTCATCAACATACAGACTCGGGAGTTGGCAGGTTCGGGGTGGAGTCTGTGACTGCTTTTTTAGCAAACTCCAGGTCATGATGGTACTGGGGGTCCATGGGCCACACTTTAGTAGCAAGGTGCTAGTTTGGAAGGTAAAGTAGAAGAAGAATTTAACCAAGAGTAACCAATTAGGCAGTGAACGGTAGTGTTCATTCTTAACAGAGGTATTAAAGGCCACCCTGTTTAATTACATTCTTAGGAGTATCAATTATAATATTTCGAGTTTATATTTAATTGTCTAAGTAAAGGAGTGGTTTTTTTCTTATTTTAGGAAATTCATAATCAAGAACCCTCTCTTTGAGCTTACCACACCTATTAAAAAAAACCAAGCTATTTGGACCTTCAGTCAGTAGGGTAAAACGTAGGGTGACATTCTAATTGTGGGAAAACTCCAGAGGCCTTGTGAGCTGAGCTTATACAGGGGCAATAAACATGACAGAAACTTATAGTAACCATTTTTTGGTTTTGTTTTTTGTCTGTTTATGGTATTGTTTCTTTCAAGAACATACCTCATTTTTATAAGTAAGTGACTGAGTAATGGTGGAATACATTGGTCAAACTCACAGAAAACAGTTGTAAGATCTAGAAAACAATATTTATACACAAACATACACACAACTACTTGAAGGCTCAGGGGAGTGACCAGAAATAGGCAGAAACTGGAAGGGAGAAGGATGAGATTTTCAAGTTTGCAGTGTTTTTTATATAATTATCGCCAATTCTTAGGAGGCTCAGGTGACAGAAACCTGTACCCTTACAGGTTGGGGAGTGGGGACAGAATAACCAAATAGTCAGGAGAAATTCATGGAAGGAAGGGAGCTCCAGATAAGCCAAGACCCCTGGATATACTTAAAATGTAATCAGATCCTAGGCTGTAGGCTAAAATGCTAATTTTTAGGGGAAATGCTAGGGGAGTCCAGAACAACCAGCATCTAGAAGCTGAAAATTTGAGCAGAAATTTCAGCTATTGTTCTACCTAGAGAAGATAACATTTGGTGTTCGAGTCTAGAACGAATTTTACTTTCAGAGGAACAAAAGAGAATCCAGGTCTCTACAATATATCATTTATAACAACGAGTTTCATTAAATATGTAAAGTCACTAACCACGTGCAGAAGCAGGAAAATGGGACTCTCGGGTTCTTCCAGATAAGACCTTTGGTACTGAATGACGGTTTTCCTTCCCAACACTGAATGTGTACCTTCTCCGACACCAATTCTCTAACTCTCAGACACTGGAGTTAGTGCAGACTACATAAGTTAAGGGCTTAGTCTCACAAGCCACC
Organism: Nasua narica; assembly: GCA_028533885.1. Lineage (NCBI taxonomy): Eukaryota > Metazoa > Chordata > Mammalia > Carnivora > Procyonidae > Nasua > Nasua narica. The sequence goes on from CM052798.1 coordinate 63,608,359, forward strand.
CCTAACTTCAGACGCCAGTCTCAGTCCCAGGGGGGTATGCTTCTGACTGACCAGCTGCAAATCAGTTTGATAATTCTCCAGAATGACTCATTTAACTCAGGAAAGCGCTCTCCTTACTATTACCAGTTCTTTGTAAAGGATACGACTCCGGACCAGCCAAATGGAAAAGATGCACAGGACAAGGGATTGGGGGTGGTTTTTTTCTGGGGGAGACTGGGGGAGACATGCCAGCCTTCCAGCACTTTCGAGTATTTACCAAGTTGGGAGCTCCTACAGTACCTTTTAAGACAGGAGCCTGTCAAATCAGGGCCCTAAGCTACTAAGAGATGAACCTAGCACTCAGATTGTTCTTGGAAGGGCAAGATTAGCCTTGTTAGCAGGGTAAGTCTTAATTTTAGGGACTGTATCATGCATTGCAGGTTTAGCAATAGAATTAAACACATTCACAGCTCCCAGGTACTGTGAAAACTAAAATTACCCCCACTACCACACACACACACACACACACACATCCCACTTCTAACCTCCAAATCTCCCCCTTGAGAATCTTTTATTTTAAATTTTTTATATACAATATATAAATATATATTCTAATCTTGGTTAATATATAATCCTAAATATATATGTGTGTAGATAGATAGATATAGATAAATATACTCCTAATGATATATTTGTATAATAATTAGTATCTATGAACATTCGGTACTGAATATGGCTAAGAAAGTTGCCTTTTCTGTCAGTTTGGGGTTTTCAGGAAGTGAATAAGACTGAGTTTAAAGTAGAGGCTTTACTGAGGGTCCCGCTGTGTGAAATTTTTTCTTAAAGGAAGCAGGATTGGGCAAGGAGAGCTTCAGCAAGGTCTAGGCCAAGCCCAGCAGGGCGCTCCAGCCGGAAAACAGCCTCTGGGAGGAGTCCTGTAGGAGGCAGAGCGGGGTAGGCCCCGTGTCATGGGCCTGGAAGCCGGGAGATCACGAAGGTGCTCCAGGCCATCAGCTAACAGCCTCCTGGCACTAGAGGTTCTGAGTAGCACATAGCCAGAAGGTTTTTTTTTCTCTTAAGTCAATTATTTCACACGGGGGTAATCGTCAGTTACCAAATAGAATTGAGAACATTTTTGTCTTTCCATATAAATAAGGAGGACCTGCTGAAAGACCTATCATTGAATAGTAAACTCCATCATCTTGTGCTTTTTTTTTTTAAACAAAATAGTGTTGAAATAGCCCTGCAGCAAAATGAAATCATGAACACATTGATTGATGACTGGAAGTGCCTGGCAGAAGAAGAAAGCACCTTTGGAGACAAAACTGACACCCACCTGAAAGAGTACCAGTCCTTTACTGACCTCCACAACCTAACGGAGAAGATGGTCACCTCCGTCTCATGGCATCCGACCATCTATGGTGAGATGAACATGACAGCGGTTCTCTTCGGTGCTGCACAGAAATTGTCGCTTTTCTAGTACAATGACAAGCTAGCTGGGTTTCTCAGTTGCAGTAAGACCACTTCCAGCCCTGAAGTACACCCGCTGAGTGCTTTCGGCACCTCTGAGGTCCCATGTTCTCCCAGCACCTCACTGTGGTCTCTACAAGGACAGAACCAGAGCTCAAGCCGGGGAAGTGACGGGCTCAGGTCACCCAGCCGGTGCAGTGCTGAATCTGGATTTGCCTCAACCTGTTGGGACTCCCCAGACTAGCTCCGTTCCTCCCCTCACCATACTCTTCCTCTCTAATTACTGGATAAGAGAGGAAACACACCTCCCCTAAATCACTCAGCCGCCAAGTGAGGGGGGACCTGGTGCACGTGGAACCACATGCAGGTGGAACCATGAAGAGAAAAAGATCTTTTTGCTCTTTTTTCCTCCTCTGCTCCCCCACACTAGCCCTTCTCTCTTTCTCTCTCTCTCTCTCTCTCTCTCTCTCTCTCTCACACACACACACACACACACACACGTTTTCTTACTAAATCTTTGACGCTGACTATTTTACATTAACAGTATATCTCAGTTTGGACCCACCACCTTTCAAATGCTAAATAATCACCATATGGCTACTGGCTACTGTATTACACAGTAGAACTCTAGGAGAACTCTTGGTCTCTTATTGAATATATTTATTCAAGTTTCGTCAACATGGAAATGAATAGTGACTATGTTGAGCAGCAAAACCTAAAGATATTTCTCTATGTACAGTTGCTGCAGATTTTAACTTCTAATTGTGCTTCAATCAGGCCTAATAGCTGTGTCCGTGGCTGTACGACTCTCCTTTGAAGAGAGAGTCCACTTTTCTGGTAAATTATTGCTGCAACCATCACTGATTCTTTTCTGGAGTTTCTCTGATCCCATACATCCTCAGGTAATTACGGAGAGTTGTCCACATAGTCTAAACATTTCGAAACTATGTTCCCATTTATATTCAGCAGTTTTAATTGCAAAGTACTTTATAAACACTTAATATGGTGCTTATAAAGTTAGGTTTTCTTCAATTCAGAATTTGTCAAAAATTTGAGCAAAACTAAAGTTTACACTTAGTTTAATGAAAAGGTTTATTAAACAAACCAACATGTTATTTTCAAAAACGATTTTAAGAGGACTGTTTAACCAATCTTAAAAAGCAAACTCTTTCCGGGGTTTTATTTAAATGCTATTTCTTCAAATGAAATAGGTTTTAATTTCACATGAATTCCCTCAGTTCTGAGGATCACCTGTAGGTGACAGTAATGAGTACAGATGCCTGTGTAGGTAAAAATGGGGAGGAGAGGGAACCATGGCCCCACAGAGTAGACAGCCCATCTGTGGGAATACTACTCTTTAGTGCTTTTTGCCAGGTGGTCTTATTGGTTTAAAGAATCCAGATCAGAATTTTTGAGTGAAATCTCCCAATTTTTAAATAGTTCAACTAAAACCAAACCAAATACACAATTCAAATAAAACAAGGCTGAGGGTTGGGTTTGCCCCACAGGGTTCTATTTCTATCAGCTGCTCAAAAAGAGTTTTGCTTAGGGGGAGGGTACTTTATAGGGTCAGATTAAGTTTTTTAAATGTATTTAAATATAAAATATTTTGTTTCTATAAATATTATATAACTAAGGTTTTCCCTAATAAACTCTAGCCTTTCCTTCTACCTTCTTCCTTAATTCAACTGAATTCAGGCAATTTTACTATAATAGATTCTAGAACTTGAATTATTATAGACCTAGAGATCAAAATGACAGATCTCTAGTTCTTTCTTACCAGCCTAATTACCACAAAAATGGTAAATAGAGGTTTTCTAACATTTTCTAGTGGGCTAGGATTTTTCTCCAGTCTACATCATGGAAGTGTGGCTGAAATTTCAGGCAAATTAGGAAGAGGGAAAAAAGGACCAACCATGGGATGCCTGGGTGGCTCAGTTGGTTAAGCGGCTGCCTTCGGCTCAGGTCGTGATCCCAGGCTCCTGGGATTGAGTCCCATATCGGGCTCCTTGCTCGTCGGGAAGCCTGCTTCTCCCTCTGCCTACTGCTCCCTCTACTTGTGTGCTTTCTCTCTCTCGCTGACAAATAAATAAAAATTAAAAAAAAAAAAAAAGGACCAACTCTCTCCTCTATTTTGAAGAAGAGTTTATAAAAAACAAGCAAATAATTTCTTAAATAATGTGAATGATTTCTTTTTGTTCTATCAGAACTATAGGAAATTTTTTTTAATTTATTTTAAAAGTAGAAGTTTCTCTAGAAGCCACAGAGTACCAGATAAAGATGATTCCCTCCAATTCCAATCTGAAATTGGTGGCTGAGTGGTGGCTAACCATTGGCCTCTGAGGCCTATATTTTCAATGGTCATGTTTAAGGAAGGACAGTGACCATGCACATATTGTGCCTGGTGCCAACACATATACCTATTCCTTCACGCTGGAATATTCTTTGCAGGGCTTCCTTCTTACCCTCCAGTACTTGAGTTTGTTCACCTTCTGGGTCCTGTATTATTTTAAAATTTGAGATATTATCACTGGCAATATCTCTCTCTTTTCTCATTCAACACATTTTCTTTTTGAGCGCTCCACTCTGTGCCAGGTTAGCTAAACAAAACCCACAAGTAGCTTGTCCTCACAGAGCTAACCTTGACACTTCTCAGAAACACCAAGCTTAGCCTTTTTTGTTTATAAGAAGTCATAACATCCCCCAGTAGTGACCCATGGAGGGTGGAGGAAGGGGAAGACCTGGGCCCATGCAGAACATACCTCTCTCATATACATAGTCGACATTCACAAAATTCAGCAGAAGTAACTTCTCGTCCACAGGTGGGATTCTGGGAATGGACTCTTATGTCCACGTTTCTTATGGATGGCTATAAAATTCAACTTTTGACTGTCTTAATATTATTTTCTCACTATGATCTTAGGTTTTCTCATTCTGTCTTGACTTTGGGGGGTTTACTTTAGTTAATGCTGGAGAGCCCAGATGACATCTTTTGCTTCAAGTTCTGTCCAAGTGACCCTAATATCATTGCTGGAGGCTGCATAAATGGGCAGGTAATTATGGATATTTTCCAGCTATTTATTAATTTGGACAACATTCTGTCATATGTCTTAATTGGTAGTTTTTCTTAAACTTAAGGATTCAATTTGGCAGAAGGCAGTAAGCCAATTGTGTGCCAAGAACTGGGGTATATAGATGTGTTAGACATGGAATCAGCACTAATCCTAGATTAGCTAATCTAGCCAGGGCTAATCCTGCCCACAGGGTAATCTAGTTATAACTGGAACAAAACTGAGTCAAATCTGTTTGTATTCATGGAATAGAGGCATGTATTATACAAGATTCCACAGAATAACAAAAAACACAAGCATTAATACCTCTTGGTCAAGAGTCCTCCTCTGATGTTTCTCTAAGGGTAGGAGTTGGGAATGATCCAGAATTTGAACAGAAATTCACTGGAAAAAGATACATATATTGCTGAATTCATATGCATATAATTTGATACCATATTTGTTTTCTTCTTTTTAAGTTATATAATTTATGTGAAATTTAGATCCTATCCTCCAATAGCCTGTTTCTCCAATAAAGCAAAACAAAAATCTCCAAAAAAGCAAAAAGTTTTATCAGAATTTAAATTTACTATAACCCAGTGAGTTTGGCCATTAACAGTATATGGTCTTTTTATGTGTGGCAAGGAAAACTTCCTTATGATAGAAATTTTAAGTGTCTAGAGTGGGGATGCCAGGGTGGCTCGGTAGGTTGAATGTCTGACTCTTGGTTTCGGCTCAGGTCATAATCTCAGGCTTGTGGGATTGAGTCCCATATCAGGCTCCACGCTCAGCTGAGTCTGCTTGAGATCCTCTCTTTCGCCCTTGCCCCTGCCCCCCACCCCACTCTCTCTCTCTCAAATAAATACATCTTTAAAAAAAGATAATAAATGTCCACAGCATCCATGACTATTTATCTGGAACCAAAACAACCAGGAAAACAATTTTCCCCCTCAGTTTTGTTCAACAATAATTGGTGGTCATAACGAGGACTTAGAGCCCATCCTCTAAGCCCTGCAAATTCTGAAATGCTTTTTGTTACTCATTATGAAGGTGATACAACTCTAAGAATATTTTAGAAAAGGGGTGCCTGGCTGGCTCAGTCAAAGAGCATATGACTCTTGATCTTGGGGTAGTGAGTTCAAGCCCCATGCTGGGTTGTAGATTACTTAAATACATACATACATACATACAAACTTTTTTAAAAAGAATATTTTAGAAAAGCAAATGATAAAAATAAGATCACTCACAATTCTGTAATCCTGCCATTCTGTTAAAATTTCAGTGTGTTGAAATGACTTTTACTCATTGAAAATTAATCTAATTCAGCGTAGCATATTCTAGTTTATTCTCATTTTTCCAAAAATGACCATCCATGTATACGCAAACTTGGAGTTGGCTAGAATATTTAATTAAGTAGAAATCATCATTTTCCAGCCTTTTTGGACAACTGGGTGTTTGTACTACTTCTGGAGAACAGGCAAAGCAGCTCTCCCCACAGTCACAGCACATTCCCAAAGACAGAGGAAGAACTCTTCCCAAAGCAGAGGAAATTACATACTGTTTATCCTGCAGTTAAAAAAAAAAGAAAAAGGAAAAAATGCTAGCCTTCATTAACATAAGCATAAGCACAAAAATTGAAGTGCTAAAAATAGTTTTATAGAGAAGAAAACATTCTTTGCCATGTTAGCTTTAAAAGTTACTACTTACTAAAGATATAGGCTAAATCCGATTATCCTTCAAGGTGATTGATTCATCAGAGTGCATGCCAATACCAATAGGTTTTTTTTTTTTAAGATTTTTATTTATTTATTTGACAGAGAGGAGAGAGATCACAAGCAGGCAGAGAGGCAGGCAGAGAGAGAGGAGGAAGCAGGCTCCCTGCTGAGCAGAGAGCCCGATGCCTCGCCAGATCCCAGGACCCTGAGATCAGGACCCAAGCTGAAGGCAGAGGCTTTAACCCATTGAGCCACCCAGGCACCCCTAATACCAATAGGTTTTAATCCTTAAGACCCAGTGAGCTATTTCCTGAAAATGTGTTATAATAACTCTTATTTCTATTTTAGATTGTCATGTGGGATATTTCTGCACATGCAGATCGCATAGAAAACATCAAGACAGGTGGTAGTAGAAGTAAAAAAGTCATGCTCAAGGTTAGCTTTTTATAACTTTTCACTTACAAGTTTCTTCAGTTCAAGGGTTTATCAAAAAGTACATAATGGAACTGCCAAGCTACACAAAAACTCACTATAGGGGGATAAAAGTATTATTTCCCACACCTTCACATCTGTTGTGGACTTGTTCTGAATTGCTTTTATGTAGGCCCTTGATTTAAAAAAATCAGTAAAACAAGTCACATGATCTACCTGAGGATGTTAAGTTATTTTTGTTGTTGTTGTTAAATAAAGGGCCCAAGTGACTTGTCTAAAGTGATGTCATGGAAAGAGCGCGAGACAGAGGGGCCTTGTGTGTAGGCTCTGGACTCTAGTCCTATGAGTTTGGACATGTCTTCTCACCTCAGCAAGCATCAGTTTTCTCATGTGTAGAATGAAGGGGTTACAATCCTTTCTGATAACCATGTATTATGGTTTTGTAAAGCTGTGGATGCTGCCAAGAGGATTGAGGAAAGGTTCCTCAGCTCCTGACACAGTAGTCATCCACCATATTGCACACCTCTACCCCTACTTCTTCAACCTGAACACCAAGGGCCTTCACCAAGACATGGTGGGCGTGGCCCTCTGTGCATGCATGAAACACTCCTTTAAAAATGGGATCTCATTGATCCTTTAGGGAGGGTGTCAATCACTCTTGTTAAGTTTAGAGATGAAATCTTAGACTAAATTGAAGGGAAAGTACATAATCTTATTACCTAAGTACATTATAAAATGTCGTTTCATAATTGAAACGACATTTCATAATGTATTGAAATGGTAGTTTCGATGTTCTTCTTTGATCTAGAATTTCTCCAAGTTATTAATTCTAACTGGAATAATGAGTAAAGTGTGAATTCACTCATTAGCTTTCTGAATGTAGCATTTAAGTTTCTTTTCACATTTGTCCAGCCTATGTTTCTCCTTGAACCTGACAGTAATAAAGAAGCAATGTATATCAGACATTGTGCAGTCTCCTCAATAGAAAGTGGTCATAAGCAAGTAATTACAGATATACATTGGCTGTCTGACACATTTGAGGTGAGTCTTGATTGTTTCATAATTTTCTCCTGCTGGATTGTACATTTCAGAAGATTTTATTTAAAGAGCATGTTTCAAGTCAACAATTCACTTACATTTAGATCATAAAATAACCAGGAACCAGTATATCAAACAGTTATGTCAGTGTTGCCTGGCCAATATCTGACTTGGGGATGAGAATAAGGCCAATGTTTCAACTTCAATGGCTTATAAACCACTAAAAAATGTAGGTGGTGTCAACAATGATATAATACAATAGCGGAGAAAATAAGACTTTGATATGTAAAAATAGAGTGCAAATATTTTACACCCTCGGCCTTTGTGGATTAAAATTTATGATTTCAACTAGTTGGAGGAGGCAACTCTGATGATCTGTGACATATAGTAATATGTTATTTTGCCAACGCAATTTTGAACTGACTGCACCGCGAGGCTGTTGGGTGAAAACTAACCATGTAGTGAATGAGTCCAGCTGAGTGCCTAGCATCTGCAATGTAGTTTGGCTTCATAGTTCTGTACCTGACTCACTAAGTCTGGTGTTAGTGAACTTGGAAACTGGTACGATCCCCAAATGTTTCCTTCAAGGATACTAAGGATCCACTGTGTACTTTGAGAATATTATAAAAGATTATGACAAAGTCGAGTTATAAAAGGTAATTAGCCCTTCATATAGGGATTATGCAAAGCAACAATACTTTTAAAAGTTATAATGGACCAAAACAAATAGCCCACACAGTTTCTGTTACCTCTAAGAGTTTAACATAGGGTAACGGAAGGAACTGTCTGTTCCAACTTCATCTCAGGTCACACAGTACACACAAATTAATTCAGATGGTTATAAATTTAAATAAAAATAACCATTCACAGGAAAAATATAATAAAAATAAAAATAGAATCCAAGAATTTTGATCAAAAATCAAAATAGAATGTTGTATTTCTGGATTGGAGATGGTTTTCTAAGCTAATTAACGTTGAAAGAAATTCAAAACACACATGTAAATTTCTAAATTAACAAAGCGCAAACAAAATGGAGGAAAATGTTGGTCTAAAATATGGTAATACAAAATTTCCAGTAAATAAAACATATACTGGAAAACAATAAATATGAAATCATTCAGGCTTTCTAATATAAAAGAAATTAATAATAAAGCAACAGTAATATACTATTTAGAACCATTTAATTTTTAAATAAAAATTTAATAAATAATAATACCCTGTGTTAGAAAGAATGCAGTGGTGAAACCAGTAAACTCTAACATGCTGGTTCCAACATAAAACTTTTGGAATAAAATTAGTGTAGTTCTTAAATCATCCAAATTTTCAACTTTTGAACAGTAATTCAAATTTTGGGAATTCATATTAAGAAATAATCCAATTTGTGCCTCAGGATACAATATTCCATGCACATGTTAATAAATTATGTCAAAATGTATTCATGAAAAAAGACTGGAAAAGAATATAAGTAGAATTATATTTGATATTAAAACCTCCTGTTTTCCAAATTTCTATAATATGCTGTTGTTGTTGTTGTTGTTTGAATCATTAAAACATAAAAACTCAGAGCAGGGGCCCCTGGGTGGCGCAGTTGGTTGGGCGACTGCCTTCGGCTCAGGTCATGATCCCGGAGTCCCGGGATCGAGTCCCACATCGGGCTCCCAGCTCCATGGGGAGTCCGCTTCTCACTCGGACCTTCTCCCTTCTCATGCTCTCTCTCACTCTCTCTCTTTCCTAATAAATAAATAAATAAATAAAATCTTAAAAAAAAAAAAAACTCAGAGCAAATACACTTCTGGGGTCTTGCTCTTCATACAAAAGGGAAGGCTCAATAAAGGAAGAGGGAACATGGACTCTGGATTGCTTATCAGATGAGTAAAGTTGGCAGCATTTGGGAACCAGAGAGGGTTCCGTCTCCCATGGCTGTGGCCAGATTTCCAGGGTCTTAGTTCCTGGGACACCTACAGGCCTTAGCAGTACAGCACCTGTCTCCCTCCTCCCGCCCACTACTTTCATTGTTTTTTTGCTGATGGAGCCCTACCTTTGATTACTATCTTACCTATAAGTCCTACCAGGAAGGTAGGGAATTGGGGAAAGTCATGTTTCCCTACTGATTTAAGAGTGGCACCTTCAGAGATTGCCACAAAACCCATCACCTTGATTCAAAGCTAGCTAGTTGGAATTTGGGACCTTCTAGGACCCTGAGGAGCCATTTACCCTCCTCCTTGGACTCTTGCCTGTGCTGGGTAACTTTTGGTTCGTTCTTTCTTTTCCTTCCTCCCTTCCTTCCTTCCTTCCTTCCTTCCTTCTTCCTTCCTTCCTTCCTTCCTTCCTTCCTTCCTTTCTTTCTCTTTCTTTCAGATTTTATTTATTTATCTGACCGAGAGAAGGAGATCACAAGTAGGCAGAGAGGCAGGCTGAGGGAGAGAGGGAAGCAGGCTCCCTGCTGAGCAGAGAGCTTGATGTAGGGCTCCATCCCAAGAACCTGAGATCATGACCTGAGCCCAAGGCAGAGGCTTAACCCACTGAGCCACCCAGGCACCCCTAACTGTTGGTTTCTAATGTAACATTAAATATCTTCACTACTGACCTTATCTGCTTAATAATCTCATAAAAACTCCTAGGTTCTGTTCCACTACTAATAGTAAACAACAAAAGAGCCTGCGTTTCTAGTTATAATGGATAATGAAATTGTGATATACCATCTCTAATTATAAAACTTAAAATGACTTATGAGTACACAGGTAAGTGTTCAAATTACATCAACTGAAAAAACCAGGGATAGAAATTTTTGTGCATTCTAGTTAAAACTATGTCAAAATGTTTCTGTGAAAAAAGATGAAAAATATATGGCAGAATTCCATTTTATGTTAAAACTTATTCTTCAAATTTCTGTGTTACTGTTATATTTTTTTTAATAGAAGTTAAAACAAAGAAGAAAATATTAAAAGAGTAAAACACTATGAGAAGAGTCATTCCGTCCTAGGTACAAAGAACTTACTTCTTGTGTCTTTAAAAAAAAACAGATAAACAGAATGGGGGCTGTCTTCGAGAATCGAAATGGAATATGCTGTCAACTTGTCACTTGTTCAGCTGATTGGTATGTCTTTGTTAGTGTTCTTGAGTCAGTTTCAAAGTTGGAGGGGGTGGGGAGGGAGGTTTCCCCACCCTTCTACGGAGCAATACTCTGGCCACCAGCTGGGTGTCTCACAACTCCCCTTACTTCTGACACTATCGCCAGGATTCACAGGCTGAGGTTCAGTCCTCCATGACTGCTCTCCGGAACACCTCCCCCTACCACAGCCCACTCCCCTGCCAGCCACCTCAGATGCTGGTCACAAACCCAGGTCGTTAGCTGTACTTCTGACTGGCCCCAGATTGGAGGTTCCCAAGATTCCTCCTCAGGTTGGATTAATTTGCTAAAGTGGCTCGCGGAACTCAGAGAAACATTTTTACTTACAAGATTACTGGCTAATTATAAAAGGATGTAACTCAGGAACAGGCAGATGGAAGAGGTGTAGGGGGCAAGGTGTAGGGGAAGGGTGAGGAGCTTCCATTCCTGCTCTGGGTGCTCGCTCTCAAGGAATCTCCTCCCCCCGCCCCTTCACCATCCAGGAAGCTCTCTGCACTCTGTCCTTTTGGGGCTTTAGGGACTTCATTTCACAGGTACAACTGATTAAATCTTTGGTCATTGGTGACTGAACTCAATCTCCAGCACTTCTCCCCTCCCTGGAGGTCAGGGCTTAGAACCGAAAATCACAACTCTCTAATTGCAGGTTTGGCTCAATTTTCAACCCTCCCTCATCCTTGCTTTCCGTAAGTTGCCTCATTAACATAACAAAAGGCATTTCCCCACTCTCTACATCTAGGAAATTCCAAAGGTTTTAGAAGCTCTCTTCAAGAATCCTGGAGGAAGAACAGATTTATGTATCTTAGAATTCACAATATCACAGTCTTATTTTAAACACTACCTAAATGTTTTCAGACAATATATTCTTTTTTTCTTAGATTCTTCTAAAACCATTATCTTTTGTTCCTTCAATAATCTTTATCATAGCAATTAAATCTAATATTAACAACAGGGAAGAATATTATAGATTGTTGCTGGTTGAAAAAATATTTTTATAGATACAAATGATATATATACAAATAGATATGTTGTAAAAAGAATACATATACGTGTACATACCCACCCACACACAACTATATCCTATATTACAGGTAGTAAGTAATAAAGTTGCTGAATCAAAGCAAGAGTTTGAATCCGGCCTCAGAAACAGCCCCAGGGATTTGGGGAGCAGAAATGAATGGCCAGTCCCTTCCATCTGAATGAATCAGTTCCAACCTGACTTCCGTTACATCACAAACTCACTCCCTTTGGCCAAGGAGGGAATGGCAGGGCACCTTGGGTGACAGTTCTAACCTGACTGCATGGAATGGGGAAGGGACAGTCCCCACCCCCCCAAAAACAATTAGAATGCTCTAGCTAAAAAATGAAAGAGCACGAGGGTGAGGGTGATATGATGTTGATTATAAACAACAGAATGCAAAGCTCTACTCTTCTTCAATTGACTTGGAAAACATTTAGAAACACTGAACAGACTTAAAATATTACATGTTTTTTATTAAAGACACAGGTCCTTGATTGTTGGTTATAATGATGGCCCTTGAATTTAGAAGTACTCTAGAATATTCTGGAAATAATCCCTTCAAAAGTTGTTAAAAAAAAAAAAAAGCTTATGCATTTAGAAAAGCTAACTTTCAGTTATTTGGAAGACTTGCCAGTTCTAATCTTTATACTTCAGCCATGCCAGGGTTCTTTTAATACAGAATAAGTTAAAATAAGGATCCATTAATAAAGAATATGTGACTGAACAGTGAATACTCCTCAGCCATTAAAAAAAGAATGAAATCTTATCATTTACATCAACATGGTTAGATCTAGAAGGTATGATGCTAAGTGAAATAAGTCAGTCTGAGAAAGGTAAATACCATACGATTTCACTCATGTGGAATTTAAGAAGCAAACAAACAAACAAAGAGACAAACAAAAAACACTTTTAAGTATAGAGAACAAACTGGTGGCTACCAGAAGGGAGGTGGATGAGGGGAATGAATGAATTAGGTGAAAAAGATTAAGAGCATACTTATCATGATAAGCATTGAGAATGTAAAGAATTGTGAATCACTATTTTGAATACCTGAAACTAATATAGCACTATACGTTAATTATACTGGAATTAATCAATTTTTTAGAACCTAAAAAAGAATATGTCATATTCTTTTATTATTTTGTTAATAAAATTGTTAATTATTATCAACAAAATTTAGTAATTATATTAACTTATTTATTAATAACTGACTAATTTATGCATAAAGTTCAACTGAAATTATCTGTATTTAGCAAAATAATTTTTTTTCAAAAAATTTTAAAAGATTTTATTTATTTATTTGAGAGAGAGAGAACACAAGCAGGGGGAGTGGCATAGGGAGGGAGAAGCAGGCTCCCCTCTGAGCAGGGATCCTGATATGGGACTCTATCCCAGGACCCCAGGATCATGACCAGAGCGAAAGGCAGATGGCTCAACCAACTGAGCCACCTAAGTGCCCCTAGCAAAATCATTTCATGATTAGTGCAAATTAATGCTATAAATGAGACTCAAGAAGATCTTTCTAATTTGGAAAGACAGTTTTAAATCAACTATAATTATAGTTAAAAACAGATCTTGTGTCATTTGTGATGTTTTCCCAAGGATTTATATTTTAACAACATAAAAATGATTAATACTTTCGACAATTCATTATTAAGATGAATAAATGATTAATATTTATTAAGTCACATAAATGAATAAAGGTTTTGTTAGTCTTACTTGAGCTACTATCTGTTTATCTAAATAACTTACATATCTAAATTCTTTAATAATATCTTAAGTTTATTAATCAGGGTACTCATAACCTCAGTGATAGAAATAATGGCGCTAATATGGCATATTCTTTGGCGCTAATATGACGCTAATATGGCATCCTCATCATATGTTTTCACCTAATTAATGCAAAGTCACTTTTATACTAAAATACTATACAAGTATCATTATAAATGTGTTACCAAGTTTATTACATTTAAAATTATACTCTATAGATGTGTGGTGCTTTATAAAAATTTTCATATACATTATCTCATTTGATTTTTATAATTAACCTGTAAGAAAGGAGAAATAGGAGGAGAAATAACCTTTATTGCATGCTTACTATGTGCAAAGCACATTAAATCCGACATTGCTTATGCATGTATTGTTTTCCGAATGAATATACATGTATTTATATTATACATATTATATATTTATATTATATATATTTGCATTATATATTTATATATATTTATAATATGTTATATGTAGTTATAGATCATGTCTCTTAAATATAACACCAAAAACACAAGCAATAAAAGAAAAAAACTGAAATTCATCAAAATTTTTGTGCTTCAAAATTTTGAAGCACTATCAAAAAATTAAAGACAGCTCACAGTATGGAAGAAAATATTTGCAAATCATATATCTGATTAAAAATTTCTATCCAGGGGTGCCTGGGTGGCTCAGTCTTTAAGTGTCTGCCCTCAGCTCAGGTCATGATCCCAGGATCTTGGGATAGAGCCCCACATCAGGCTCCCCACTCAGTGGGAAGACTACTCTCCCTTTCCCACTCCCCCTGCTTATGTTCCCTCTCTCTCTCTGTGTCTCTTTCTGTCAAATAAATAAATAAAATCTTTAAAAAAGTTTTCTATCTAGAATATATAAAACTCTTACAACTCAACAATAAAAAGACAAATAACCCAATATAAAAAGGAGCAGAGATTATCAATAGACATTTTCCCCCAAAAATATACAAATGGACAATAAGCACATGAAACGATATTTGATATCAGCTATGAGGGAAATGTAAATCTAACTACAATGAGACCTAAAATAACCAAAGCAACAATCTTGACAAAGAAGAACAAATTTGGAAGACTCGCACTTCCTGATATCTAAACTTTCTACAAAGTTACAGCTAGAGACAGAGGTACTGACACTGGCATGAGGATAGATACAGAAATGACGGAGTTCAGAAATAAACCCATACGTCTATGGATGACTGATTTTCAACAAGGGTATGAAGACAATTTAATGAAGAAAGACTAGCCTTTTCAACAAAAGCTGCTGGGAGATCTGGATATCTGCAAGCAAAAGAATGAAGTTGGACCCTTACCTCACACTGTATACAAAAATGAACTGAAAGTAGAATAAAGACCTAAACGTAAGATCTAAAACTATGCAACTATTAGAAGAAAATATAAACAAATAAAAACATAAATGTTCATGACCTTGGATTAGATAGTGATTTCCTACATATTACATCCAAAGCACAAGCAAATGCAAATCTAAATCAGTTCTGACGAGACACCACTTCCCCCACTAGGATAACTATAAAAATTAAAAAAAAAAATGTAGCAAGTGTTGGCAAGGACGTGAAGACATTGGAATCCTCACACATTGCTGATGGGAATGTAAAAATGACACAGCTGCTTTGGAAAAACAATCTAGCAGGTCCTCAAAACATCTAACACAGAAATTACCATATAACCCAGCAATTACACTCCTCAATGTATACCCAAGAGAAATGAAACCATGCATCCACACAAAACTTATACACAAATGTTCACAGCAGCATTATTCATAATCGTCCATCAACTGATGAATGGACAGACTGTGGTATATTCCATTCAATGGAATATTTGGCAATACAAAGAAATGATATACTAATATATACTGCCACATAGATGAACTCCGAAAATATGATAAATGAAGGAAGCCAGTAACCAAAAGCCACATACTGTCTGATTCCATTTATATGAATTGTCCAGAATAGACAAATCTATACAGACAGAAAGTAGATTAGTATTGCCTAGGGCTGGGGGTCTGTGAGGAATGACTGCCAATCTGTACAAGGCTTCTTTTTGGAGTGACAAAAATCTTCTAAAATTAACTGTGGTGATGGTTGCACAGCTCTGTGACTATATTAAAAACCACTGAATTGTGTACTTTCTGTGGTGAATTTTGTGCTATTGAGTTAATAATCTTAATAAGCTGTTAAAAAGATGATGCTTTAAAAAATGCTTAAGAAATGCAAAAAAAAGACGCTAAAAAAAAGATGGTGTTAATCTCCAAACTCAGATTTCATATATGATAATGTTAATGTCAATATCAGCAAAGTCATCAAATAACCCTATAAACTGTATAATTCTCTAACATACAAAATGCAAAACAGTCCCATGTCATAAAAATCTTAGTTTCAGAGATATTAAGATACAGCCGTGATCACATTGTTAATGTGTAGCAGCAGCAAAGTATGGTAGTTCTAAGGCTACATCTTTTACTTGTACTAAATAAGATGTGAATTTTTTTAAAGCACAATATGTTTTTGGGATATCAGACCACAGAAAGCTTTAACCCCACAACCAGTAGAGAAAAAGAAAGAAGAACATATTGAAATTCCTTTGGATGTACCATCTACTTTTTTGCATCTCGATCTCTCCTGGAAACCTCTCACTAAGGTAAGTAACATGCAATTTAGTCCATTCTATTTGCTTGCATATACTCTATAATATATATGCATATACATACATATATACACACAGTCTAGAAGTAGAGAAACTCAAATTAACAAAGGACTTTATAATTCATATATTCATTTAACCAAAAAATTATTTCATTGCGAATTATTATAATCCTGCCTAGGTCAAGCCAGAAATTACAATCTTTGTGAACTCAAGATTGATATTTGTTCTTGTATAAACATGCCCCCAACTTACTGATGGTTTGTATAATAATTATTCATTTGCATAAGCAGTTGTTTGTAAATCAGTAAACTGTCAGGTTAGCCTGGAAAGCTAATTTTAATCCCTAATATAGGCAAAATTCTACATATTTTGCATGTATAGGAAAGAGTATTTTAATACCTATGACCGAACAAAACTGAAAGTAATTGAAAGAGAAACTATTTGTACTTTTCTTGAAAGGCAGAGCTATGAAGAAAAACAATTATAATTGAAGAAAAATATGGCTGTGGATGGAATGTGTGTGGAAAGTATGAATGGGCTTCAGCAATTTAATGACTCTCATTAAGAGAGTTAAGACTCTCTTAGTTAAGGAACTAAGACATTTTTTAGAATGTCTAGTTCCACTTCCAAACTTAATATTTATTCCCTTATCTTACAAGTATCACTAGAATTACATTAATATGTATTTGCTCCAAATGGAAAAGAGAACACAGAGGGGTGAGAATATTCCAGAAGGAGCTGGGATTAGAAATTAGAAATTAGAAAGACAGGATTAGGAATTTTCTGGGTTAGGATTTCCTGAGCTATAAATCATTCAAAAAGAAAGGAACAAACAGAAACTTACCAGGGACAATGGTCAGCATGTGGACAAATATCCTGGTGGAGAAATGTGGGGCAGAAACTGAGGGAAAAATATGAAGTGTGACAGCTTCTCATTCTGGTGCAGATCCAGGGCCACTTCTGGAACTCAGGGGCACGTGTGTCCCCAAAGGGACTCAACAGTGCCTAGCAGATGAAAAGAACCCACACAACTTTCCAGAGCTTCGTTTAAGTGAAAGATGTAGGACCCAGGAGACTAAGCCATTATTTTATATTAAAACCAAAAAGGATGTACAATGAATTAGAATATATGATATTTTCAGAAATTAAACACATGAGATTGGAATTTGGAAATGAGCCCCCAAACAGGCTCCCTTCAGTCACAGGGTTTTATTTTTATTTATTTAAATCTTATTTATTTATTTGACAGAAAGAGCACATGAGTGCACAAGCAGGGAGAGGCAGAGGGAGAAGGAGAAGCAGGCTCTCTGGGGAACAGAGTTTGACTCAGGGCTCGATCCCAGGACCCTGGTATCATAACCCGAGTCAAAGGCAGACACCCAACCAACGGAGCCACCCAGGCAGCCTGAGTTGCAGGGTTTTAGAAACTGTGGTTTAGGCACTGTCTGTGGAGAAAAGCCGAAATCTGAGGGAAAATGGAAAAGGCACAAGGGGAGGGAGGTGGGAAAGAGCCATCTGAGGGCGGAAAGAAAAAGCGAGAAGAAATCACCCACAGGATATCTGGAAATAACCTTTCTTCTATGTTCTCCCAAAAGTTAAGGCTGTCTAAAGGTGAAACAAGTTTAGACCACTGCCCAACCAAGATCAGCCTAAGCGAAGACGTTCTCCTTTACAACATCCAAGGTAACTGCATCTGCTTATTAAAATGGCATGTAATAGTTTGAGAATTAGTGATTCCTTACGTCCAGGGTGAGTTCCTTGCTAAGATAGTCTGATTTGTAAAAAGAATACAGAAGACCAAGCCCTCCACTTTGGAACTTTATAATGGCTATAATAACCACAGGGGTACCTGGATACCTCGGTAAGGTTAAGCGTCCATCTCTTGATTTAGGCTCAGGTCATGACCTCAGGGTTGTGCGATGGAGCCCTGCCTCAGGCTCCGCACCAGATATGGAGTCTGCTTTAGATTCTCTCTCTCCGCCTCCCCCTCACTCCCAGTCAAAAAACAAATACACACACAAAAAACTATAGCCAACACACTAAAACTTCCTACACACACATGCAAATATTTGACGACAGAATTCAGTTTAGTTTCATAAATATTTATCAAGTATATTTTTGAGAATTCATTACATTAAAAAAATTTTACACAGCTGTATTTATAAATATGTATGGGCCCAAAGAATAATTCTACAGAATGGAACAGACCTCGAGACCAACAAAGCGAGTTATGAAGTTTAAGAAAGAAATTACCATTCCCAGTCAGACTATAATAGAAACATTAATATTTGTACAGCACCATGATAAAATAGAGAAATAACAACTGCCTTTTAAATCTATCTCAACTCACCCCCTACACCTTTGTTGAAGTAATTGAAGGGTACACACACAAATAGTCAAAACTATCAAAGTAAAGGCGTGCATGAATATCCCACCCCGAGAGCAATGCACAGTGAAAAAGTAGAAGAATCACTAGAAACTGAGGTACATTCCAAATACTTGCCTTGTCCAATGGATTTTCATTTATAAATTGTAGAATGTTCAGTTAAATGATAGAATATCTCAGAAAAAACATTATATCTATAATGCCCTGCTTGGGCAAAACTCACTTTGAAGCTGTGTGTTTCACAGACACAGCCCAAGACGCATGCTAAAAAAAAAAAAAAAAAAAAGGAATCACTAAATGTATATAGACCTTTTCTAAGCAATATTAAAACATTGCATGTTTTTTATGTATTTGGGCCTGCTTCATTCCAGAAGGAATGGAAGGTGAGTTCTCTCCACTCCTTTGTGTTCACCTGTCAGCTACAATTTATTGAATTCCAGCCATGAGTTAGGTACTGTGCTAGCTAATACTGCACCTGCTTTCATTCATTTACCAGGTATTTATAAAGCGCTTATTTTATGCTAGGCCCTGGGGGTGCACTGGTGAGTAAAACAGATGCTGATGATCATGACAATTCGGCAAACTGGGAATTTTCGTTACCATTTTATGATTAAGGAAACCAAGACTGAGACGTTAATATAACTTATAAAGAATAACTCATTAGGGGCTCCTGGGTGGTTCAGTTGGTTGAGCAGCTGCCTTGGGCGCAGAGTCCTGGGACTGAGCCCCATGTTCGGCTCCCGGCTCATCAGGGAACCTGTGTTTCCCTCTCCCCATCCCCCCCACTCCCCCACCCCCCACCCCCCCACCCCCCGCTCATGCTCTCTCTCTCTCTCAAATAAATAAATCAAGTCTTTAAACAAAAAGAGTAAGTCATTAAATGCCCTACTCTTACTTTTTAAATTAATGGAAAAAGATGATCACGAGGATCTTACTGCTCTTATCCGGTTGTTAATAAGGATATCACTATATCTTTTTTTTTTTAAGATTTTATTTATTTATTTGACAGAGAGAGAGAGAGAGAGAGCGATCACAAGTAGGCAGAGAGGCAGGCAGAGAGAGAGGGAGAAGCAGGCTCCCCACTGAGCAGAGAGCTCTATGCGGGGCTCAATTCCAGGACCTTGAGATCATGACCTGAGCCAAAGGCATAGGCTTTAACCCACTGAGCCACACAGTCCCAGCCCCAGGATATCACTCTATCTTTTAGAAGTGTGTTTTTTTTCCTTATTCACTTTCAACACATTTACTGAGGTATAATTGACATACAATGAAACGTAATGTTTTCAACACAAGGCTATTACATATACATATGCATAAACATATACATGTACATGTACACACATATGTATATACACGTACATATACATGTCTTTGTATGGACATGTGCTTTTATTTGCCTGGGTAAATACCTAGGAATGGGATGATTAAATCATATGGCAGGGGTATGTTTAATTACCCCTTTTTAATTTTTAAGAAACTGCCAAAGTGTTTTACAAAGCAGTTATACCATTTTACATTCCCCCAAGCAGTGCAGGAGTTCTACATCCTCATGAACAGATGGAATGGCTAGTCTTTTTAACTGAACTATTCTGAAATGGGTGTAATGATATATCGTTTACATTTATCTAATGACTAAAGATGTTGAGGATATTTGCATGTATTTTTTGCCACTCTTATATATATTTTTTCTGGTGAAGTGTCCATATCCTTTACCCATTTTTTAGTTGTGCTGTTTGTTTTCTTATTGTTGAGTTTTCAGAGCTCTTAACATATGGCAAACTAGCCCTTTATCAGATATGTGATTTGCAAATATTCTCTCCCAGCCTGTGACTTACTCTCTGTTAACATATTAAGTGCTGGGGCACCTGGGTGGCTCTTTCGGTAAAGCGTCTGCCTTCGGCTCAGGTCATGATCCCAGGGTCCTCAGGTCAAGCTCTTCATTGGGCTTCCTGGTCATTGCGGAGCCTGCTTCTCCCTCTCTTTCTGCCTACTGGTGTTCCCTCTCCATCTCTCTGTCAACTAACTAAATAAAATCTTTTAAAAATATATTACGTGTCCTTCTTCTAACACTGTCTTTTGAGAAGCAGAAGTTTTTAATTTTGAGGAAGTCCAGTTTGTCAGTTTGTTCTTTTGAGGGTCATGATTCTGGTTTTGAATGTAACCAAAGGTTGTTTTTTTTTTTTTTTCCCCTAGGAGTTTCATAGTTTTATAACTAAGTTTATGATCATCACTGAGATGATTTTTTTTCTATGCACAAATTATGGATCAGAGTTCATTTGTGTGTGGTGTTCCAGCACCAGTGGTTGAAAACACATCCTTTTCCCACTGGATTGCTTTTGCACCTTTGTCAAAAATCACTTGTTCAAATATGTGAGAGTCCATTTCTGAACTCTGTTTTGTTCTGTTGATCCGTGTCTATCTTTACACCAATATCCACACTGTCTTGGTTACTGTAGCTTTATAATGAGTCTAGAAATTAGTGTTAGTCCTTCAACTTTTTTCTTTTTCAAAGTAGTTTTTGACCATTCTAGTTTTTTTGCTTTCCCATGGGAATTTTGTATCTTTCGTCTTGCATAAGTCAGCTTTGACTTTGATTGGCAAATCAGTATTACAGTATCAGTATGACGAGAATTTGGTGTCTGCAAAATAGTCTTTCAAGTCATTAGTACAGTATATTTCCCCATCTACTTAGGTCATTAATGTCTCAGTGATGCTTTTGAGTGTAGAGGTCTTTCACTTCTTTTGACAGATTTGTCTCTAAGTCTTTTGCATTTTTTGGTGCTCCAGTTAATGGTACTTACAAATTTTTATTTCTGATTGTTCATTACCAGTGTATAAGAATACAATTGATTTTTGAGTGTTGGTTCTGTATCCTACAATCTTCCTAAAATCACGTTAGTTATAGTGACTAATTTGTAGATTTATTTGTGTTCTCTATATAGATGATAATGTCATTTTGGTTCTCTACGTAGATGATAATGTCATCTGTAAATAAGGACAGTTTTACTTCTCTTCTGATCTGTATGATTTTTTTTCTTTCCTGATTACACTGGTTAGAAACCTCAGGTTGCAAAGTGGTTAGAGAACATTCTTGTTTTATGCCAGATCTTAGGGAGAAAACATTTAGTCTTCCCCCATTAAGTACGATGTTAGCTGTAGGGTTTTCATAGAGTCCTTTATCATGTGGAAGAAGTCCCTTCTTTAATACCAATTAATGTTGGATTTTGTCAAAAGAGTTTTCTGCATTTTCAGAGATGCTCATATACTTTTTTCTTTTTAAACTTATTAATATGATGAATTACTTTGATTAATATCTGAATGTTAAACTAGCTCTGGATTCCTGGAATAAACTCCACTTGGTTGTGACTTAGTAATTGTTATCTTTGAATTTTTTAAAGAACAATTTTTACACTGTTATCTCCATACTTATATCTGCATTTATTCAAGACATGTATTAACTCTTGCAAAGTACTAGGATATAGCTGTGAAAAAATAATTACCTTCTTCCATGGAGCTTACCTTCTGGTGTGATAGATACATATCTATATCCACTTAAGGAAGGACCTATCTAAAATGAATCTTGAAGCATGACCCAAATGTCATCAAACAGGAATACTCCCCATCAAATGAATGTTCTCTTTCCAGACGAAGTCATTTTGTGGATATTTCTTTGAGAAAGGTATACTGGCTAAATCGGTTCATAAAGGGAATGGACAGGTAATTTTTTAGACTCTTAGCTGAGACTGTGGTTGGCTATATCCCTTTCCATATGTTCAGAAGTCCGTGTTGCAGGCAATCCCACAAGCCCTGGAGAAAATTAAATTTCACTTGGTAATCTCAATGGATCTTGCTAACACATGCCTCTTATCACTAAAGGCAGTTACTGCAGTAAGGCCTCCTCTCCTTTGTAGATGGCCAGCTCTCAGAACCTTATTTGAAATCTCATTATGGTGTTTTGAATCCCCTTAGGACACACTGCCAGCTACATACCTACTCTGATAGACTTGAACCTATTGACTAGAATACACTCGTATGTTTCTTGGCCACATTTTGTTTATTAACCCTATATTGGTTCTCCTTCAACCTTCCACTGAGAATCCCAAATTCACGCTATTCTACCATCACTCTCTTGAGATTGCGGTCTGGCTCACTGCCTGGTGCTGTGCTGCCACCTAGTGGCTGTCGGCCACATGGCTTTCACCTGCCATGTTAGATCTGTAGTAGTCCGTGCCCTTCTGAAAGCTCACTTTCAGATGTTCTTTTTGTTTATTCTATTACGGAAGACTTTGCTCTAAATGTTTTTGGAATTCCTATTTTGGAATTGCCTTCAGAGCCTCCGTTATATCCTTCTGAACACTGTGGCATAGTAGTTAAGGATGTGGATTCGGGAGTTTGAGTTTAAATCCCAAAGCCACCATTTATGATTTGACCAGGTCAAATTACTGTACCTCTCTGTGCCTTCCTTTTTTAAAATAAACCTGTTTGAAGAGAGAGATGTGAAGATAAGGGAAGTAAATAATGAAGGTAACTACCTCATGGAGTATTGTGAAGATAAAATGAGTGAATACATAGACAGCTCTAAGAAGAGCTCTTTGTCATCCTTGAAGGAGAATTAGTGCTTAACCCGCTCAGGAGTTACTGCGGGAATGGAGTGAAACGGGGTATGGCCAGCACACAGCTGAGTACGTGGCATGTAGTCACCTAGTAAGCATTTAGGAAATGGTAGCTGCTGTTAGTATCCAGGCCCGGCGATGGAAATCCATGGATGGATTCTATGAGGATGATGCTGGATGTAGTAAATATGCAGGATATTCCAGTCAAGTCTGAGTAAACTCAGTTTACTCCCAGATGATCACATTTTTCTCTGGCCTCATTCTCCTTAACTCCACTGCAGTAAGCACTATCAACTAAGCGCCACCCCCCCCCCCCGCCACTTTTTAAAGATTATTTATTTATTTATTTGACAGAGAGAGATCACAAGTAGGCAGAGAGAGAGGGGGAAGCAGGCTCCCTGCTAAGCAGAGAGCCCGATGCGGGGCTCGATCCCAGGACCCTGAGATCATGACCTGAGCTGAAGGCAGAGGCTTTAACCCACTGAGCCACCCAGGCGCCCCTCAACTCAGCCCCTTTTCTCAGAGCTCCTGCCTTGGCTTTTGTGGTTTTCCTGATATTATTCAGTTTCTCTCCTCAGTCTTCTTTCCCTGCTGCCTTCTCATCATGAACGTACCTTGGACTCTAACTTCAGCAGTGTGCTTTCCTCGTTGCTCATCCCTGCTGGTAACCTGGTCCCCTCTTACTCTGTTGAGAATCCTCTACCGCACCTCTTCTATCTCCTCGGTTTGAACCCAATCTAGTCCCTCAACGTCAGTGTGTCCAGAACAGAACTTAAGTCGTCCCTATCTCTCTCCTCAGGTCCCTATGTCCGGTCTCTCACTTAGGATAACTAGGTCTTCCTTTACAGCACACCTCACATTTGCCTCTACCTTTGCATCACCTGTACTAACTCCTGGATCAGGCTCTTGCCTCCCCTTTTTAGACCAGAAGGCTCCAAACTCTTCCATCTTGTACCCCTCAGGAAACACAATTTTTTTAACACATATTCCCAATGAGCATGAATTTATCTACAAATCATATGCACGTTCTACTCTACTAAGATGATATACTCTACTAACACTAATATATTAAGGTATGTCATTTAAAAAGACAAAAACACATTGAAATGAGAGTGAAGAATTTGACATAAATAATATCATTTTGTAAGAACAATATTGGGACGCCTGGTTAAGGTTCTGCCCTTGCCTCGGTCATGAACTCCAGGTCCCGGGAGTCTGCATCTCCTTCTCCCTCTCCCCGCTCCTTGTGCTCTCTCTCTTTCTCTCAAATGAATAAATAAAATATTAAAAACAACAACAACAACATGATTAAATGTACCTAGTTATTTTTTGAAATGTTGGTTGACACTTTGTAATACAGCTATTTAAAAGTCTGGTTTCATGTTTGGTTTATTTCAATACTTGTTTTTGATGTCTTACTTATTGGGAAAGGATCTACAGGCCCAAAGCATGTAGATCTCTAATAAAGGAAGTGCCAGTGGATTGTACCAACAAAGTCATAATTGTTTTCTTTTTAAAGAGTTTATCTCTCTATTTGAGAGAGAGAGCACACACAGAGTGAGTGATAGGCAGAGGGAGAAGCAGGCTTCCTGCTGAGCAGGGAGCCCAGAAAGGGGGCTCTACCCCAGGACCCTGGGATCATGACCTGAATCGAAGGCAGAAGCTTAACTGACTGAACCACCCAGGTGTAACTCATAATTTTTTTTTTACTTTTGTCCATAATTATGCTATATTTTTTAAAAATGGAATGTATGTTTGTAGTAGACCTGAGGTTTTTTACTATTTTAGTTTTCATGGTTTTTTTTTTTTTTAAAGATTTTATTTATTCATTTAACAGAGAGAGAACACAAGCAGGCAGAGAGGCAGACAGAGGCAGAGAGAGGAGCAGGCTCCCTGCGGAGCAAGGAGCCCGATGCGGGACCCGATCCCAAGATGCCGGGATCATGACCTGAGCCAAAGGCAGTTGCTCAACCAACTGAGCCACCCAGGCGTCCCTGTTTGTTGGTTTTTACATTTGTTTGTTTTCCCATGGGTGATATAACCTAGATGATGATATATTGAAATGTGGTGAGTAGGGTTCCCAGAAATTTAATAGCACATTTTTTTTTAAAACAAATAAATGACCTGGGACTATGCCCAAGATAATATCTTTAAGAGAACAGAAAAGCAGGATACAAAGCTGAAAGACCCAATTAAAAGAAAATTAAAAGAAAATCTTCATATATTCAGAGAATATATATGTATATATATACATATATATAGAGAGAAATGTAATTATAGGGAAATATTTTAATAGTAGTTATCTCTGAGAAATATAATGGATGATTTTTGTTATTTTCCTCATGCTTTTCGCTATTTTCCAAAGCTTCAGTAAATAACATTTATTAATTTTAGCTCACAAAAGACTTTTGTTTAAAACAAGATGACATTAGATACTTGTAAAAACAAATAATTTACAGATGGTTTTGAATTTTAGCTCTCAGATTAACTATGTTCTGTTTGCATGTATAATTACAGCTACAATATAGTACAATCACTGATGTTCTTAAGGAATAAACCTGAGCCAATCAGAAAACGTTAAATTATGTTCCATGCATGTGCTGTGCTTATGAAAAACAATACATTTTAGATGGATTTATTTTTTTTAGAAGTTAGATCATTTCTGACACTTAAAAGGCTAATCTCGAATTATTTGAAATATTTGCATATGATGCCCACTGAATAAAAACGACATGAGTTTCTAATTAGAGAATCTTACTGAGACTATCAAGAGTAATGTAATCCAGAGGATATATTTTGTGTCCAATTTTTACTGTAAATAATTCTGAAATGATATAAATAATGTAGAACTGGTTTTTAAACTGTGTGCCATGGAACTTTTTAGAGCCCTTGACAGTAGGTGGATGGGTCTCCCCCTTCCCACCAGGGAACACTTACTCAACACTTTAATCACAGCAAGGCAGGTTTTGATCAATTTTACATGCAAGGGTTCTTGCATATGCTTTAGTTTGGGAAAAAAGTGTTCTACTGCTAATAGAAGTCTAAAGATGTTTCTACTTATGCCTACCACACTGGGGAGGGAATGAAGCAGATGTGTGTAGCAAGGGACAGAAAAAATAAACTATCCATATTTTAAGAGGTGTTTCATTGTAAATATGTGCTTCTTCTATTCATATTCCTCTGAAAGACAAAATATTAGCCCAGAGCAAAGCAGGAAAGGCAGGAGAGATGAACCCATACCACAATCTGGAAGCGGGGTTGGCCAATAATCTCAAGCCAATAGAGGACTTCTGCACAAAGTTCTTTGCGGGAACAGAGGTGAGTTAGAATTATTGCTCTTTTATATATACCTTATATATACAGTCTTTATATATATATGTGCACATATACATACATACACATATATAGTCTTCATTATGAATATATTCTTAATTTCAGCTTTATTGAGACATAATTGACATATAAAATTTAAGATATTTAAAGTGTACATCACAGTGATTTCATGCATGTGTGCATTGTGGAAGACTTACCCCATCTAGCTAATTAACACAGCTATCACCTCACATGTTTATCTTTGCGCATGTATATGTGATAACAGTTAAGTTATACTCTTAGCAAATTTCAATTATATAGTGTTATACTGTAGTCACCATGTTTTCTAGTATGTCCTCAGAACTCACTAATCTTACAACTGAATGTCTATACCCTTTTACCAGCCTCTTCCTATTTCTCCTACCCCCGACCCCTACCCTGGCAAGCACTTTTCTATTCTGTTTCATTACAACCTCTACTGTACATTTGCTTTATGAAGATGTATAATATTTATACCATTCCCATATTTTAATATACTCATTTACATTGGATTTTTTTATCTTGATGATTCATAGATTCATATTTAAAATGTTCCTGATGAATGTAAAAAAAAATCTATAAAATTCAGTATGACCCTCTTTACTAATGATTTACTGATCAACCTGCAAATATTTATTGAACACCCACACCATATAGAAGAAACCATGCTAAGTATTAGAGATCTACTAAGAAAATATATGGCTTTGTTAGCTAGCAAAATGTAGTAGCAAAACTCACTCAATTCAAAAGATAAGTAACAACTAGATATAATAATGATAATAGCTGCCATTTTTTGGCACCTACTAAAATAACCAAAGTGACCTTACATTTATTAGACATTTCCTTTTTTTTAAATTTTATTTTCTATATAGCAAGGTCAGTGCCAGGTATTTGTTCCAAATTATATCTAATTTAATCCTAATAATCTGGGGCGCCTGGATGGCTCAGTCATTGGGCATCTGCTTTTGGGCTCAGGTCATATCCCAGGGTCCTGGGATTGAGCCCCACATCAGGCTCCCTGCTCAGTGGGAAGCCTGCTTCTCCCTCTCCCATTCCCCCTTATGTTCCATCTCTTGCTGTGTCTCTCTGTCAAATAAATGAATAAAATCTAAAAAAAAAAAAAAAATCCTAATAATCTTGTAGGGATTAATCTTCACTTTACAGATGAAAAAATGAGGCTCAGAACTTTATCTACAGACATACAGAGACAGAGATGCCTTTCATTCATAACTCTATTTCCCTGAAATAAAGCCATGCCACCATAGAAAGACGCCATAGCTTGGTCTCACTGGAATGCACTCTGCATTCACACTTTAGTATTATGAGGGGATTAGCTAATTACACCAGTTCTCAAAAGCATACTGGCCACCAGGCACAGCACCAGGCCCTGGATCAGACATGAATCAACAGCAGAGTCCCTGTCCTCAGAGCACTCACTGCCTAGTTAAGGAGCAGAAACATTAAGACCATTATCCATACCAGTGCCCATCCAGAAGCCACAGGGGCAAGATGGGGGGGGGGAAGGGTTGGGGAATGCGGACTGTTAGCTGGCTGGACTTTGCAGGTCCAGGAGGCATCTGAAAGATCAGAGTACAATTCTTAGCAGAGGTAACCGCCTGAACAATACTTTGGAATTATGGAAGCCTGGGATTTGCCTGGAGACAGTGGAATCCTTTGTGCAAGAGGGAATGCTATACCTTCAATGCTGGATTGAGCTCCAACCAGTCTTTCCTGCCATGTTAGGGAATGTGAATTACATTTGGTAAGCAATGAGGCACCTACCGAACAGATAACTTGTTTTATAACTTGGGCTTTCAATTTTTTATAACTTAGGCTTCTAATTTTTTTTCACTTCTGGTAAAATATAAACAAGTTATTTTCTTAACAAATTTGAAGTGTATAATCCAGTGCTATTGGATACAGCCATATGGTTGAACAACACTCCCAGCCATCTATCTCCAGAATGTTTTCATCATTCCAAACTGAAATTCTGTACCCATTAAAACAATAACTCACCATTCCTTCTTGCCCCCACCCCATGGCGACCACTGTTCTACTTGAATTTGACTATTCTATGTACCTCATGTAAGTAGAATCATACAATATTTGTCTCTGTGCACACCAGAGTTTTTAAAGCAGGGGGGTTACAGATTTAGACAGATGAATGACCGCAAAATCTTAAAACAGAAATTAAAGTATGACACCTTGTGCTTAAACACTTCAGGGACAATTCAAACATGAATAAAATCCATACTCCACATTGTGGCCTAAAAGATCCTGCACAACTTGGCTCTTTCTTATCTCTCCATCCCCATCTGCACCACTCTCCCTCTCTCCTTCTAGCTGCTCTGATTTTTGTCTTTCTTTTTCTACCCCAAACTCTTTCCTGCCTTCCGAGCCCTTGCCCTCCTTAGAATTAATTTCACCCATCATTCAACAGATATTTATTGAGCATGTACTATATGCCAGGCACTGTTTGGCCCAGGGAACAGAGACAAAATTCCACCCCATCATGGGCTGATGTTCCAGTGGAATGCTCTTCTACCAACACCTGAGATGGCTGATCTGTCTCCTTTGGTTAGAGAGAATAAGGGAGACCTCTCTGGGGTCTAGACTGGCTGGTGCAGGGCTGAAGTGGGAGGGAGTGGAGCCAGGAAGGCGGACAGGCCAGGCAGGCAGTGATTTCAAGTGGGCCAACCCAGAGAGGAAGAGGGCGTGAGCAGTGGGGCCAAGAATGTCAACATGGGGAGGAGGAGGAGAATTCTCAGCACGGGGTAACTGGATGGAGGAGGTCGGGAAGGTTCCCGGCTAGGTGGCTGCTGATAGAATGGGCGCTCAGCATGTGTTTATGAACCTGGTTCAAGCTACTCCTCTTTGCCTTGGTTCTGTTTGGTGTTGCATGTATCTGTTGTGAGACCCAGGAGATATCAGTGACTCTCATGGGACTCTGGTGGAGGCTGGGCCACATACAGATAGTTCCTAACACGGTGGCAAAACCCTGTGCTCACTCAGTGATACGGGTGGGTGAGGCGCCACGGCCAAAGGCAAGGTGCCCGCAGCGGATGTGGGCGGGTCGGTCTGCTCCCTCCGACTCTGGTCACCATGAGTGGAGAGTGGAGGGGGGGCTTGCCCTCTGACTCTGAATTTCCAACACCAAACACAGTCCTTGTTTGTTTCATGTGTTCGTGAATAAAAGCACAGATGAATGCATGAGTGGGTGCCGGCCAGATGTTTTCCCTTGTCCTCTCCCTTGCCCACACATCCCAGAGCATCCTCCCAGGCCTCTCAACTCCTCTCCTTATACACCCTCCTCTGTGTTATCCCAGAGAGAAAAACATTGGAACTAGGAGCTGGCATCTGGGTGACCCTGAATAAGTGGTTTAACCTCTCTGAGTCTCCGTATTCCCTCTATTAGATGGGTCGTGGGACTAAAGGTTTTCTCTAGACCTCTCTTATCTCTGCTGTTCGCGGGTTCTGCGTCTTTTCCCTGTGTGTGCCTGGTTCTGCCCCTTCACACCAGGTCCCCCTGCCTTCCCCTTACAATGGCCATAAGGAGAGCAGGAATATATACTACTAGTTATGTTATTGAAATGGAACTTAGTTTCCTGTTCTCAACTTTAAAGGTAATGCTACCATATTACCAATTTACATTCCTCTTTTCTCTCTTACTCTACAAGTATTTTTAAGTACTGACTCTGTATCATGCTGAGAACAAATCACTGAAGAAGTAGGACAGGTTCCCTTCCTGGAGCTGTCGATCCATTGGGACAATTTCCTATTAACAAAGAATTTAGAAACCCAGCAGTTGGAACTCATGTACATAGATTATCTTCATAAATGCTCGTGTTTTCCACGTTACTATGTGTACATAAAAATTCAACAAATTCATTTTTTTGTTCAATATAAAATCACGTAATCATTTTGAGCCTTCCCTGCCTCCCCCCCTTCACCACCCCCCCCCCCACTGTATCAAGTTATCATTTGACTGAGTTAACCTGTTGCTTTGTGCTTGTTTGGGTTACAGTCAGTCTTAGTACAAGTATATGAAGTCTTTAGTCCCTTAAGTTGTCATTGTACTTATCAGAAACCTATAATATTTTTAGGAAGGTGGAGTGATATACACAGATTGGAAAATGGAAAGAGACCCTGAAACTGGCCGATTGATGAGTAAGTTTTGATGATTGCTCTGTTATGAGTAATTTATTCCTTTTTTTTTCCCCAAGATTTTACCTACTTGAGAGAGAGAGAGAGAGGAGATCGAGGAGGGGGAGGAGCAGAGAGAGAAAGAAGCAGACTCCCCACCCCCCCAAGCAGGGAGGAGTCACAGGGAGCCCGACGCAGGGCTTGCTCGATCCCAGGACCCCGAGCTCATGACCTGAGCCACAGACACTTAAATGACTGAGCCACCTATGTGCACCTGTTATTCCTTTTTACAAAGTGCTGAGTAACCCTGGCCTTGCTGATGGGAGGGAAGGCACTTAAGATCCTGTCTCTGCACTTACTCAGAGTGAGGGCCTCAAACAGCAGCCCTTGGGACCCCGTTAGAAATGCAGAACCTTGGACCCTACCCCAGGCCTGCTGAATATCAGAATATGGATTTTTAATAAGATTCACCTGGTGATTTGTTTTCACCACCATCCCCCAATTTGAGGAGTACTGATCTATGATTGCTTAAATGACCAAGAGAGTTGGACAATGAAATTTAAAAAAAAAATGTGTTTCAATAATTCAACAATCTGGCAACTCATCTAAATGAAAAATATTAATGCGAATTATAAACTAAATTGACAATGATCTTGATGACGTCAGAACAGTATGGAGAAGTAGCTACAGGACTTCCTCTCGGTCTGAGCCTGGTGTCCAGACTCTGGGCAACTGAGCCAGGGTGTGGGGATCACACCCGGCTGAGAGCAGGAATCAAGAGTTCAGGCTCCCTAATAAGCCAAGCTCCCTGTCAAGGCTTGGGGCCCTAAGATTCACTATGATTACAGCTGCTTCCTTTCAAGCTTTGGGTTTGATCATGGCGTGAAAATGTATTTGAGCCACACTTCACAATGCAGAGTGACGGTAAGCACAGGAAGAGGCCTGCTGGGACAGCTGGCATACCTGGAGCGGCCAGGCTAGGTCTGCAGAAGGGGAGCTGATCTTAGGACAAGCGGGCCTGTGAGTGACTGATCGGGGCCAGAGGTCAGAGATAGAGCCTGCAGGGGACCGCTGCTGGGTCTCAGGTCTCTGCCTCAAACTTCACCGCCTCCACTTCTGTCTACTGAGTCGAGCTCTACAGACTGGAGTCTGCCTTAGACCCGGGAAGGCGTGCTTTCTCAGCATTGCCTCCAGGGCAGCCATATTAATCTGGAAACGAAAGCACTCCTAGTTTTCTGACGTAGAACCTCTCACTAGAAACCCAAATGTGTGTTATTGCTAAGAGGAGGGCATTGAGAGAGAATTAGATGTGATCTAAGGTAAGGTCAAGTGCTTGCAGAACTGAGACTGATTTTCTACTTTCCATTCATTTCTAATTCCAGGATTTAAAAGTTGAACTCAAAATTACATATTGGATATAATGAATTATATTCAGCTACTTTTATGCTTATTCACATATCTGTTTATTTACCAATTCATGAGTATTAATTGTGTATGGGCTGCATGCACCTGGCAGCTGTCTCCACTGTACCACTGGGACACAAGTGGAGATCCTGATGCTGTGACTTGGTCACACCGGTTCTTCCTGGTTTCAGAGATGTTCTTAGGCCCTTACCATGTGCCAGCTTCCTAAACTGCTTTTGAGGCAGACCCTGACAAACAGGTTTAGTTATTTATTTTAAATTTTATTCCATTTATAGAATAACCAATGACAATAAACTTAAAAACCAAGAACTTTATGATTAAAACTCACTAATGTTGTTTGTTTGTTTGTTTGTTTCTGAGAGAGAGAGCAAGAGGGCATGAGCAAGGGGTAGAGACAGGCAGAAGGAAAGGGAGAGAGAAGATCTTAAGCAAGCTCCATGCCTAGTGTGGAGCCCAACACAGGACTTAGGTTCAAGACCCTGAGATCATGACCTGAGACGAAATCAAGAGTTGGACGCTTAACTGACTGAGCCACCCAGGCAACCCTTGTTCTTTCTTACTTTCATTCATTCATCAAACCATTATTGAGAATCTATTCTATGCCAAGCACTAGGGATATAAAGATGAACAAGATATTATCCTCCCCCAAAGGAGTTCCTTGATCTATTAGAAAAGTCAAACACGTAAACAAATGAGGACATTACACTGTTTAGTGCTATGGCTAGAAACAAACACAAAGTGACATGGGAAACCAGGAAGGAACCAACTCTCTTGAGTTATTAAGAAGGGGCCCTACTGAAGAGAGATACAGTTGAGCTGTGTCTTGAAGGGTGGATTGCAATTTTGCAATTGGAGAAAGACATGCCGGCTAGAAGGAATAATAAAAGCAAAAAAATGGAAACCCAAAGAGCAGTGGACAACTAAGAAATAGGGAGTTCTCCTAGCTAAAGCATAGCAATAGAGAGGGCAGCAGAAGAGGGGCCAGGAAGGACAACGAGTCCAAATGGCTAAGAGCCTTGAGTGCCTACTAAGCTTTGAACCTTATCCTAGTATAATCAGTATAGTCAGCCACCAGTATAATCAGAATATCACTCTGGCAGGAGAGGAAGGGCTGGATTAATTTATTGGTGGGACTTACAATGGAAATAGGATGACCACTTGCAAGAATCTAGATGAGAGATGGAGAGGACTCAGTGTAGGCTTGGTACAGCAGAGGAAATATGAGAGAGACTTAGCAGTCAACATGCCAGGATTCTGTAATGAATGGGATGTAGGCTGGTAAAGAAGAAGAGTTGCTTTTAATTTCTTGGCATTTGGTTCATTGCAAAAAAAAAAAAAAAGGGGGAAATAGCTATAACCACTTACTAAAAGGATACTTTAAAATCATCATAATACTTTAAAATACTTTAAAATCATCAGTCAAGCATTTTGCAACGTGGAAAGCCAAACAATACTGTTATTCCCATTGGATAATGGCCGAACCTCAGAGGAAGTCAACGTTTAGAGCCTCTAAACTGTGCACTGCTTGCCCTAATTACATCCATGAACTGGCAATGTTTTCCTTGAGAGCTACCAGTCTAATGCTTTTTGTAAACACCGTGGAGTGGACCTGAGTTGAGATGAGGCAATTACTGGGATGCAATCCTTCTTGATTTCCTAGGGACCCCATGTGCTTATCGACAACAGGGCAGGAAGGAGAATTTCCTCCTCTAAGAAAAAGCTTCTGAAAGACAGTAGTACCCTGAATGAGATCTATGTGATAAAGAAGGCTAAATCAATCAAAATTTCCAGATGATTTAAGTGACAAGCCAAGAAATGAGGGCTGAATGATGACAATTGACATAATTACTTCATGTATTCTGCTCACAAATCAGCACATGCCACACATCACGCATTCTGCCAAGTACTTTCCATGGATTAGCTCATTTCATCTTCACAGCAACCCTGGGGTGTAGCCACCAGCTTCACCCGGGTTTGAACCTAGGCCGTCTGCACTTTTAATCACATCACTGTACTGAGTCCTCCATTAGATAATGATTCTGGAAACTACTTCTTTGTTTATTGTAACTTTCTCATAGCAACTTGGCCCGGGGCTTCTGCTACTCCATTTAATAACTTAAGGACAGCTCTATCCATTGCTAGATGGAGCTAAAGGTCCCTAAAAGGACAAAAGGAAGGAAAAGATGTGGGCTGAGAACATTTAACATATTATTTTAAAGTATAAATCTTGGTGGTTGTTGATCTTGCTATCACTGGTAATCATTACATTCTGCAGAGCTCTACCATGAATGGCCCTGCTCACCAGAGTGAGGTGATGTCTAGGGAAGCCCCACTATGGAAAGGGAAAACCAGGCTCTGAGAAACAACAGTGGCAACAAGAAGAAAGCTCCTGACTTCCAGGGCTTTCCTGACTGTCCAGGAATCTTCCAGATTGCTTCAAGATGGCCTTAGATGTATGTTTCCTATGCTATCTTCAGGATAGGGCTTCAGTTGGAGGAAAATAAGTCTTTTTTTTTTTTTTTTAATCCAGGAAAGCTACATTTAAATTTTTTGTTTATTTTTACTTTCTATAAAATTTTAAATTGTGATAAAATACACATAAATGTGAAATGTACCATCTTAACCATTTTTAAGTGTATAATTCTGTACTATTAAGTACCTTCACATTGTCATGCAACCCATCTCCGAGACTGTTTCCATTTTGCAAAACTGAAACTCTGCACCCATTAAACACTAGCTGCCTGTTCCCCTCTACTCTCAGCATCTGGCAACCACTATTTACTTACACTATTTGCTCTCTCTGAATGTGACAACTGTAGATACCTCATATAAGTGGATTTTTTTCTGCTTAATATCCCATTGGGGTTCTGAGAGGGAAAAAAAATCCAGCTTTTACACAGCTATCAAAATGATGGGGTTCACAATAAGTTCATGGTTTGGTTATAAGGTAGCCAGATATTATGGTTTGGACTGGATAGGACATTTCTTCACGGCCATCCCTGAGGTGGGCGGGGGCAGCAAAGAGTAGGGAACAGCCAACTCTGTAGCCAGGTCTGGGGTAGAAGAGACCCAAGCAATGGGGGGTAGACAGCCTAGGGGAAAGGAGGACCCACAGGCTGGAGCAGAGACTAAAGAGAATTCTTGATCTTAACATCCACGCCTGACTCCCCCAGTCTTCCCAGTTGCAATAAATGGAAACTCCATGGAGTCAGCTGCTCCTACCAGAACCTATCATTCTCAACCTCCCTATTCGAGTCATCTGGAAGTATTGTCAATTCCAGCTTGCAAATATTTCATGATCATCTACCTTTGTCTATTGTACCTTCAACCCAGCTACCATGCTCTCTTACCAGAACTACCTCGTAAGGTGTCTCCTCTTTTCTTTTACCTCTCTCTAATTCGTTCTCTTCACAGCAGTCAGAGAATCTTCAGAAATCAGTCAGATTGTCTTTTGGCCTAAAGGACTCATTGAAACACCTCATGCAGAGAATATAATCTAAACTCCTTTCCTACAAGGCCCTGTGTGGTCTGGGCCCTCCTGGTCCCCATCTGTTTCATATGTCTCACCCTGGGATTACCAAACTTCGGTTTTATTGCCTTCCTCAAATTTATAAAGGCACTAAGCACTTCTCTCCACAGGACTTTGGTTTGTATTGTTCCCTCTGTCTGGAATACTTCTCCACATTAAAATCTTCCCACACCAATGTGCTACTTAGGACTAAATGTCTCATCTTCAGAGAAGCCTTCTATGATGTCCCTTATTACTTTTTCTTGTAGTTTTTCCCACCATAACACTTTTAACATTTTTTAATGCATTTTTAAATTATATACTTGGAGATTTGTTTATTGGATATTGGATTATTTATTGGGTATCTGTCTTTCCCATTAGACTATAAGCTCCACGAGGGCAGGATCATGTTCATTTATTAACCACTGTTTACCTAGTCACCTATAGTACCTATAGATACATATAGGCAATCCATAAATATTTTTTGACCAACGAAATTAGTTAATGAGTGAGTAAATGAATAAGACATGAAGTATTCCTTTGAGCTAGAAAAATGGCCTTGATGGAAATTCCCTGGACTTTCCATAAAAAGAGGAAGAGCTGTCCCTTGACAGATTCATTTACCCCAACTGACCTCTTGTTGTCTATGCTTGGATCCCATTAATCATGACCCAGCCATCCACTGGAATTCTGTCCATTCTTCATGCAGGAATATAAACACTATTATTAGAGATGAAATGGCCTTTTCCATCCCAACAGCAAAGAAGCCAGTGAGCCTCTACACTGTCCACGATGGAGCTGTCCACACTGTTCAGAGGTCCCCTTTTTACAAGGACATTATCCTCACCATTGGGGGATGGAACGTGGCCATCTGGAAAGAAGGTGTTATGGTGAGTTGCCTGCAAAAGGGAAGAGTGGGTGTGTGGTCCTTTGTTACTGAGGAAGACAATGGGAACAACAGACTGTTCTGACATAACAGTGCCTTGGGGGCACTTTTTAGAAAAACTAGAACAGATGGCTTGGGTTCCAGCTTGCCAGCAGATTGTATGCCTTTCCAAAACACAACCATTTGCTTTTCTTCCCTGAGGGAAGAAAACAATATTTACCAGTCTCTTGTTCTCTAATGCCTACAAATCTTTTCTTCAAAATCCGTCTTGTGGGTGGTTGATTTGCTTTATGTTTTTTTTCCTTCCCTTAAAATATACCATGGGGGGACGCCTGGGTGGCTCAGTTGGTTGAGCAGCTGCCTTTGGCTCAGGTCATGATCCCAGCATCTTGGGATCGAGTCCCGCATCGGGCTCCTTGCTCCGCAGGGAGCCTGCTCTTCTCTCTGCCTCTGCCTGCCTCTCTGCCTGCTTGTGTTCTATCTCTGTTAAATGAATAAATAAAATCTTTTAAAAAAAAAATATACGATGGGATGCTGGTTACCATGAAACCCAAGGAGAAGCTCTGGGTCTGTCACCTTTGCTTCTGCACCAGGAATATGTCTACAGCTTCAGAAAGTGGGAGTAAGAAAGCTAAGGGGTCCATTGCCAAGAGACCAGAGATGTGCATGGGCTGCAGTTAGGCTGTGGCAGGACTCTGGCAGTTAGGATTAGGGGAGAACCTGCTTCCAGGCAAAGAGAAGCTAACCTGCCAAAAACTGGAAAGACTGATAAAATCCAGTGAAGCAAGGGTGTGGGGAAATCAGCAAGACAGGTCCCTTTGGTGTGCAATTTAAGATTATCAAAATCTAAAATATATCTCTATTTCATAGCTGTAATACATACATTCTTTGAAAAAGTAATATGTGCATTTATATATATAACATTTATATGAATATATATTCTTTGAATAAAGTGAATAAAAATACACATATATTCTTCAATAAAGAATGTATATATTCTTTAAATAAAGTGATAAAAAATATACATATACATATATACAGTCTGGGACTCTAACTTACACAAATACTTGTGTGAATTTGTGTACGAGTCTGTCATTGAAATAATGGGAAACTACTTAAAATGCCCATCCACAAAAGGACTTCTACTTCATATCAATGTACTTCAGTATGTCTGATTTTTTTTTTTAGAGTGAATAAGTATCAGTTTTGTTGTTAAAGAAAAATAAAGTTAGGCAGGATTGTCCACAGACTATTCGGGGGCCAAGAGCCTGGTTATCCACAGAAATGGAAGGAGCTGGGCCAGGTGTGCAAGAACAGGATAAGGAGTTCATGAATCTGAGATAGTCTTCATTCCCCACAGGGAAGTTTCTCACGCATGTCTCAGAGGGTAGTAAAGAGCTCCACAGTTTAGTCTCTGCAGCTAAAAGTAGATGGATGAGTACATCTGCTTCTCAGGTGGAGCATGACAGTAAGAAGAGGGCACATTCTGGTCTTTTCTCTCTCTATCAAAACCTCCCAAAGTGGGCAAATTACCCCACAATAAATAAAAGAGAAGCTGATCTTGTAATGCTTTGCTGGTCTAAAATCTCTTCCAAACGATATTTACAAGCCACTGGATGCAGCTCACGGCTGGAACTGACTTTTTATTTGCTTTTTTTTTTTTTTTTTTCCTGGCTGCCAGAGTTGTCTCCATGGGAAATAGACACCTGACGGCAAAATTAAAGTAGGGGTAAAATTTCCTTTTAATCTTTACTTATCTAGTGCTCGCTTAGGCAGCACATATAATAATAATCTTTACTTATCTAACATCCACCAATCTCCAGCTCGACTGGAAGGTTGATCTTTTCTAAAAAGCATCTAAAATAAGGGGGGAAATGTTATAAAAAACACACAG
The DNA here is from genome assembly GCA_028533885.1 of Nasua narica. Taxonomy (NCBI): domain Eukaryota; kingdom Metazoa; phylum Chordata; class Mammalia; order Carnivora; family Procyonidae; genus Nasua; species Nasua narica. Next base: position 63,646,842 of record CM052798.1, read on the forward strand.
GAAGGAAAAGAGTTGGCATTAATTAAAATCCTACAAGAAAAAGAATTAAGACTTTAGAGCAGGCATATTGTGCTGGTCCATGATCATAGCCCTTTGAATTGTACTTAAAGAAAATCATTGTGACTACACCTCAGGTAATAACAAAAGTTTTCATGTGTCCTTTTAACAATTTGTTTAAAGAACGGACCCCTCCTTCAGTCGTGCTGTGCACCAAAAAGGTACACCGCAGGCCACTGGTCCCTGACAAGGCCTGGAGTTTTCTACATTGGCCGAGAAGATGGATACATCGACATCTGGGACCTTCTGGAGAAAACTCATGAGCCAGCCCTGTCACAAAACATCTGCATAACTATGATCACCTACATCAAACCCTGGACCTTCTCTGGTGTGTTAGTTCTAATTCAATGACTTAAGTTATTTTGCTTTGGGGGGTAACTCAGGAACAATTTGACATTCATCTGGAAAGTCTCCAATATTTTTTTCTCAAGTTTTGCCCAACCCATCCAATCCTTTCTCTTCCCTTCCTTCCCCTTCCTTCTTGCACACAAACTTTGGGTACAACTTGAGTTTCTCTTGTTATTTTCTTTATCGACAATTATTTCTGAGACATAGTTAGTATGACAAGCAGAGGCTGATTTTGAACAAACCACACAATGAAAAGCACCCATCTCATCTTCTCCAGGTCAGACAGGGTGATCCCTAAATCTTGGTACCTTTTGCTGCTTCTTTCCCAAATAGAGTAATTCTTATATCTTTAGTTTTACGTTATGTCACAAATTTTCAATATTTTATCATTTTTGTGGCTTTTCCCTGGACAGTATCAAGCAATTCTTTTCATGAGATAAAATGACCCTCTGGGGTCATTTATCTATTTAAACTTTTTAACTTTTGAACTAATTATGAGGGAAAAAAAACCAACGTATAACAAAGCAAACAGAAATTCAAGGATGTGTCCTTGGAAAAGCAATTTATATCCTTCATCCCTATTTCTCTGTTTTACCCAAGCACTACTTTCTATGTAAACCCAGTATATTTGCCTCTTTTTAAAGAAGTTTCCCTTTGTTTCCAAAGGTATGCAGACGTAAAATTGTCTTCCTATCTTTTTCTGTCTCAGAAACATTCTGTTTAGAAATTTCAGTCTTTAGAATTTCTAGAGTGTCACATTCTGGCTACCGCTTAACCTTATATGTGACCAAGTGTGGGTTTTTTTTTTTTCCCATCTTTGCTATAAAACATTGCTTTTGTATACATCCAAGGATTATGAGTCTAGGATTTAACAATTTAAACCAAATCCTCTGAAAATGAGAAAGAGAAAAAAACCCCACATGATAAGCTAGAAAATGAAAATTCTTAAACACATTTGTACTTTATATCCATTTTCAATGATCAAAAGAAGCGATCTGTTTTTATAAGGAAAATGGTTCTGGCTGTGTCTTTGAAATTCATCTGGATCATGGCATCCTTCAGCCCTTACTGAGTCTGTGGTGAAAACTGGCTTCATGGTTTTTCCTTGAAAATCTTTCCCTGTGTTATCCCCACTTTCTACTCAAGTCTGCCCAGCTACACAGAGGGTCAGCCTCAGCTAGGAGCCACACTCCTTACATAAGCACCAAGAAGACAAGATTTGAGGTGGGCAGGGTGGCTGACAAAGGCTCAGGGTCTCGGTTTTCATTTCATCAACTGGAAAAAATGATGTTTACATACTAGCTAATATTGTCGTCAGTCATGAATGTCTAATGAAGATGCCAAGATTATCATAATCCCAGCAGGTCTTTTGGGAGATCACTAAAACACATTTCATGTTTAACCTCCAGGGTGACTTTCTGTCCCCCCCACCCCATTTTTTGGATCTTTCAGCTAAGCAGCAATTTATAGCCATAGCTGATTATTATGGAACACTGCATATATTGGAAATTCCGTGGACATTAAGTCACCCTTCCACCAATGAGGTCAGTACCTTTTGGCTCTGAGCATTTATGTGACCAGATATGATTGAGGCATGTTTTAAAAGTGTGTTCAGAAATGACAGCATTTTTGCTCTGTAAGAAAACCAAAGAATCCTACAATCCCAAATAAGGAATGTATTTCTGTTGTATGAGTTAGATAACTTGAAACCACAGAAAAACACATGGGATGAGAGAGAGGGCAAGTAAATGAAGCCCAGAGTCAGAAAAGAATTGATTTAGGGATTCGTAAGATGTTATTTTCAGGTTGTAACTGAAGCACAGGAAACCTATTTCAGTGATGCCCTTCCCAGAGGCCCAGTTGACATTTTGGTACATTTCTCCATCGCCCACCTCCACCCCATCTTCCTCCAACTTGGTCGACTGTAGGCAGATGGCCGGGGGGAGGCAATATTCTGTCCTTCCATAGACACCACCAACAGGTGTCAAGTAATGTTAATAATAAGGTGATAAAAAGAAAATCAGTGAATAGAGATATGTAAATATATATACAACCAACATTAAATATATAGATTGCAATCCGCCACAAGTCCTAACAGCCTACCTACTGGCAAGCAGAAAAGTTTCCATCCCCTTACCGCTTTGCCCAAGGTCTCTTCTGACTTCACTGCTTCGGTTCTTCTGTGCACACACAAAGTCCTCCAGGGAACTCAGCCCCCCTTACTGTTCCTTTAGAGTTTACACGGATCTCCTCATCTGGGTTTTCCAAGTCTGGTTGATGATGTGATACTTTCCTGGGGCTTAGAAGTGAGAAGCAAGAAAAGGGGAAAAAGCCATCCCTGAGTATTTCTTTTACAAAATTACAGTTTTTTTTTTTTTGCAGCTCTCTCCTTCCAACCCCACTCCCCTTATGGAATTCTCCAATTTGCAGGGCCCTGAACCTTAGCACAGTAGCCCCCGTGTTGAGCCTAGCTCCCCTGGTAGTGGGCCTGCGAGTGGGACCCCAAAGTGGGTAAGCCAGCTAGTGAATCACAAGCAGCAGCAATTCTTCCAGAGCCTTGTGAAGAATATGGGGGCTTCCACCTGGGCCCCCCTCTCACAGGCCTGGGCTTCTAACAGGTATCAAGCATGAACCACTACTTCGAAAGAGAAGTCAAGCATCTGGAATATGTAGAGCAACGCAGGAAAATTCGTGAGCAAGAAAAGAGGGAAATGGAGCTGGAACTTGAGAAGAAAAAAATTGTAAGTGAAATTTCAGAAACAAAAGCCATTGCCTTCCTTTTACCCCAGTGGAAACATGTATATTTGCCTTATCCCACAATTTGCATAGGAAAATTATGCCTTTTCACATTCTTCTCTTGTTCTCATGACAGTCAAGAGGGTATTTCTCTCATTTCCTAGATTACCATGAGTGACAACTATCAACTGGACACCTATCTAGATCCTATCCAACTTCACTTTCTGAAGTTTTCCATAATTTCCAAGTCCTTTAGATACAAAGGCATCTGAATATCATTCATAGATACAACGATTCAAAATTCGTAATCTTTCATTGCATAGAATTTTAACATCTGGTGAATGATACCTTAAAACAGGTAGTGCATGGGGCACCTGGCTGGCTCAGTCCAGAAAGCTTCCGACTCCTGATCTTGGAGAAGTGAGTTTGAACTCCACAGTAGGTGGAGAGATTACTTTAAAAAAATGTTTGTTTGTTTTTTTTTAAGAAAAACAGGTCATGCAGAAAGAGTGGGATATAGAGTCAAGACGCATGGGCTCAAATCCCAACTCCACCCACCACTACCAGCTACAAGATCAGGGGCAGGGCTCATGTCACTGCTGAGCTTCAGTCCTTGTCTTTACAATGGGAATACTGATAGCTACCTAGTAGGATTAGGGTTTCAGTTTCGGAACTGACAAAAGGTAGACTTTCAATAAATGGGAACCAGTAGGAAGACAGATGGATAGGAACTTTACTATAATATAATATTCAGGAACTATAAAATTTGAGACAGAGGAGAATTTGGTAGAGGACACAACTTTCTACCAGAAAGGAATCTAAAGCTCTGAAGGCCCTCACCTTCCTGTCTCCCAGCCTCTGTTTGACATGAACCCTGTCACTGTGGGCCTTCACTTGCCCACTGGGATTGGGGCCTTTGGATAGTCTGTGAATTCAGTTCTTCTCTCTCTCTCAGCAGAGGTCCCCTCAGTCCTCTCTCTTGCTCATTCCCTTCCTAGGCCTTTTGTCACCAGCAATTTCACCACTGGTTCCATTTATAGATTCCTTATAGGCAAATATATAACTTCCTCCAACACAATTATTCATGTGAGAGCATGAGCACATGGAATTCTTAATGTTAACATTACCACTGATAGATACATATTAGTGTAATAAAAGCAGAAGGCCTCACTTCAAAAGCATTGTTTAGTGGTGACAAGGTAAAAAAGAATACCAATCGATTAACTTTTCATCATTTTCCCTGCTGCAAAAAAACTGGTGTTGGTCTGTTCTTTTGCACACTTACAAACATTGGTTGAAATTCTGTGGTGGGAGATAACCCGACACCCTTCCTTTACACCCGCAATTACCCATGATTATTGTGAATGTTTAAATACCACAGCGATAGCTCCTAATCATCCACATCAGTTGGAAGCCAGTAGACTTGTGGAAAATCCAAAAATAATTTGCATATGAAATATTTTAAAAACACCTGAATAATATAATAATCATATCTTGAAATTATATCATGTACTTGAATTTCCAGAATGTCTCCAACTTCTTCCTGTAGCTTCATTTTCATTTGACATAGTACCCTCTTTATTTTTTTTAAAGATTTTTTAATTTTTTTATTTGAGAGAGAGAGAGAGAGCACAGGCAGGGGGAGGGGTATAGAGAGAAGCAGACTCTGCTGAGCAGGGAGCCCAACGCGGAACTCGACCCCAGGATCATGACCTGAGCCAAAGGCAGATGCTTAACTGACTGAGCCACCCAGGCGCCCTGACATGTTACCCTCTTTAAAGTAGAGCTGCCTCTTCTCACGTTTTCTCTGGAACTAGATTGGGGATAAGCAAATGGATTTAAAAGGGCTCCTCTGTTACATTTAGGATATGGAAAGCGTCACCAAGGAAAAACAACTAATGTGAGTGAGAAATACCTTTTAACAGGCAACCACTGATAAAAGGGAAAATGGGAACAACTGTAACAACCTCAGAGGACTGTAGTGGAGATTAAATGAGTTAAAATATTTCCAGCACTTAGCCAGTAAGTGGCACATAGACAATGGTAGGAAGTGTCCACTATTATGATTACAGAAGACAGGGGAAGATCACACAACCATCCCGCAAGGCTGGTCTTCACGAGTGCCCTGCCATTGCCAGGGATGAGGCTGTATGCATCAACCCACAGATCTGAAGGAAATCATACACCTATCTCTCTGCAAATATCAAGTCTGGATGCACCTCACTTCTTGAAAAATAATAGCAACTACAGCTCTAATAGCCTGTGAAATGGGAGTTTTTCTAACTGGACTTTCAGCTGGCGACCCAAAGCTAGAAAAAGTAGCAGTTTCTGTGTGATCTGTAAGCCATGCCATCTAAATAAGACTTAGTAGAGAGAGGAATTCGAAGGGATTCTGTAAACTCTAGTCAGTTATCCACACTCCAGGCTACACAAGGGAGAAGAGAATCATGGGAAAAAAGGAAGACTGAAAGAGGTAGAAGAGGGGATTTCTTCCTTCCCTTCCCCTTTCCCTTCCCCTTCCCCTTCTCCTTTCCTTTCCTTTCTTTCGAGGTGTCAAAGAACCATGTATTCTCCACTTCCCAGTTCTGCAAAACCAGACTCCATGAGACCTTCAGGGGACCGCTGCTAGAGAAGGGTTTCTGGCCAGGATGGACATCTGGCCTCTTCTCCTCTGGCAGGAGGCTTCCCAAGCCACAGAGATCTGCACACACAGTGTGGAGTCTCTCTGCCACTCCCTTTCAGAGCCAGCCACCCCTCTCCCTCTCTGCTCCAGAGATGCCCTCCTGCCCTCCCCCCAAATCCTCCCAGAGGGCAGTGGCTAGGCCAACTACAGCCCCTTCTTTTCTTTGGTATTTCTGTCAGTGCATTATTGGGATGATTTGGCTTTCCTCCCTCCCCGCCCCCAGAAAACGTATCAGAAATCAAAGGAACAGTTGGAGGCCGAATTGAAAATGGACTATGAGAATTACTTAGACCTGGAAAAGAACACCCTCATCAACCTTGGCTTCATAAAAGTGAAGGAGACAATGTCGTTCATGGACTTGTAGAAAAGCTTTCTGCAGGGGTGTTTTGGGGACTTTGTAGGACTTTCTTTTCTTTTTATTCATTATTTTTTATGTAAGGTAAACTAGCAAACTAAACATTAGATGGGTTTACTTATAAATATTAGTCTTTTATTTCACTGCTATTAAAACTTGCTTTACAACAATAAGATCTGTTTTGATTTTTGGATTGAATGTATACTGAACTTTTTACTGAATATGAAGTTTACCAATAACAAAATTTTCATTTTACCAATAACAAAATTTCATCTTCCTAGAGTAACCCCTTCACCCCCAGTCCTTGACATCTATTTAGAGCCCATATTCCCAGAGAGAAGTGGAAATCAAACTTTGTTCCCAGTTTTCACGTTGCTTTTGGTTGTCCCTCCAAACAGTGCCCCCCCCACCGCAAGCCCTGCACAGATTGTAGGGCTATGTGCTAAACACAGTAGTAGAAAATCGAATCCAGGAATATATGTATAAAGAAAGGATACATAAAGGTCATGTTGGGTTTACTCAGGGAATACAAGGTTAACTTAACTGTAGAAAATTAATCAGACTGATTAAAGGAGAGAATTTATGATACCAAATGGATGCAAAAAATGTGATAAAATTTGACATCTGTTCATGATAAAACAATAAATTTTTAGCAATTACAAAAAGGAGGGGACTTCCTTCCTGTGATGTGGAGTGTCAAAACAATCCTATAATAACATCGTACTTAATGTGAAAAATTAAAAGCTTTCTTTTGAGATGTGGAACAACACAGTGCCCCCCGCCCAACATGTCTTCTAGTCAATGTTGTACTGGGGGGTTAACCAACATGGGCACAGAAAGGAAAGGGCATGTGAAACAGTTGCCCAAGAGCTTGGCATGTCTCAACCAGAGGTTCATGTCACAGGAAAGTGACTGGCATGGGAGCTGGGGTTGCAGGAGAGTAGCAGGAGATGGAAAAAAGTAGCTTAGAGCCAGATTGTGAAAGCTCTGGGAAACCCAGCTAAAGAAGCTGGATTTAGAGGTTGCAGATAATGAGGAATTAATAGAAGGGTGAAGCAGGAAGGTGACACAATCAGCTTTATTTTTAGGAAGATAAGGGGTGGATTGAAGTTGGGAGAGTCCAAAGGCAGGAAATCTTATTAGGAGGCAGTAGTAGTGGTTGAAGTTAAGAGATTAACACATGCTCTACTGAAGCTTGATGTGAAAAGGAACATGAAAGACAGGTTGGATGGGGAATGCAAGACACAGAATGATGCCAAGGCTTATAAATTAAGTTGCTGGAGGACATTAAACTCAAAGTTATTTACCTCAAAATTCAGGTAGATATTATCATTTAAGCATCTGTGTGCCTTTAGACAGATGACTTTTCCTGTGAAACAGATTCCCCTAATAACCTGTTGGGTGAGAGTATTCACTTTGCAAAGTTTCGCAAGGGGTAAATGAGCACCTGTGTGTAAGGCGGCAGCGCCCCACATATATTAGTACCATTGTTATTGGATTGTCCCAGGACTCAGCCTTGCACTGGAATGAATTTTCCTTTCCTCCCTCCCTTCCTTCCTTTCTTCCTTCCTCCCTTCCTTCTTTCCTTCCTTCCCTCTCTCTCCCCACACTATGTCTTATGTAAATACATTGTCTCATAACTTTAACTATACATATATCCCTGGCATGAACTCCTCCCACAAAATCAAGAGCTGTATATCCATTTGACTGCTTAATATCTCCACTTGAATATATAGTAGGTATCTCAGATTTAAACATATCCAAAACTGAGTGCCTAGATTTCCCTCCAAAATCCATTCTCCCTGTAGTCCTCCCAGTCACCTTGCTTTCGGTTAGTTACTTAGGCAAAAATCTTGTTGTCATCCATCATTTTCCTCTTTCTTTCACAATCCATACCTTCTCTGTGAACAAATCGTGTTGACCACAGCTTCAAAATACATCCAGAACCTGTTCACTTCTCCTTCCTCACTGCTACCGCCTTGGTCCAAGCTATTGCCATCACCAGCTTGGATTTTTGCAGTAGCCTCCTAACTGTTCTCCTTGCTTTCCACTTGGCCCCCCTTCAGTCTCTCTCTCTCAGCAGCAGGCAGATGGTATTTTTATTTTTATTTTTTTAATATTTTATTTGGGGGGGGTGGAGGGCAGAGGGAGACGAAGAATATCTAGCACACTCCACACTGAGCACAGAGCCTGACACAGGGCTCAATCTTACAACCCTAAGATCATGACCTGAGCCGAAATCCGAAGTCCCATTCTCAACCGACTGCGCCACCCAGGCTCCCCAGACAATGCTTTTAAATGGAAGGCAGAGGCTGTCCTTCTTGGAGCTCCTCCTTGGCTTCCAAGCTCACTCAGAGTATGAGCCAAAGGCTCTACTGGGACGTGCAAACCCTCATCTGATCAGGCTGTCACTGTCACCCTGGTTTCATCCTCCCCTATATCATGCCACCGCAGTCATGCCGGCCTTCTCCAATTCACCAAACGTACCAGGCATATTCCCGTCCCAGGACATTTGTGCTTTCTATTCTGCACTCTGCCCAGTAATTTTCCCTATTTTGTTTTCACGTATTTTCCCAAAGGAAAAAAAAAATGTTTTGAGTGCCTACACTGTGCCTGGCTCTACAATTTTAAACAGGGTGTTCACGGTATGTGTTACTGGGAAGGCAACATTTGAGCAAAGACCTGAAGAGGGTGTAGTCTTCCAGGAGAAGCATTTTCATAACTCAGTCTTCCGTCCCCACCTCACCAGACTTCTGCTTAGGTCTCTTGGACAGAACTGCATTGTGTGGACACCTCTTAGTGCAGAAGAAGCTGGGACCGTGAAGAACAAGAAAGTCATGATTGCGTGCCAGAAGCCATTACCTGGGGCTGGCTGGTTGTTGTCTCAAACAAAAGCAGGGTTCTAATAGCATAGAAGAAGGGAGTAATGGATGTTGATTATCAAATAAAGAGCTTAGTGTAGTGCCTGGCATTTAGCAAGCAGTAAGTTTTTGCTTCCATGTCACCTAATCTACAAATACAACACAATTATAATATTCTTGTTATAGAAACTAAACATGGGGTTCATCTGGCTTCTGATAGCAGTTATTATCAGTTCAGTATGATATTTATATCACGTATTTATAATCTTAGTTTTCCTCATCATCTTAGCAGCCTATGGCCACCAGTGGGGTTACATAAATAGCCACAGCCCAAGTTTCATGGGATCTTGCCCCACCTGCTTATCTGGTATCTCATCTTTCTGCAAAGCACCCCCAAGTGTGTCTTGTAGCTGCTGGGATGAGGGTTGACTCATATACGTTTAAAAACAAGCCTACAACTATCACACCCTCAAGGCTCCCTTCTCTCAATATGCTAGAGCGCCTAATGGCCTGTAACATGGCAGAAGGTGCTGGGACAATGCCTTTGTGTCCGCATGAAGCTAACACCAAGGCATTACAAGATGTACAAGAGATTTATTGGAAGAGACAGCAAAAGAAGCCAGGGAGGGCCTTGAGACCTCAGTGCAAGTCTGGTGCATGTGAAAGGAGAGAGCGAAGGAAAAAGGTTTGGGTGGAATGATTCAGCTATTCAGAATGCTCACCCTTCTTGGACTCCAAGGCTTTGGAGCTCAGGCAAATGCACCGCGCTGCTTCCCTCTTCTCCGGGACGAGTTCTCCCCGAGGCTCTTCAACTCACACTGGGAGGCTCCAGCTGAGAAGCTAACTTCCTATAATGGGAAATGGAGGAATACCGGCCATGAATGAAAATCGAGTTAAGTGGTGTGCCTCCTTCTGGTTCCCATTGCTCCAGCCCTTTCTCCCACTGTCCATTCCTTCCCAACAGCCCTGTTGGGTTGATTCAGCCTTCTTTTTCTGCCCTTTAGTCTTTTGGTCTGGCATGCAGTGTAGTGAAATGAAAGAGGGCTATGGGATCCAGGCAGACCGGAGTCTGAATCCCAGCTTCGTCCCCCAAACAAGGGTACTGTCCCGTAGATTTGTTACGCCATCTGTAAATTGGGGGTGATAATTACTCCTACCTTACCCAGAGGTAATGTATGTAAAATGTCTGGCACTTTGTGGGTGCTTAATAAGTGTTGCCTTCTTGCTTAGCCTCAGATACTCTGCCCCCACAAACCCCAGAAAAAACAATGTTTCCTCTTTTGTCCTATGTAATCATCTCTGATCTTAACATTTTTGTTATTATTAACAATAATGTGAATGTCTCTCACTCTCAAGTATGACTTAAGCAGTGGCTCTGCACACCTAGTTTAATATTAGCCTTGATCATTTTAATATGAGACCAGATATGTTGTTCCCAGTATTTAAAATTTAAACAGCAGCTTTTTTTTTTTTTTGCAGAACTTAAAATGCTATGGCTACCTAAAAAATTACTCATTCTAATAATACTTGATTTATTTAGGTTAAATTTAATTATCATTCAGCTTTATAAGCTGCTTTTTTTACCCAACTAGAATTGTTGCATAATTAAAGGGGCCTATTTTTAGGTCCTCGGATAACCATATCATCAGGGTGCACTTGAGATGAAAAGGCAATTGACTCCAGCAGATGGTGGCCGGTGGCCTGGCTACACTTCCACAGCTTCACTAATCCACCACTGTCAATGATTAACATTTCCCTGTGCCCTCTACTCCCAAGCATTGCTTAGGGTAGGCGATCTTCCACCCCGTTGCTAGGATGCCATCGCCAGGTCAGATACCATGTAACCAAGCAGGGCTCCTGGGGTGGAAAATAAATATCTCAGTGAAGGGCAAATTAAACCTTGTGTGAGGGCGCCTGGGTGGCACAGTTGGTTGAGCGACTGCCTTCGGCTCGGGTCATGATCCCGGAGTCCCGGGATCGAGTCCCGCGTCGGGCTCCCAGCTCCATGGGGAGTCCGCTTCGCATTCTGACCTTCTCACTTCTCATGCTCTCTCTCACTCTCTCTCTTTCCTAATAAAAAAAAAAAAAAAAAAACCTTGTGTGGTAAGTCCACTCCTTCCATGGCGGATGAGCTATGTGAGAGTCACAAGCCACGTAAAAACAACTGCGTACCCACCATCAGAGTAGAATCCCAAACACCAAAGAATCCAACCTCAACAATTTATTGGGGAAATGATGGTTAAAAAGAAATTAGGTGTAATTGCTTCCAAATGTTCTCTTGTTCACAAATATGACATTAAAAATATATGCAGTGAGTATGGTAAATAATTTGGGTTGTCTTTCCCTGCAGTCATGCCAATGCTCCAAACTTCAAAGGACAAAAAAATAAGCTTTCTCTAAGTCACCTGTACAGGTAACATTCTGGGCTATTTTTATTCTTTTTTCTTAAAGAGGAAAAGGAAAGAAGATGTAAAATACCAGATTTCACATTCTTCCTTGTCAATTAAAGATAGTTCTTCCAGCCTGAAGCTGTATTTTTTTAAGTTGTTTTTTTTGTTTTTGTTTTTGTTTTTTTGACAGAGAGAAAGATCAAGAGTAGGCAGAGAGGCAGGCGGCGGGGGGCGGGGGGGGGGGGAAGCAGGCTCCCCGCTGAGCAGAGATTTTTTTTTTTTTCCCCATGTGGGGCTCGATCCCAGGACCCTGAGATCATGACCTGAGCCAAACGCAGAGCCTTTAACCCACTGAGCCACTCAGGCGCCCCTTAAAGTCATATTTTTAAGAATAATTCTCTCTAAAAATTTTTCTTAAAAAAAGGAAACAACACTAAATCAAATCTAAAATATGGCAAGTTTCTGCTTTATTTTGACCTAAGTAAACAAGCTAAATTAACAATTAAAATGGAAACTGTCTTTTCACTTTTAATGAAGTTTCCAGACTGTATGGTTCTAAATCTAACAAAAACCCATAATGAACTCCCAGATATACAAAATCGAAGTAGGGTCATCCTGGTAATGGGGCTGTGCATCCAAGAGACCTAGTCCTCAGAAATAATACACTACAGACAGAATTTGAAAGAGAAAAGATTTTGCTCCAGTTCATTATGAGGATCTTAATTTCAACTGATTGAAAGTATCCGAAAATCTGGGCAGGGAGGAAGGTGACAGAAATCACCAATGCTTGTCAAATATCTGTGTGCACTCCTACATTTTCCAGCCTCTTTGGCAGCTAGATTAGAGCCTGTGACTGAATTCTAGCCAACAGGATGTGGGTAGAAATGATAGAAGCCATTTCCGGACCTGGCTTTAACTCACCTTGTAAAATCCTCCAACTGCTATGTGCTTCAGATAACATGTTTATAAAATAAAGTTTCTCAATCTGTTTCAGACTTTCAGATAGGCAGGAAATAAACCTTTATTGTATTAAACCATGGATACGTCAGAGTTTATTTGCCACCACTGCATAGCCTTGCCCATCCTGATGAATTCAGGTGGATTAGAAAATAGTCTCATTAAAACACATGTGCACACCTGTTAGTTGGAAATCAGGAATGGGACTTACATCTGTGCACATTCAATAAGACACTAGAAATATTAAAGAAGCTATAGCTGAAGATATCAAAAGAAAAAACGACTTTCTTATATTAGAAAATACCTCTATCTTCAGGCCGAAAAGAGTACACTATATTCCAGGCAATTCCTAGCTTATTCAGTAAGTGGGTTGGATTGGAATTGGCATATCACTCCACATCCCATGGTTTTAATCAACACTGAAGCCAAAGTGGTCATTTAAAAATCAAATCTGAACCCCGTCACTTCCTTCCTTAAGACCTCTCAGTGGCCCTTGTTGCCCTCAGGGTAGGGTCTAAGTTCTTTACCAGCTTCTGACATCATCCTGCTTGCTTTTTGAGCCCATTTTTTTTTTACAGCTTTGGCTTCCCTGCCTCCCCTTCAGACGTTGCAGTCCATGCTGTTCTACACACATCTTATGCTCTCTCTCACCTCTGCTTCCTGGAAAATGCTTTTCCCTTTCCATGGGTAAAAAGCTACCAAAAAACTACTAAAATGAATTAATATCTCATGTAGTACAACAGTATCTACATACATTTAAAAAAAAGATTCACATATAGTCCTCATATGGGAAATGAACGGTGCTCATAAGAATTTGTTTCAGAGGGACGTCTGGTGGCTCAACCAGTTAAGCATCTGCCTTCGGTTCAGGTCATGATCACAGGGGCCTGGGACAGAGCCTCACTGGAGCCCCAGATCGAGCCCCGCATTGGGCTCCCTGCTCAGTGGGGAGTCTGCTTCTCCCTCTGTCACTCCCACCCTGCTCGTGCTCTCTCTCTCTCTCTCTCTCAAATAAATAAACACAATCTTAAAATTTTTGTTTGTTTTAGACACTATAACAGGAACTGACAATGTGATATTAACAGTTTTCAAAGTCACAAAGAAAACTATGTGGATCATAATCAGAGCTTTGGAGTCAGAGACGATTCTGAGTACTCAGTTTTCGTAATTTAACCATGACAAGTTTCTGCTGTGGCAAAATAAATTCTCAGAAATGGCCACAGCAGTATTTCCCATCCCACATGCTCTTCAAAACCATTGCCACACCCCCATCAAGAGAGAGATTTTGTTTCCCCTCTCCTTGAAATGGGGTTGCCTCAAAGCACAGAATGCAGCAGAAATGACACTGAAGCCAGGTCCGAAAGGGTGACGCAGATACAGGTCCCACCTGGCTCTCTCCCTGCAAACTCACCCTGGGAACTCAGCCACCATGTTGTGAGGAAGCCTAGGCTCCTGGAGAAGGCACACGGAGGTGTTCTGGTTGGCAAGCCCAAGTAAGATTTCAGCCAGCAACCAGCATCAACCACCATACGCCATACACGCCATACGTATGGAAGGAACAAGCCTGCAGATAATTCCAGACCTGAGCAATCGAGCTACTCCAGCTGTTGCTGATTGGAGCCGGGATGAGCTCTCCCTGCCAAGACCTGCCCAAACTCAGGTCTGTGAGCATGCGGGCCAAGTAAATTCTGTCGTTATTTTAAGCCATTAAGTTTTGGTATGGTTTGTTACGTAGCAGCAGATAATTAGGAAAACCACCTTATTTGGTTCTCGTGAGGACTGAATGAAATGGGACGTAGAAAATTCCTGGTACAGGATCTGAAACAGTGAATGTGAGTTATCTGTAATGTGTTCATACTATGGCAATTGCCTAAAATAGCATATTTACTTACTTCTATCCCTATTTTGCTTAAGAATTATAAAGAGACATACTATCAATTTCTGCTTTTAATACATATAGTCCAGTAAGACAATCAGCTATGTACTCAAATAATTACAGTAGAAAACAAAAGAAAATTAGTGCTATGTATCTGAAAATTTGAAAAAGTTATTTAATAAATATCAAACTCTGAATAATGGAAACGTCCTGTGAGTGGGATTGCACTTAAGTAGGAGATAAGGAAAAGACAAGAGAAGTATAGAAGAATGGACTTTCAACTACGTACTTTTCTGCATTGCTGGAATTACTACAGGAAATATGCGTTTCTTTATTTCTTATTATCCTTTTTACTGAACTATTACTTATAAACAGTGATATGTACAAATTGTAAGTGTGCAGCTAACTTAATTTTTAATTATGTATATACCCATGAAACCATGTAACCATCACCCCAGTATACATTAGTTCACTAAGAACTCTATTACTATAGACTAGTTTACATTTTATAGAATTTTATATAAGTGGAATCATATGGTATGTACTTATTTTTGTCTTATTCTCTCACTTTTGAAATCCATTTTTGTTGTGTATATCAATATTTCATTATTTTTTATTGCTAAGTAGTATTTCATCACATGGGTATACCACGATTTGTTTGATAGAAACTTGGGTTCGTGGTTTCCAGTTTGAGGTTATTACAAATTACTGTTCCATGACCATTTCTGCACAAGCTGTTTTATGGAAATACGTTTTCACTTCTCTTGGATACATATCTAGGAGTAGAATGTCTGACTCATATGGTGTGTGTATGTGCAACCTTTTAAGATAGTCCCAAACGTTTCCAAAGTAGTTGTGATATTTTACATTCCCACTCGCAGTGAATGAAAGTTCTAGTTCCTCCCTATTCTTGCTAGTATGGTCAGTCTTTTAAAATTTAGCCATTCTAATTAGTGTGTAGCGGTATCTCATTGTAGTTTTCATTAGCATTTTCCTGATGACTAATGATGCCAAGCTCATTTTCATGTGTTTACTTTCTATCCACATGTCTTCTTTCATGAAGTGTTTATTTACATATTTTGCTCATTATTCTTGGAGGTTTTTTTTTTTAATTATTGAGATTTTAGAGTTCCTTATATATTCTGGATATAAGTCTTTTACCAGATACATGCAAATATTTACTTCCAGTCTGTGGTTTATCTTCTCATTCTCTTAACCGTGTCTTTCAAAGAGCAGAAAATTTTAATTTTGTTGAAGTTCAATTAATTAGTTTTTTTATAGATGTTTTTGTTGAATTATCTAAGAAGTCTTTGCATAACCAAGGTTTTCTTCTAGTAGATTTATACTTTTAGGCTTTACATTTAGACTTGTGATCCATTTCAAGTTGATTTTTACATATGATAGAAGGTATGGATCAAAATGTTCTTTTGGTTTCAGGGGGCGATAGTTTGCATATAAATATCCAATTATTCCAGCACTATTTATTGAAAAGACTATTCTTTCTCCACTGGACTGCCGTTGTCAAAAATTAGTTGTGCATCAGAGAAAGACAAATATCATATGATTTCACTTATATGTGGAATCTAAAAAATCAAAACAAACTAAGAAATAAATGATTCAAATACAGGGAACAAACTGGTGGTTGCCAGAGGTGAGGTGGGTGGGCAGGAATGGGCACAATAGATGACAGGGATTTAGAGATACAAACTTCCAGTTCTAAGATAAATAAATCATGGAGATGTAAAGTACAGCATAGGAAATACAGTCTATAATATTGTAATAACATTGGGGACAGATGGTGACTACACTTATTGTGGTGAGTACTGAGTAATGTATAGAATTGTTGAATTGGGTTGCCTGGGTGGCTTGGTTAAGTGGCTGCCTTCGGCTCAGATCATGATCCCAGAGTCCTGGGATCAAGTCCTACATCGGGCTCCTTGCTTGGCAAGGAGCCTGCTTCTCCCTCGGCCTGCCACTCCGGTTTCCCCTGCTTGTGCTCTCTCTCTCTCTGACAAATAGATAAAAATCTTTTAAAAAGAAAAAAAGAAAAAGAATTGCCAAGCCATTATGTTGTACACCTACAACTAATATAACATGGCATTCCAATTATAACTTCAAAAATAAATTTTTTAAAAAGTCAGTTGTCTATAGATGTAGGGCCTATTTCTGAACTCTATTATGTTCCATAGATTTGTCTATTCTGATACTAATACCATATTGTCTTGATTACCGTCATTTTATTTTTATTTTTTTTCAAAGATTTTATTTACTTATTTGACAGAGAGAGATCACAAGTAGTCAGAGAGGCAGGCAGAGAGAGGGGGAAGCAGGCTCCCCACTGAGCAGAGAGCCTGCGGGGCTCCATCCCAGGACCCTGAGATCATGACCCAAACCGAAGGCAGAGGCTTTAACCCACTGAGCCACCCAGGCGCCCCAACTGTCACTTTAAAAGTCATCTTAAAATCAGATACTATGGATCCTCCAAAGTCTTTCTTTTTTTTTTTTTTCAAGGTTGTTTGGGCCTTCGTATGTATATTTATGCCAATTTACATATGCAATTCTAATTTTCATAAAATTTCCACTACGTGATTTGCCAGAGGTCCCATCCCACTGTGACTCAGGCCCTGTGTAAATGCACTGAGGATAAAGCTGATAACGGCTTAAGTGATCCTGTGGGTTTAAGGATGTAAGCAGATGTGGGAAGTTGAGATGCTAATAAAAAAGCTGGCAGGCTTTCAGAGGCAAATGCGATACACCCCTGTAGCAGCCCCAGCCAGGGAGCAGAGGGTTAACAGAAAGAACAGAGAGACACCAGAGGAGTTCCTCTGATATTTTCTTATGCATATTCTTTATGAGCGGCTTAATAAACTATTTTAAAATAAAATATAAATAAGCCCTATCATCATTAATACTCTAGTGTTTTACTGAGATGATGAGACTGCATGCTTCCAGGTGAGACTGAGAACCGAATGGAAGGTAAGTTTTACTTACAGACAGAGGAGGAGGCAGATTCTGCTGCTGGGCACAGTGGAGAACGGCAAGATTGGTTGGGGTATCCAAGGCTCAAGGCACCCAACTGGCACATGGCCGCAGGGGCTAGAGAAGGAAATATTTTATCAAGAGAGGCAAGAATACGCCCAATTTTGGCCACTTTGCTGGTTAACAGGATGCCCAATGGCAGCCATCGCCTTGCAATTACCTGGAAAATCTTTGCGTGTTGATTTTGGCTGCTAATACACACTTCCATTTCCTGCTCCATTTGATGAAGGGTCCCAAAGTTCATCCTGTGACATTTGGTCACTATAGGAGGAAGCAATAGGAGGTCATCGTTAAGGGACAACATCCTGTACTCATGTTTCCATAAAAGGGAGGGAACTTGACTTCTCAAGAGGAGGGAGTATGGGAGGGTCACTTCCAGCTTCTCTCTGACTCCCTCACTTAACTGTTCTTCAAGTCACAAAGACTGACTCATCTGACTGGTGAACTGAGCAAGACTTGAGTGTGCTTGCCTGGGAGCCTTCTGTGTTCTCACCTATAGAGCCAGCCTGTCTGTAATAGGCACTTTTTTTTTTCTTTTTTGTAGGGCTGACAGGCTGTCCCCCTGCCAGGAGAGGCTTGTTTTTAACTAAATGTGCCAGTGACTGGGTGGGAACGATCAGATCACAGGGAATGTAGGAAGAAGCCTACTTGGCCATAGACCCTAGCCCTTCTCCAGCTTACCTTCATCAGTAGTAAATCTGGTATTTCGATCTCCGTATATCTGGCTCCTAGGTCTCGGTTCTAATTCCAGGAGGGAAAAAGATAGGTGCGCTGTTAGTCTCCTACAACACCTATGTTAACATAGAGGGAGCTTGGAGGAAATAGGCTGGTGGGAGAGGGTTAAAACTATAAGAGGAAACAAAATGAAAATGAAAATAGGGTCAGAGGTATTTCTCTGAGAGGTCCCCAGACCTCAGGCTGCAATGATTGGGCTTTGGCCCTGTTGCTGCCAGTATGGAGTCATCAGGGTTGCTGGGGTTGACAACACAGGGCTCATGAGGAATGCGCCCCTCTTGGGACACAATCTCAGACAGGCTGCAGACAGACCCTTCCTCACCCTGCTTTCTCTCTCCATTGCCAGCTCAAGGGAGATTCAGGCAAGTCTGGAGGTGGTCCTTTGGTCCCTTAAAAAGAGAACAGACTTGTATCATCTGTGTGTCCAACTTCCAATGCAGATTTGACTTTTCTTGTGCCCTAATATTTGTGAAAGGAAAAGGGAGAAGGATGGAGTACAGATAACTCAGTATTTCCCTTAGTACACATGCCAAGGTATACGTTATGAATTTATTATTGTGTATAGAAAAAAATATGGTCAACTTATTTATGACAAATGATACCGGTTTTCCATTTCCATTTCCAATGATAGTGATATAAAATTGTACTCTAAAAATAAATTTATTTGAAAATAAAATTTTTTAGAGAAAATAAGAAAACAATATTATGTATGGTATTTGAATATGGTAGAAATTGTGAAGGTTATCTGTGAAAGAGAGAAGTCTGGGAAGCTAAAATTTATGTGGAAAGGATCACAAGATACCCAAAATACGCATTATTTTTTAGAAGCTATTAATAACAATGTTGATCTTTCTAATTGTGTTGAAATCTAGGATTTGTAGCGAATTCACATATTCTGTGACTCTTTTAGGAGTTAATTATAAGCACACAAAGTTCATCTCCAATTCTTTTTTCTTCTCTCTCTCTCTCTCTTTTTGGCTTCCAAAATAACACTGTGAAGTACACTGGAATCTGCGACTTACTTTAAAATGTTCCAAAAATTAAGATGGATAATGATTGATATCAAACTAGTATAACAAAATGCTTACAATTATAGAGTCTAGCTAGTAGATATATGGGTGTCCACTGTATAATTTTCGACTTTTCTTTATATTTGAAAATGTAATGAAATGTCAATGGGAAAAGATACTAATATGCCTTCTTTCATGTACAGCTTAGTTGACTTTACAGGTGAGTTTTGACAGTGAGCACAGATCAAACATAGATTCATAACCTTAGACAGATGGCCCTTTATGCTCTGACATTTCTTATCAACCAGTTTAGACGAGCTATTTTCACTTACCTAATGATTCAGATTTGCCCTTAGGTTAAAACGTGAGTTTTACAATGACTGCAGGGGAAAGTTAGTCAAAAAAGAGACCCAAATGCTGGCAAGCTGCATCTCTTTTCTTGAACAAAGGTCAAGAACAAGGGGTCACTGTTCAATATCTGCAGCTGTGAAAAAATGTGAGCTGCAGGCTTGCTGTCTCTAACTTTCACAAAAATGTTTTGAATGCAAGACTTTCCCTTGTCTTAATTCATATGGATTGTATTTTTCTAAAGTTGGAATTTTAAACTCTCCTTAGAGGAGTTTCTAGTCAAAGAAGTATGTAGAATGTTGAGGCCAACCCCCAAGTTTCCACTTCATAAATACCTCCAGTAAGCAAAACAACAACAAAAAAGAAAGATTAACTCAAATGACTTGAAAGCATGCCAGGAGCCTTATCAAACAGATAAGGATTAAGTTAACCCAATACAGGGGCAATATCTAGGCATTTTTCTCACTTGCTTAAACAAACACTTGATATTGGGAAAGATAAAAAAAACATTAAATGTAACGCTTGCTCCCCAAAGTGGTCTCTGCTACTCTTTCTAATAAGACTTCTATTTGTAGGATTCATTCAACTTTACAAAAACATTTTAATAAAATGAAAAATAGGGTTTTTTTCAGTTCTAGCAAAAGATGCACACTAAAATGAATCAGGGAATTTTTTGCTCATGATTTCTCTAAAGAAATAAATGCCGCGTTTTAACAAAAGCTCAGAGACCTCCCTTTCTTATGGTGAGAGACACTTTTTCATAGACATATTATTTAAATAATTGTTTCTACTGAAACAATTGCTATTCTACAGGAAAAAAATACCCTAAATTTATGAACCCACTAACTTTTTAAGTCACGAATATTCCCAAGGCCGTTCTAATTCCAAAAGAAACACAGTCATTAAAAAAAGAGACAGAACACTTTGTTAACTACAAGTAATTATTACTCAGTGAATTTTTTTTTTAAGATTTAACCTATTTATTTGTCAGAGAGAGCGCACAAGCAAGGAAACGAGGGGAAGCAGCAGACGGGGAGAAGCAGGCTTCCTGCCAAGCAAGGAACCTGATGCAGGACTGGATCCCAGGACCCTGGGATCATGACCTGAGCTGAAGGCAGATGCTTAACTGACTGAGCCACCCATGCGCCCCAGGAGTGAACATTTGAATAATTACATAGACACTGCTTTTTGGTCCTTAGTCTTTTCCTAACAAAAAACTAAAACAGAACAAAACAAAAAACAAAAAACCAACCAAACAAAAAACCACTCTCTGAGAATTCCTTTACATTCATTCATTTATTAATAATTAACTGAACATCTTTTATGTCATAGTTCCTCGGCAGATGACAGTGAAATAGATATATAAAGGTGTAGATATACTTTTTTACATTTTTAAAAAAGATTTATTTATTTTAGAGAGAGAGAGCGTGGGGGAGAGTGTGGGGAGAGAGTCTGAAGCAGACTCTGAGCTGAGAGTGGAGCCCAAGGTGGGGCTCGATCCTACAACCCTGAGATCAGGATCTGAGCTGAAACCAAGAGTCAGATGCTCAACTGGCTGTGCCACTCAGGTGCCCTAACTTTCCTTCTTAAATTTGGCTTAAACGTAAACATTTTCTAGTTATAAATGTCCATCATTTAATCAAATAGTACAGTAACTATTTGGTACTTGTAATAAGACACAGACATCTCCACCCTCTTCCTCCCCCACTTTTCAAAGCAAGTTACCAACTGGGTTTTCAGAGGTAGCCTCTGAAGTGACATCTGAGCACAGACGTGAAATGACAACAAAATAGCTACTCAAGGAAAGTCTGGATGAGGAGCATTCCACAGAGAGGAAATGGCAAGGGCAGAGATCCCAGGACCGGAAGAAGTCCTCAGTGTTGCTAGAGCACAGGGAGCAAGGGAAGAGCCCGAGGAAAGAATACAGTTTATTTTGTTTAAAGAGGACTCTGGCTTCTGTGGATAGAATGGATTGTGAGTGTGGAGAGAGGAGCGTGACAGCAAAGAGACGAAACAGGAAGAGACTGAGAGATGACAGTAGCCTGGTCTAGAGTGTGAGTAGTGACAGACCTAAGGGTACAGTTTCGGGATGTATCGTAGTTGAACTTTGATGGGCTGGGAAAGGGAGAGTGAGAGAAAGACTCCAGTTGGGGGGCAATAGGGTGAGATGAAGACGAGGGAAGTGTTGTGGGCATTAGTTTGTTGTGTTGTGGAAGTGTCGTCTGAAGTGTTGTGGGTACTGTCAGGCTACGTGGCATCTGAAGCCCCTTCTTAAATTCATAGACTTTGGGAACCCTGGGTGGCTCAGTCAGTTAAGCCTCTGCCTTCGGCTCAGGTCATGATCCTCAGGTCCTGGGATGGAGCCCGGCATGGGGCTCCTTGCTCAGCAGGGATCCTGCTTCTTCCTCTTCCTCTCCCTCTGCCTGGCGTTCCCCCTGCTTGTGCTCTCTGACAAATAGATTAAGTCTTAAAAAAAAATTTATAGAATTTACTATTGTGTAAATTCCAGGGAAAGGATGAGAGTGAATTGCCCCCTGACACCTGGAAGCTGGGGCACCATCTGATGCTTCTATCAAGGACTCTGAATCAGGGATGATGCAGTGGAGCGGGGGTGGGGGGGTTTGGGGGGGTTGGTGTTTATAACTAACTCCAGTGTGTGCATGAGCTGGGTTTGGTGGCAGTACCCTAATCAGGCAGAGCCTTGGTTGCTGTCATTCTTATCACCTAGGCTCTCTTAGTTCTGCCTATTTTCCAAGTCTATTTCTCTCGCTTTCCCGTTTAAAAAAAAATTGAGGTATGACATATGAAGGGCAAGAATCTTAAGTATGGAACTTGATAGGTAAAACACCTGTGAAATTTCCCCCTTGATCAAGATATAAAACATTTTCAGCACCCTATAACAGTCTTCCCTCTGAACCATTGTTTTGTTTCTTCTTTCTTTTTTTAACGAATTCCATTTCTGCCTGAATTAACCTTTTTTTGGCTAAGTCAGAAAGTAACCAAGAACTCTGATTTCTGGCACTTCAATGTTTATCAGATATGAGCCTTCCTGAATTAAAAATGAGCCTTGGGCTGGGAAGAGCAAAAGAGCATTCCTCTTCATACCAAAGTCCTCAAGTCTGTAAGGCTTAAATAGAAAGTTGTTATTATTAAACAAATAATTCAAGGGGCGCCTGGGTGGTTCAGTGGGTTAAAGCCTCTACCTTCAGCTCAGGTCATGATCTCAGGGTCTTGGGATCGAACCCCACATTGGGCTCTCTGCTCAGCAGGGAGCCTGCTTCCCACCCCCATACACCCCTGCCTGCCTCTCTGCCTACTTGTGATATCTCTGTCAAATAAATAAATAAAATCTTTTTTTAAAAAAACCCATAATTCAATTTGATCACTTTCCAAGTACCTAAAAGTTGGTATCTTTAAATTATAAAATCCTAAGCCTTCAAGTCCTTCTGTCTGGAAATATTAATTCTTTTCAGGAACCATACCACTACCCCAACCTGTTTCTTTAGGGTTCCTAATATAAAGCCACACAACCTGAAGTTTTCCAGAGAGTTACGGTATGAACTGGGGTTTGATATATATATTTAGTCTTCCTGCTTTCTTACTCTTGGAGTAACTGTTGGCATCATTACCAGGTACAGAAGCATTAGTACTTACGGTTAACACGACATTATACGGTATTTTGATAAATACTACATTAATAAAAACGTCGTTGTGTAAGACTGATGAATCACAGACTTGTACCCCTGAAACAAATAATACATTGTATGTTAATAAAAAAAATAATAGCAACTTCCACTACAAGGAGCTCACCTAAAAGATAAAATGGAGTTACCTCAATCTCATTTGATGGTAACTCCATCCTTCAGTTGCTCAGGTCTTGCCCCTTCTCTCACAGTCCACTGGCAGATTCTTTTGGCTCCTATGTCCAAAACATATCCAGAATACAACCAATTCTCACCACCTCTATTGCTTCTTCCTTAGTCCAAACCATCATCTTTCTTGCCCGGATTACTGCAAAACTGAATGCAAGAAGGTAACACAGAAAGGCCTTCACAGTTGTAAGGAAAGTGAGTTTGAACCTAGAAATGCAGGTCCAATCAGAATGAAGTATAGGAAAAAAATAAAGGCCTTGTCAGACATGCAAGGACTCAAAACTCTCTCTCACAAGCACCCTTCTTGTGTGTGGGGTGGGGGGCGGTGGGGAGGGCACAAGGGGTTGCAAGAGGTGTGTGTGTGTTTGGAGAGAACTACTGATATACTTCAGCAAACAAACAAACAAAACCTCCTAATTTTAGAAAAGTGAGATACAAAACAGAATATAGGAGTGCAAGGAAAACATCCCAGGATGACGGCTAAAAACCACATTGTCCACATTTGACAAAGTTGATTAAAAAGCTTAGGACGATCTCAGGCTCATACTGAAGAAGAGATTTTTCTCCTCTCAAAGAAAAATAAGGGCAAGAATGTATTTCATGAATCCCAGGATGAGAGCTAAAAGTACTCTAACAAATTTGGTAATTCAATAGCATGATAAAAAGAAAAATAAAAATCTGCAGAAGCCATGACCGAATTATGAAGCAAATAACACACAGCATGATTTGGAGAAGTTGATGGCTATAAGATAAAATAATCCATTTGACCTTTAGCTTGGAATATTCTGCTTAAATCAGCATAGACTTTAGGACATAAGATTGGATAGGTAAGAGAAAAAAACCCACGTGGCTAACCTGTAAATGCTTTTGCATAACGGCTAGTTATTGATATGTAGTTTTTAGAATCAACATATTAAGCAAAAGCCTAAGCCAAATACAGTTCCCCCAAATAATATAATCTATTAATGTTGATTATATCAACTAATCATGTAACTTAGAGAAAGTAAGAAATAAAGGGCAGTAATGGGCTGAAGGAAAGTATAGCGTTGGTCATCTCCACAATGGTAGTGAGCCAAGAACTATTGTTTAAAACAGATGGGTCAAGAAACAAAGATTATTAATGTTATAAAGGAATCTGAAAGAACTAAAAATATTAAATGGGGAGGAGGAATGGACATGGCTTGTCATTCATACTGGACAATCAACAGATACTGCTTAAATGACAAACCAAGAAACAGTAGCATCAAACCTAGACCCAGTGATGGAGGCAATACCTACCTGAAGAATAAAAAGCAGCTGCCTCTGAGGAGCGGGACTGGTGCGAATGGCAGGGAGGCTCACTTTTATTTTTTATTCTCTATCCATCTAAATTGCTTGAAACTTTATTTAAGTCCATGCACTAAAATTAAAACTGTTTTCAATCCTAAAAAACGTCAGGACTGGTAGACTAGAAGGGAATGGTAGCTGATAGTCTAATAGGCCAGAAAAAGCAGGTATAAAAACTCAAAAGAGGTTTGAAGTTAAAAGTCACTAAAGTAAAGGCATACTGAGGGTTGCTGGAGGGGAGGCGGGATGGGGTGGTTGGGTGATGGACATTCATTGGGGAGGGTATGTGCTATGGTGAGTGCTGTGAATTGTGTAAGACTGATGAATCACAGACCTGTACCCCTGAAACAAAAAATATATGTTAATTTTTTAAAAAGGATTGAAAAAAAAATAAAATGAAGTAAAGGCATAAGCTTACTGAGCACTACTAAATACAGCACAGTCAATAAAAGAGATTTATAGTCAAGACTCATGATTTAGACAACATAAATGTTTAGTATTTTCTATTTAAGATGGCAGACATTAAACTATTCCCATCCAAAATTATATGACAAAATACATCTGGCCTTTAAAGTATTTCAGATTTTGGAAAATTCAATTCTGGACCAAAAATAGCATTACATGTATTTATGGATAACATTCGATTATTTAATACTCTAACACGTTTGTTTAAAAAGAATGACATCAAAATAAGTAATCCTTAAAATCATTATGATAATTAATAGCATGACACCAAAGTTATAATACTTTAATAAAGCTTTTACATTTCTGGAACAACTTATTCAATTCATACAGTATACATGATATAGCAAACAAAAACACTTAAAGCACATTTCTTTTGACTGCTTACTCAATATATATACCTGTCACATATTTTTTGGTATCCTTCTGAACTGTTATACAAAGCTTTAAAAAAGGAAATTTTCATATAAAAATAGTTATTTATCTGGCTTTTTAACAGTTGAGTTTTCAAATTAAATAATGAGGTGTTCTGCTTATCAATGTATATTACATAGAAATAGTTAAATACTTTAATATTTAGGAAAACATCAAGAAGTCAGTTTTCTAATGGCTACTACATCTTTAGCTGGTGATTCAGATTTTATTTATAATTTTAACATTACATGTTCTGTGGGTATAAAAGTTTAAAAAATACATTCCAATTTAATTACAAAGCCTTCTAAATTTACATTTTCAAACACTGCTGTGAGTGCTATACTATCTTATAGATATACTTAGCCAAAATAAGTTAATATTTCAAAATCAGTAACATGGAGTATGCTGGCAAGATTTCATTCGAAACAAATGAGGGTAATTATAAAGTCAATGTTATCAATGTACTACTACAAATAAATACATTTAAAGTATAATTACTTTGTTTTAAAAAGCAGGACATAAAAATGCACAGAATAGGTGAAGATTTTTAATGCAAATCACTAGTGCAGAAATCTGGGCTCTTAATCCCTTAAGATAGTAGAGGATTTCAATTTAAAAGAAGACTTCCAAGAATATTGTGACTTTCTGTGAATCAAAAAAAGAAAGTCTATTATTTCTATTCAGATGCTTCTAGTGTTTTGGTTCAAGTGTTTCTAAGAACTCCTTTAACTTAAATGTTCTTTCCCTGAAAAAGACATTTTAAGCTAATAATTTTGGCCTCATAACATATATACTTTAAAGATACATGTGATTCTGCAGCCAATGCCTCCCCCATTCTAATATCTTTCTATATATGCACTTATAAATAGACACATTTTCAGGATTATAAAAATATTAAATTTTCACAAGCTTAAATAATTACTGAATGTTAATACAGAATACATTAATATTTGTATAATTTTACTTTTATTTATAAAAAGGTTTTTTTATAGCAGCATTTGCATTGCAAATGACATATGATCGAATGATGTTGCAGTGTACATGGACTCACTGCAAACCAGACGGAGCAGCTGCCACGTTCCTCTAAAAGAAACATCTGTTTCGGCTACAAAAGAGCAGTTCCTATAACATACAGAAGCCATGAGGGGCTAATAACTTATCTGAACCTTATAAGTGCATTTAAAAGTTATCTCCATAGAATTGGCCATATTTGTTAAAAATATCCACAAGTCCAAGTTATCTCCGCCCCCAAGAAAAATTTTCTAATAAGTAAAAATTATATTAATGAATAGTGTTTTTAATTGAATCACATGTACTAAAAATTAATGGCATTTACAAGAGTAAAAAAATAAAACCATCGCAGTGAGAGGTATAAGAAAGTGAGAAAGACTGATCTGAAATTTAAAACATTACAAAAAAGCAAATTAAAACTCTCAATCTCAAACACTCATATTAAGCTTGTTTTTGTTGAGTTCACGCTCCAGATTTCCAATCAGAGTATCAATACTTTCCTGTAGGTCTTTAAGATTGACTTTTCGATCCACAGTAGACTCAATTGTCTGCATTGTCAAATATGTCTGAAATGTGTACTCTTTGGACATGGGTACTGGCTGTTCAATCATTACATCTGGCTGATACATTTTGCTACAGTTTTCTCCATCTTCTCTATCTTCTGAAGGGACATTATCATAATCTACATCATTTAAATTTTCTTTTGTATTTAAAAAGTATTTTTCTCCACAGCTGCTCCAGTCTCCTGCATAACGATTACTAACTGGACTGTCTAATCTGATTTGCCTTGGTCTAAGTATTCTTGATGAATCAGTACCACTCAAATTTAACAGGCAAGGTCGTTCTTTCTTCCTCCTCAAATAATTTAGAGAAGACTTCGGCTCTGGAAACGAATTGTCTGTTGATTCTTTGACAGTTAAACGTTGCACTAGAAACAAACAATAAATTTGCTTAGTCACAGCCATCCAACTGGCCTTAAAAAAACAGAGCAAAGATAAGCCGTTTAATAATCAACTACAAACATGCATTAAAAAAAACCATGCACACTAGTTAAAAAATAGCATTCCATAATTACTTTTTTCTACCACCAGAAATAATCAAAATTAGGGACAGAAGCTAGTAGAATGTTCAATGGTGCTAATTCATGCCACATCGTAACATCCCCAAACAAATTTCCGATGTTGATTAACTTTCGGTGCAAGTTAATTATTATCTAGCTATAATTCAAACAGTAGCTAAGCTGGTAGCTTCTTCTAAATTAAAAGCTACAGTAAAAAGCAGGCAAGGCATGTTGGTGTACAAACAAAACAAACCAAAAAGTTCCTTCTTCTGCAAACATCTAAATGAGGCAAAGACATCTAAAGTGCTCACTCTAACCTTTGTGTTTTGCGATTCTTATTAGCAGCAGTGTCAAAATTTACTATAAAGCAGCCCAAATTTCACTTTGATAAAATGCACAAATACTAGACTTAACCACTAGTTACCTGAGTTTGATTACACAGCATTAGCTACTAATAGTCTTCATTCATTGCCTGAAAACAGTACAGATATTTTATTTTCCCATTCTGGTTAGATATCTAACAATCTCAAATAACATTCTTCATATTAAAATTCATTTCTTCTATGGGATCGGGAAGGAGACAAACCATAAGAGACTCTTAATCTCACGAAACAAACTGAGGGTTGCTGGGGAGGAGGAGGGATAGGGTGGCTGGGTGATGGACATTGGGGAGGGTATGTGCTATGGTAAGTGCTGTGAAATGTGTAAGCCTGATGATTCACAGACATGTACCCCTGGGACAAATAATACATTATATGTTAATTTTAAAAATATATTAAAAAAGAAATTAAAAAATAAAATTAAAAAATTCATTTCTTCTAAGAGTATACATTGTGCTGGCCATACAGATTACTATAGATATACACATCATGAAAAACCCAGGCTTTACTGTTTACCCTTTTTGTGAATATTGGACAAAACATTTGTCTAAGGTTCTTCTATATATAAAATGGACTTAAATGTTGAGGCATAGCTTTTAAAAACTGTCCACAATACTCTGGGGTAAATAATACATTATATGTTAATAAAAAAATTAAAAAAATAAAAAATAAAAAAAATAAAAACTGTCCACAATACCTTTCTCTTTCTGCTTGTTTATTTTCCATTAATAAATGCCTCTCCATTTATACTTTCTTTCACTAAGATACATATTATCAGTGTGAATATATTATCAGTAGTAACACACACCACTTTTCACACTCCAACACATAATGAATGCTTGTTTCCTACTGTATAAAATAATTAAAAAGTCATATAAACATGTATATAGTTCTAGTTTTCCAGAATGAGTGATCTTAATAACATTTTTCAGATCACATTTTTTTTACTTAGGTTTTATTAAAATACTTGATAACTATCTATAGGTATGTTTTAACCCTTCCATTTGTCTATATTTTTATGATGGCCAGTATATATAATTATGAATAGCTAAAAAATATCTTTAATCAAAAATTTTCTGGAAAATAAGGGTCTGATATTTACTTTAAATTGATCTTTAATAATAGTATTAATCTAGAATGTCCCATGCCATTAATTGATGCAATTACAGAATGAATATCTGAATTTTTTCCACTGTTTATTTAAATTTCTTTTTCTCCTCTAGCTGTTAATCTTCTTGCCTTTCTCCCTCATTTTCTGTGCTATTCCTGTTCTTAGTGCTTAAGTGTCAAGACTTTTGTTTTCATTATAGTACTTTGCTAACCTTGAAGTCATCTGGTTTGTGATCCAACCAAAGTAAAACTTTTTTTTTTTAAAGCAAGCTCTATGCCTTGGCAACATGGGACTTGAACTCATAACCACGTGGATCAAGAGTCTCATATTTTATCGACTGAGCCAGCCAGGCATCCCAAAGTAAAACATTTTGACTGTGGGTTGAGCTTATCTTGTTGTGCCCCCACCTCTGACATTCACCTGCAAAACCCAGATTTATTTTGTTGCCAGTTACTTAAAGTTGTTTAAATAAATCCCTATTCAAACATGATTTTTGTATATTTTCATGGAAAACATTAAGGAAAACAATTCTAATAATATTTTAGATCTTTTAGACTAAAAATTCAATTTCTGAAAAATCCACTTCACTGACTTTTTAAACGATGATGGTGGAGTGATTTCCTATTAAAAATGCAGAGAAAATGTCTAATTTTAACCCCAAAAGGGAAGTTCTGGTTTTCCCAGCACTATGACTGCCCATGTTCCACAGAATAAAATTTAAAATGCAATCTACAAAGTTGCTGAAAATGTTTCAAAATGTAATGATAAGTACTAAGAAATTTAATTTTCTTATCTTGTTCTATGGGTTTATATTTTTAATCACCACTTTATTAGCCTTTTATCTATAGTATAATTGCCTTATTTAGCAGAATATATTAAGTGCCTAGTTAATCCAGGCACTGTCTTAGAACTTGGGTACATAAGGGTAAGCAAAATATAATTCCTGACCCCAAAAAGTGAGAAAAATGAAACAAAAAGGAATAGGAAAAAAATTATAGCTTTTCCCCAAAAAAACCTGTCCCAAATTTACTCATCACAAAAAAATGTGATACAGCAAACAGTTGGTCTAGGAGTTATACTCTCTCTAAAGCTATTTCTCCATCTGTAAAGAGAAAGCAAATTTTAACATTCTTCTTAAAACAGCAAAACCATTTTTAAAAAGCAACAATTCTGTAAAAATCCAATACACAAAAAAGATTAAAAGAAGACTACTTTGATCAAAAGGGAAGTGTGTTTACATTTTGTTGCCTCAGACTGTTGCCAATCTGGCTCCAAAGCTGCTTCCAAAAAACCTTAGGGCTTGGCAGAAGACAATCTAAAATGCCATCGGCAGGATGATTTTTGCCTTCTAGTGCCAATATGCTAGGATTCTAACTGATCACTTTGCAGATAAGATTTTTCAAATGGAAAGCTTAAAGCAAATTTTATTATTGCCCCAAATTAAAAAACAAAAAATAACACCAAAAGTTAAAATAAAAACGAAGGTAGGTGGGGGGAGAGTGGAACCAACTCTTTTTACCTCTGGAGTAGGTGAAATTCCAAAACAGAAAAATAAGATATGCATATAGCAAGGAGAGTCAAACTCTTGTAGTTGATGCATAGAGATGGGCATTCACCAGGTTCATATGCTATGGCCCATTCTCTGTATCACCACCAATTTACTCCGGCTCAGTAACTGTGCTACTTCTACTTGAGGTTTCCCTTTTCTTCAATCCAAAAGCAAATGATTTAGAGGGCCAAATTAACTGGTATTTATTCTCATCTTTCTGCCCTTTATCTGAGGTACTATAACTAAAGAAAAATAGGTTATAGAAAAGGGGGCAGGTTTTTTGTTGTTAATTTTATTTTATTTTTTCAGTGTTCCAAGATTCATTGCTCATGCACCACACCCAGTGCTCCATGCAATACGTGCCCTCCTCAATACCCACCACCAGGCTCTCCCAACCCCCACCCCTCTCCCCTCCAAAACCCTGAGTTTGTTTCTCAGAGTCCACAGTCTCTCATGCTTCCTTTCCCCCTCCGTTTCCCCCAATTCATCCTTCCTTTCCAGGTTTTTTTTTTTTGTTAACTAAAGTACAGCTGACATACGTTTAAATCACTTTCAGGTGTAAACATAGTGAATCAACAACTCTACACATTACACAATATTCACCACAATAGGCGTAGTTACCATCTGTCATCAACGTTATTACAATGACGTTGACTATATTTCCTAGGCTGTCCTTTTCATCTCCTGGACTTGATTTGATTTGATAACTGGAATTCTGTATTTCTTAGTCTTCTCCACCTATTTCACTCCTCCCTCCACCCACCTCTTCTCTGGCAACCACCAGTTTGTTCTCTGTACTTATGAGTGTATTTCCGTTTTGTTTTGTTTTGTTTTTTGGTTTGTTGATTTGTTTTGTTTTTTAGATTCCATATGTAAGTAAAATTATATGGTATTTGTCTTTCTCTGTCTGACTTATTTCACTTAACATGATACTCTCTTGTTCCATCCATGTTGTTGTAAACGGTAAGATCCCTTTTTTTTTAAATAGCTGAATAATAATCCACAGTATATATGTGGGTGTGGTGCGTGTATCACATCTCCTTTAAACTTTTGTCTACTGATGGGCACTTAGGCTGCTTCCACATCTAGGCTACTGTAAAGCTGCAATGAACACAGGAGTGCGTATATCTTTTCAAATTCATGTGTTCATTTTCTTCGGGTAAATACCCCATAGTAGAATTACTGCATTGTATGCTACGTCTAATTCTTTGAGGATCTTTCATACTGTTTTCCATAGTGGCTGCACATTTACATTCCCAGCAACACTGCACGAGGGTTCTCTTCTTACCACATCCTCACCAACACTTGTTATTTCTTGTCTTTTTGACATTATTCATTCTGACAGGTATGAAATGATATATCATTGTGGTTTTGCTTTGTATTTCCCTGATGATCAGTGATGCTGAGCATCTTTTCATGAGTCCGTTGTCATCTGGATGTCTCTTCTTTGGAAAAATGTCTATTCAGGTCCTCCAGGGCAGTTATTTTTAAATAACATTAACCTCTGATACTGAATTAATGATAAAGAAATCAGGCACTCATACTAAACTTTAGGTAAGCAAGTTTTCATTTGTGATTAGAATGATGAAGAGGCTCCTTTCCCAATTCTTGATGCTTATTAGAATTCAAGCAGTTGTAGGAAAAACACACTTAAAACCTTTAACCTGAGAGCTCCCTTCTGATGGGTACCAAATGCAGAAATGCAGAAATCAAACCAATCCAGAACCTGATTCAGAATTTTTAAATAATTAATGATATATACCAATTCAGTTAAAATATAAGTTAAAATGGTTTTTAAGCCTGTGTTTCAAAGAAAGCAAAAATTTTAACTTCATAAATTTAAAGTTGAAATTTTTTATTCACTTTCTATAATTAATTAGATATGTTTTAAAAGACTAAATCAAGCATTCCTTTGTACTTTGGTCTAGCTTCACATGTACCATTAAAAGAGTAACAAAGAGCTAACTTTATACAGAACACTTTCCTCAATGCTGTAGATGCTTTGTTTATATAATGTTCACAACAACCCTGAGGTAGGCACTATTTATAGAGAAGCATACTGAGGCTTAGGGGAATTAAATATGTGCCTGGGTCATAGTCTGGATCCGAATCCAAGACTGATTGGCTCCAGGGCCCAAGCACTTTTACCACTGTGTGCTACACAAGCTCCTAAGTACTTTCATGTTAGGTATTATGCAGGGTGGAGATGGGGAGAAGGGGTTAGTACAAGTTAAGAAAATTTTGGGACTTAAATACAGCATCCTGTATAGAACATCTCGTTAAATACATACTCCTTTTAGCTCTGAAACTACATAAGAGAAGTATTAGGAAAATACCTGTCACCTTTTTGTTATTGACTGGAACAAGGGAAAGATAAGTAAGATGAAAAGATCAAAGATGACTGTCAAGTTAAGCCTGGATAATTTGAAGAACAACCATGAATACAGTAAAGATGTCAGGAAGAACTGAATGAAGGAGAAAAATGAATTCTGCTTCATATCAGTTGAACTAAAAATAAGAAGGGTAAAGAAATTAATATTTACAGAGTACCTATTGTGTGACAAGAGCTGTGCTGAGCACCTTACAAACATAACTTTTTAATTTAATTCTATAAATTCTATAAACATATTATTAAATCCATATGAAAAAAGATGATGTTGAAGCTCTAAGATGTTAAAGAACTTGCCTAAGATCAGATTGCTAACAAGCAACACAACTTGAATACAAATCCAGATCTGACCAAAATGTGTACATTGATCTTTATGTCTACAATATTATCAGCAAAAGCAAAAAATGTAAAT
>CM052798.1:63680722-63712312 GCA_028533885.1 Nasua narica
CGATTCAATGGAATATTATGCATATTCCATTCCATAATATTAGAAAGGATGCTAATAGTATGAGCTGTAGGGCCTGACGGGCTTAAATTCAGATGACAGACTATAACACTCATAAAAGCTATATAACTTGGACAAGTGTTTAAATACCTAGATACTCATTTCTTCACTTATAAGAAAAATGACACAATTTTACTTTATATCAAAGAAGGAATATCTCTATGCCTTCACCGCACCCTTCTGCTGCTGTCCACCTCTTTGTAGCTGTTCCCCTCTTCCCACCCAAAGGAGTAGTAATTGCTAATCTAATTGGAGCGAGCCACAAAATGTTCCAAAGACTGCTATGAAGAAAACTATGAAGTTTTGGGGCTTAACACTGCTATATGTTCTGGCGCCTGGGTGGCTCAGTTGGTTAAGCCTCTGCCTTCAGCTCAGATCATGATCCCAGGGTCCTGGGATCAAGCCCCAAACCCCAAGCCCCAAGTTGGGCTCCTTGCTCAGCTCAGCGGGCAGTCTGTTTCTGCTCCCTCTCCTTCTGCCTCCTTCCTGCCCCCTCCCTGCCCCTGCTTGTGCTCTCTCCCTCTCTCTCTTCCTCTCAAATAAAATTTTTAGAAGATTTTATTTTTTATTTGACAGAGAGAAACACAGTGAGAAAGGGAACACAAGCAGGGGGAGTCAGAGAGGAAGAAGCAGGCTTTCTCCTGAGCAGGGAGCCCGATGAAGGGCTTGATCCCAGGACCCTAGGATCATGACCTGAGCCAAAGGCAGATGCTTAATGAGTGAGCCACCCAGGCATGCCTCAAATAAATAAAATATATTTTTAAAAATTTCTATATACTCATTTTTGGTCCTTCTACCCTCACATGATAAAAAAAATTCAGGTAAAGTCTGCCTCATCTGGACAAGCCCAGCCTTAATTTCCCTTTTGTTCTAAGGAACAACAGCTAAAGTTAGGCTAAGACTGGTTCTGCAGACCCAGCTATCAAACTAGCTGCTCCGCCGGCACGCCTGACGATACTGATCTCAAGATTTAGATTGTGAGGAGGCAGCAAATGGAAAGAGGCAAGAAGGAAAGAAACCGTGGTGGTGACGGTTGCTTAAGTCTTGCTGAGCCATGTACACTACAATAGTTACCACATTGTTTAAATACTAAAAGGAAATAAACGGGGCGCCTGGGTGGCTCAGTGGGTTGAAGCCTCTGCCTTCGGCTCAGGTCATGGTCTCAGGGTCCTGGGATCGAGCCCCGCATCGGGCTCTCTGCTCAGCAGGGAGTCTGCTTCCCCCCCTCCTCTGCCTGCCTCTCTACTTGTGATCTCTCTCTGTCAAATAAATAAATAAAATATTAAAAAAAAAATAATAAATACTAAAAGGAAATAAACTAATACGTTAATTATGGTTGCCTTTGGATACTGATAATTGCAGTTTTCCATTCTTTTCTACATTTTCCCAGTTTTTCTATAATAAACCTATATTATTTTAATAATAAGGTAATCGTAGTTTTTAAAAATGTATAGGAAGTACCTGTGTTAAATAAAATTATATTCAGAAAAGATAAAATTATTATCTAGATTTATTGTTTAAGAAGCAGTTTTTCTATTTATGTTGTTTAAGGAGCCTTTAGTAAAGGCAGAGCTTAAACTCATAGTGCCACAAATAGGAAATAACTGAAAAATTATTTGTAGCTAAGTATATGTTCATTAGCTGGCTTTGAGGGAAAAAGGTATACTGCATATGTTTACCTTCTCAACATCAGGAAGACAATCAAGCAGGTCAACAGTGTACTTAGAGTCACTTGGGTCATTCTCACATCCGCTTGATGACATTTTCAAAGGATTTTTTGCCATTGCATCTAATACAGCCTCATAAAGTTGCTTTGTTATCAGAGGAGAAGGAAGTTCTCTTAGATAGTCCTTAAGAACACCTTTAGAAAACAAAGTGAGATAGCAATTGGTTTTCAGGATAAATTTTTAAAAACTGAATTTTTTAAAAGTATTATTATAGCCAACCTTTAATATTCTGAAAATAATAAAAATGACAATAAAAACCTATGATAACAAAACACTAGCATTCTGTAATCTTATAAATTGCCTCAGTAATTGACTTCTTTTGAAAGCATGCTAAAAATGCACACACATCATTGCCAATGATCATACATATTAGGTTTGTTATTCATAAAATAAGTAATTCATGGTACATATGCCCTATCGATTCTGGCCCTCTATAAATACACGTGAAACAAAAGTTGAGAAAACAAGGCATACTAATATTAATTTCCAATTACATGAATTTTGAGTTTCTAGACTTTGGAGAGTTAAAGAATACAATGGTCCACGTACAGCATGATGACTATAATTAATAATACTGTATTGTATATTTGGAAGTTGCTAAGACAGTAGACATTGTTTTGTTTTGTTTGTTTATTTACTGATGAGAAACAGAGTATTCTTCCTTACATTGCTTTGTAGATTTTGGGTGTTGTAACCAAAGAGAAGCCTGGATCAAAAGATCCATTGAAATAAACTGGAATCACATTCTCCAGCTATGCCATAAGATTTTTAAAAGTGGTGTTTTATAGCCACATCACAGTATTTCAAAGTATGAATGTTCCAGAATTTTATTCAGTCAGTCACTGCAGATGGAATACTTGGGTTGTTTCTAATCTTTTGTTATTCCCAAACATGCTACAATGAATAGCCTTGCACATCATTACTTGTATGTATGCAGGTATGTCTATAGGATAAACTCCCAAAACAGGATCACTAAATCAAACACGTATTTGTGATTTTGAGGGAAAAGGAGGGGTAAGGATGTCTCCTAGGTTGGGAGCTTGAGCATCTAGGTAGATAGCAGGACTATACTTTAAACGGCGGGGGAAGGGAATAGAAAGGAGTTTCATTTTGAATATATTCAGCATTAAGTCTCTATGGGACATTCAAGGTTGCTGGATAAAACATCTGAGGCTCAGGAAAGAGATGGCTGGAGACCCTCAGAATGATCAACTTAGAGATGATGACAGAGCTTGGTAATATCTGAGATGATCAGGAAGGCACAGATGATGTGAGAAGACCCTGAAGAATACCAGCTTTTAAGGGGTCATCAGGAAGAGGATTTTCCAAAGGGGTCTAAAGAAGTACGGGTGGTGAGAAGAGGCAGGGGTGGGCTAAGGGAGACTGACTGGCAAGTACACTGCCAAGGAAGTCAAGAAAAGAATGTTTAAGAAAGGGTCTATGGTATCAACTGATGGCTAACAATAGGCAGGTTAGATGAGAACCATGTTAAGTACTATGGAGAACAGTGTTTCTCAAACTTGGCTGCACACTGAAATAACCTGAAGAACTTAAAATATATATATATATATTCCAGAGCCCCATGCCAGCCCTACTAAATCATAAACTCTACAGGTCAGGGTTCATGTCCTTTTATTTTTAACAAATTCCTGTTGTGATTCTAAGGTGGCAGTTTTTGTAACTAGGTATAAGAAACATGTGATAATTCAAGATAAGGATCCAAAAAAAAAAAAAAAAAAAAGACAAGGATCAAGAAATGTCCACCAGACAAAGAAGTCCGCAACCTTGATAAGTATAGCTTCAGGAGAATAAAGGACACAGAAGTCAGGTTGCATTTGCTTAGGAAGTAAATGGATGTTGAAGAAATAGAGACAGAGAAAGAAAGACAGGCAATCTGCTCCAGAAATCTGGCTTTGAAAGAAAGTGATAACCACAGAAGGGTGGGAAGGGGAGAAGCAGGATCAAAGTAGGGTTTTGTTTTTTTTTAGATGAAAGAGACGTGGACATTTAAATGCTAATACAAAGAAGATATTAAAATGGTTTTTAAGGTCCAAGAGAGAGGAATAAGTTGAGCAAAATCCTCAAAGAGGAAAGAAGAAGAGATTCCTGAGAACACACGCAGGAATTAAAATCAGTCCAAAATGTGAGGAAGATCATTTCTATGCTGTTACAGAAAAGGCAGTGGAGAAGTGGGAAGAATGTATGCCAAAGAAGGCATGCTGGCAGGTTGGGTCACAACAAGTAGAGGCGGTTCCTCTCTGATGACGTCTATTTCCTCCATGAAGTTAGGAGGAAGGGTCATCTGCTAAGAGTGACACAGGTGAAGCGAGATTTGAGAAGTGAGAAAATATTAAACAGACACTCTGGAGAATGAGAGAAGGGGAATGGGAGAGATAAGAACACATATTTATTAGCAGACACCACTGAAAGCCCAGTTGATTTTGAAGTCCATGGATTTATACTGGTATCGAGATACACCCTTATGTGATTTTTTTTCTAGTAATAATCAGCAACTCAGATACAGGCTAAAAAAACCCAGACCAGTTATTCTAGCCAACATGGAGCAATGTGGACCAGATTTAACTTCCTGCCTGAAACAAGTGGGAACACCAGATAAAACATCTAGGAAACACTCTGGAACAAAACTATGTTCAACACATTGGACATCAGGCAAAGAAGGATATATCCCTAAGGGATGGGAAACTAATGAAGTGTGCCCACAACTGCCTCAGCTTACTGCCTGGAAAGCCTTTCCAGGTCACAGTGAGGAGGTGCAAACACAGGTAGCTAGTAGGTCTAGCTAAGTTGAGGAGAGGAAGCTGGAAGTCTAAGGAGATCAAAGTAGCTAGAGCTTGAAGGACAGAGTATTAGAGAGCAGAGACCTGTCTAGAAAAAACACTGAGTATTTCCAAATCCTCCTGAATTTCTATCTGAGTACTGATCAGCAAGTGCTTGTGAGGAAACTAACCATGGCTGGAGAAATAACTGCCCAAAAAGATTAGAGGGAAGAATTTCAGGAGCTTACACTGGCAGGCAATTGTTCCTGTCCGGAAAAACCACAGCGACAAACTTCGTAACTCATGAGATTTGGGTACAGTACTGTTACAGGTTGAATTATGTCTCCCACAAAGAAAATATATTTAAGTCTTAGTCCCCAGTACCTCAGAATGTGGTCTTGTCTGGATCTTTACAGAGAAAATCAAATTAAAATGAGGTCTTTAGGGTATGTCCTAGTATGACTGGTGTTCTTATAAAAGGGGAATTTGGCCACAGAGAGAGATATGCCTAGATGGACGTGAAGAAGCCTGAGAGAACACCTTCTGAAGACAAGATTGGAGTGAGGCATCTATAAACTTAAGGAATGCCAAAAATTGCCAGCAAATCACCAAGAGGTATGATGAAGCAAGAAAAGAGTTTCTCTACAGGTTTCAGAGGGAGCAAGGCCTGCTGACATCTTGACTTTGGACTTCCAGCCTCCAGAATCATGAGGCAATAAATTTCTGTTGCTTAACCACCTGGCTTGTACACTTTGTTACAGCATCCATAGGAAACTAATATAAGTACATGGAAGGGCTTTGCTTCGGTAATGCATCAAAAAAATAGAAAAAGAGATACTTTATTTCCAAGCTGCTCTCATTCTACTTATAAGCACAGCTAAAAAGAATCAAAACTGTTCCCAGGCAACCTAACTGCATACCAGAACAAAGCCTAGAAGTATATAAAAGGATAAAAAAAATACCTAGCACCCAAGCAGATAAAATCCACAATATCTGACATCTAACAAAAAAATTGCAATGTATATAAAGAAGCAGATAAATATGATCTATAATGAGGAGAAAAATCAATCATGAACCAACTCAGACAGGACAAAGATGATAGGACATTGAAACAGTTATTATATGGTATTTCATATATTCAAGAAGCTAGAAGAAAGACTGAACATGCTAAGTAGGGACACAGAGGGTATGAAGGTCAAACTTGTAATACTGAAAACTAAAATATAAGAGATTAAAAATACAATAGATGAAATTAATATTAGCAGAGAAGATTAATGACTTGAAGACACAGCAATAGAAATAATCTAAAATTAAACAAAGAGTTTAAAAAAAAGATTGGAAGAAATGAACAGAATATAAGTGAGCTGTGAAACAAACACAAGTGACCTAATGCATGTGTAATTGAAGTCTTTAAAGGAAAGGGGGAGGTAGAAGATGGGTGAGTCAAAACCACAATCATAGTTGAAGATTTCAACATGCCTCTTTTAAGAAGAAGAAAGAAAACACATAAAGACATGGAGGATTGGAATAACATTATTAATCAACTTGACCGCATTGATAATTATAGCATATTACATTCCAAAACACCAGAACACACATTCTTAAGGATTCAAATGAAAACATTCATCACAGAAGAGCATGTCCTTGATGTTAAAGAAAGTTTAAATAAATATAAAAAGATGGGGTGCCTGGGTGGCTCAGTTTGTTAAGTGTCTGCCTTTGGCTTAGGTCATGATCCCAGGGTCCTGGGATCAAGTCCCACATTAGGTTCCCTGCTCAGCAGGGAGTCTGCTTCTCCCTCTCTGTCTGCCCCTCCCCCCCATTCATGCTCTCTCCCTTTCTCTCTCTCTGACCCTCTCAAAATAAAAAAATAAAATCTTAAAAAAAAAAAATCCAGGTCACATGAAGTATATGCTATGATTATAATGGAATTAAATGAGAAATTAATAATTTTAAATATTTGGAAAATTCCTTAAATATTTTGACACAAACTAACACACTTCTAAATAACCAATGAATCAAAGAAGAAAAAGGAAAATCAGAAAGTGTTTGAACTAAGTGAAAATGAAAACACAACACATCAAAAAATTTGTGGGAGGTTAAAGCAGAGTTTAGAGGGAAATCTATAGCACTAAATGTCTACATTAGAAAAGGAGGAAGGGGGGAGCCTGGGTGGCTCAATGGGTTAAAGCCTCTGCCTTCAGACCAGGTCATGATCTCAGGGTCCTGGGAGCTAGCGCAGCATGGGGCTCTCTGCTCAGCAGGGAGCCTGCTTCCCCCTCTCTCTCTGCCTGCCTCTTTGCCTACTTATGATCTCTCTCCTCTCTGTCAAATAAATAAAATCTTAAAAAAAAAACACTACAGACCAGTATCTTTTAGGAATACAGACACAAAATTCCTCAACAAAATGCTGGCACACTAAATCCAGCAATATATTAAAAAAAAAGAAGAAGAAGAAACATCATGACTAAGTGGGATTAATCTCAGACATGCAAGGGTTGGCTTAACATCTGAAAACCAATTAATGTAATATACTATATCAATAAAATAAAGGACATAAACCACATGATCATTTCAGTAGACTCATAAAAATCATTGAACAAAACATTTTCATGATAAAACACATTTTCATGATAAAAACACTGAATGAACTTGGAATAGGAGGAAACTTCAACTTGCTAAAGGGGATCTATGAAAAATTCAGTTAACATAATAACTAATGGTCAAAAACTGAATGCTTTTCTCCTAAAATCAGGAACAAGATAAGGATGTTCACTCTTGTCACTGCTGTTCAACATATACTGGGAGTTCTAGCCAGGGCAACAAGGCAAGAACAAAAAATAAGAAGGATTTTTTGGAAAATCTTCCTGGAAAGAGAGAAGTAAAAGTATCTCTATTTGCAGATGATATGATCTTATATATAGAAAATCCTAAAGAATCCACTAAAAAACCAATAGAACTAATAAATGAGTTTAGCAAAGTACAAGATCAATATGTAAAAATCAATGTATTTTTATACAGTTCAAAGGAAAGAGAACTGTCTTTTAATAGATTCTGGATGGGTCATTTCATTTGCATATTAAAATCACTTACGACAAAGGCAGACTTCAGTTGGAAATATAACCATTGGTGAGACATCGAAGTGTTCAGTGAGTAAATGGAAATGTCCAAGAGTTCTGTAGATGATGTTAAATGGGAAAGATGGAGGGGGTGGTGCCATGAGTCTCAAGAGAGCTTTATTCCTCAGGAGAGCATAAGTTTCTACTCAACAGTGAAAAGACAACAATCTGGAAACAGCATTGGTAAACCAAGAGAATATTGACCAAACTTCTTCCTTGACATACATATTTCTTTATGTATGTCATATATATATCATATATATATGATATATATAAAGATCTTGGGACATCATAACAATCAATAAATGTTAGATGTACACTGATGATAATAAAGCGTTTTGTACACCTTAGACATGAGTCTTGTTTGTTCCCATTTCTTAAGTTATATCATGTGATTTTTTTTTTTTTTACTACCATCATTAGTTTCACAGTCCAAACCTATCTACGATGAATAGCAACACTTGGTGTAAAGAGGCCAACTGAGTTATAGTTGGAAAGTGAAAATCCAGTTCCTTTTAGTTGCCAAATAAAGACACTACTAGCCCTCTAGGGCATGATTTAAAAAAAAAAAAGATTCCATACATGTTCCTTAA
This sequence comes from Nasua narica, assembly GCA_028533885.1. NCBI lineage: Eukaryota > Metazoa > Chordata > Mammalia > Carnivora > Procyonidae > Nasua > Nasua narica. Next base: position 63,688,996 of record CM052798.1, read on the forward strand.
CAAAACAAGACTTGTTGGTTCTAACAAAATTTAATATGTCCTGGTAGTTTGAGACTCGCCCTATAAAGCAATTAAATTAAATTAAAACCTAAAAGATCTCCAGAAAAGATAACTTTATAGCTTAGTAAAACACATATTTCAAATATCATTATCCTTTATATACTTAATATACTAAACAACCATTAATATAAATGAAATTTTAAATTAATCCAAGTTCAAGATTACTTACTTCACAGATAATTTGAGGGTAAATAAGGGAGACTTATTACTAACAAATACTAAGCACTTAAAGAATGCTCAATGTACATTATGTTCAATGAAGTAAAAGTTATAGCTCCTTTTCTATATGTAGACAAAGAGTTCATTGGAAAAATAATCAAAAGATTTCACAAAATAATACAGAGAAGAGATATTTATACTATGTTGTGATATATACTATGTAACTTCCCATCTAGACATTTGCTTTATGACCTTATCTCAAAAATTTATGACAGACTGGAGTATCTTAAGCTATAATGCCTTCTTAACATCTTTCAAATACTCTTGGGTGGAATAAAAACTTTAAGATAATAAGTTTGTGGCGACAATCTGTATTGCTACAGGAACTACTAAAGGGAGACGTGGGAAAAATTTACATGGAGAAGTTTAGTTAGAGAAAATAATTAGTGCAACACAGTAAATTTTCTATCATGTACTTGAAGAAAATGCAGGCAATTATAGGTAAATAAAGAACAAGTTCTGGCTATATCTCGTAAGCTGCTCTGTAATAGATACTATGAAACCATATGCCTCTCACCTTCATTCAGGCACAAGGACCAACTATACAGGAAAATTCTACTCATCCCCATGATAGAGTAATAGGTATCATTACACTTTAAAAAAAAAAAAAGGCATTCTAATAACTAAAACTACTTCTCCCTCTCAAAGACTAACTTGTATCTTTTTTTTTTATTGACTCTCACTTAGCAAAATCACTCTGTTCTAAATAGAACTCTGTCCCCAGATCTGCCAATGGTTAATTCTGTATTATACAGATCTTAAGCTCAAAAGGCACTTCTCAGATGATCTTTCTTCTCTGATCCCCTAGCCACTGGAGTCACTAAGCTGACTACGATCTCCAATCAGTATCATTCCCAATGTCCTGCTTATCATTCATAAGTTACTATATCTCACTATTCATTGGATTGATTTCTGATTCTCTCTTCCCCCACTAGAAAGCATACATAAGGACTGAGATACTGGTCATCTTGTTCACTTGTCCCTCATGCCTAGAAGAATGCCTGGCATATAGTAAATGTTCACTAAATATTTAGTAAGTATGCCAATTAATTTCTAGATAGGGAAAGATAAGTGATTAAATGGACTCTGGTTATTCTCATGCATAGACTCCCCTTCTCCTTTGGGTTTCTTTTCCTTTTTTAAGATTTTATTTATTTATGCGCCTGGGTGGCGCAGTTGGTTGGGCGACTGCCTTTGGCTCAGGTCATGATCCCGGCGTCTTGGGATCGAGTCCCGCATCGGGCTCCTTGCTCCGCAGGGAGCCTGCTCCTCTCTCTCCGCTTCTGCCTGCCTCTCTGCCTGCTTGTGTTCTCTCTCTGTTAAATGAATAAATAAAATCTTTAAAAAAAAAAAAAGATTTTATTTGACAGAGAAAGAGAGAGAGAGAGAGAGAGAGGGAACACAAGCAGGGGGAGAGGCAGAGGGAGAAGCAGGCTCCCTGCTGACCAGGGAGTCCAATGTGGGGCTCAATCCCAGGACTCTGGGATCATGACCTGAGCCGAAGGCAGACATTTAAAGGACTGAGCCACCCAGGTGCCCCTCCTTTGGGTTTCTTATTTTGATTTCTTTTTTTTTTTTTAATTTTTTTAAAGATTTTATTTATTTATTTATTTATTTATTAGGAAAGAGAGAGAGAGAGAGCATGAGAAGGGAGAAGGTCAGAGTGAGAAGCGGACTCCCCATGGACCTGGGAGCACGATGTGGGACTCGATCTTGGGACTCCGGGATCATGACCTGAGCCGAAGGCAGTTGCTCAACCAACTGCGCCACCCAGGTGCCCTCTTATTTTGATTTCTATAGCCACCATCACACCAGTACCCCAGGAATGTACAGTGTTAAGTTTAAAACTCTGGCTCCAATTTGGAGAAAAATACCAAAACAAATAATCTTTCAGTATTTATTTACCCTTTAGCACAGCAACACAAATAAATAATTTTTTAAGTTTTGTTTTTTATTAAATACACGGGAATAATAATTTTTAAAAGTCACTATAGAATTACTCAAATCACCTCAAAGAGTTAGTAGATCATCTCCATAACTTTCTTTTTTTTTTTTAAGATTTTATTTATTTATTTGACAGAGAGATCATAAGTAGGCAGAGAGACAGGCAGAGAGAGAGGGGGAAGCAGGCTCCCCGCCGAAAGAGCCTGATGTGGGGCTCGATCCCAGGACCCTGAGACCATGACCTGAGCTGAAGGCAGAGGCTTTAACCCACTAGGCCACCCAGGCGCCCCTCCATAACTTTCTTTTAGCCCTCCCAGCTACCTCTATGTCTTTAATGTGGATGTGCTATGATGAAACCTACCCAGCACATGGAAACTCAACCAACTAACTTGGAAGGAAGGGACGAAGGAAGGGAGAGAGGGAGGGAAGGGAAAGACAGAAAGAGAGAGAAAAGTGAAAATGACCGTGTTCTAACTCCGCTGTTTCCAAATGATCCTCACTATCAGGTCTGGGTTCCAGTTTGAGAGAGCATTCGGGGTATCTCTCACCACTCACCTGCCTGATGCTTTTCTCTTTAGCAAGTACTGCAAGTCATGCAGCTTGCCATCTCCCAAGTTTTTGCTAATAGATTGCTCTCCTCCAACCCTGACTGGCCAAGTCCAGTTCACCTTTTTTTTTTTTTTTTAAGATTTTATTTATTTATTTAACAGAGAGAGAACACAAGCAGGCAGAGAGGCAGGCAGAGGCAGAGAGAGGAGCAGGCTCCCTGCCGAGCAAGGAGCCCGATGCGGGACTCGATCCCAGGACGCTGGGATCATGACCCGAGCCGAAGGCAGCTGCTCAACCAACTGAGCCACCCAGGCGTCCCTCCAGTTCACCTTTTAAAGTTAGCTGAGGAGTCACCTTTCCCACCAAGTTTTCCCTAATTTTCCCATAATAAGATAAGTGCTCCTCTTCATATATTATAATCAGCGGTCTCTGACTCTGTCTTCCCCCTTAGACTAGGATTCTTGAGGGCAGAGATTATCTCTTACACATTGTTGTATTTCAAATGCTTTAGCAAAGCATCTGGTGTATAGTACCATTTGATATATGATGGTCAGATGAATGGATACCATTTTTCCACTAGCAACAGCAGGACTATGAAGATTAATATACTAAATAAACTCATTCTTCAAGTGAGACACTATCTCCTGAGAAAGTGCCCTTATCCTCTATCAGCACCTACTCTAACAAAAAATTAACTCACCAGAACAAGAATACTGAAAATATAAGAATGGGACCATGAGAATCATTCTCAGGTGAAACTTCTACAGATAATAAGGATACATTAGAGCAGATAGATTTGAACATAGAATCACGGACATTTCCTGAAGTGAATGCTATAAATTAATTTTTTAAGTCCATTAATCTACCCCACCCTACCTCACTTACTCTTTCTGAACTTCCTGCTTACTTTGGTCACACTCCACAGATGTTACTCATATCAAATGGTTCTCACTGCCTCAGCATATTTCGATTGCTACATCTCTGACCACTCCTCAGTGTTTTGCATTTCTTAGTGTTTATACAGTTTAGATGTCAATGTTCAATCCAGGTAAAGAAAAACAGAAGTAATTTGAAAGTTAATGTGCCAGAGATCAGAACATACAATACATATGGTAGGGGGAAATGTGTATTTAATATACCTAAATAAAGAAAATTACTAACGTTTTACAGATAATTTGGGGTTTATTTCTGACCAAGTTTTCTTTTGAAGGAAAATAAAAGAATGAATAATTTAATAAGAATTAAAACCAGGGGCCCCTGGGTGGCGCAGTTGGTTGAGCGACTGCCTTCGGCTCAGGTCATGATCCCGGAGTCCCGGAATCGAGTCCCACATCGGGCTCCCAGCTCCATGGGGAGTCCGCTTCTCACTCTGACCTGCTCTCTCTCACTCTCTCTCTTTCCTAATAAATAAATAAATAAAATCTTTAAAAAAAAAAAAAAAGTCCTATTCTGACATGCTAAACTTGAATGTGGTTTAAAAAAGAAGCCTTTACATATTTAAAAAAAAATAGAATTAAAATCAGAAAAAGTCATGGTCAAATAAACATTTAAGTACCAAACCTAGACATTTTCCTCTGCAGGAGGCGGGCGTGTCCTTTTCTAATAATCACTAAATTATAAATATTTTTACTTTTCTAATTTCTTCTCTTGTTCCTTTGACAAATAAGTCCCATAAACAACTATGAAGAGATTTTGTCCCTTAAATTTTGCACTTCATTGAAAAATTGGGTTGTCTGGAGTACTTCATTCTGTGTTCTAGACAAACCAACTACTAAGAACACATTAAACTGTAAGTAAACTCTATCATTCACTTGGTTAATAGTTCATTTTTTAGAACCACTGAGCTGTTACTTGTATTCTAAAGTTTACTTAGAAATATGAGTTCTCATGGAACAAACACAGGAGGCAACATCATTACTGGCCAATTCCCTAAATCATTAAGGTCCTTTCTTTTGAGACATAATGAGACCTTGTGTATAATTTATTGTAATTCCAATGACATTTCTCGATTTTAAATCATTTCCTTTGCTCTTTATCAAGAAAGAAAAGAGCTCTAGTTTCTTTTAAAAAACAGCTTTCCTGGGGCACCTGGGTGGCATAGTTGGTTAAGCATCCAACTCTTGGTTTTAGTTTAGGTAGTGATCTTGGGGTCCTGGGATCGAGCCCTGTGTCAGGATCTATGCTCAGCTTGGAGTCGGCTTGGGATTCTCTCTCCCCTTTCATTCCCTCTTCCCCCCATCTGCACTCTCTTTCTCTCTCTCTCTCTAAAATAAATAAATCTTAACAAAACAAAACCAGCTTTCCTGAAATGGAAGAGTACAAATTATAGAGCCAAAAAATACCCATTTCATAAATTATGGAAACTCTCAATTTTAGAAAAGAATGCTATAAATCTAATATTCAATGACCTATTATTCATATCATCTGTACATGCTACAAATTTCTAACTAAGGATCTTGTCATAGCAAATAATCAAATTAAACCACATCATTCATCTTTTTAATTTATACATATTTGACAAGATTTTTATTTTTATTTTTTATTTTATTTTTGTTTCTAAGATAATGCTCCACCAAGGCAAGATCTCATTTCATTGGGTTATAGAGTGTAATTTCCTGGGAATTGCTATTTGTAAAATTTCCCTTTAATGAATTCATAAAATGGGTCCTTTCCTGATTTTAATTATATATTATTAAGGGGAAAATTCTACTTTTTTTGTAGACATGATCCATTTTTTTTTGTAGAACGAAAGGATAAACTTTCTTCCTTTACAAAAATAAAAGTATCCAGTATTTCTGATTTGCTAAAATTTCTAAGAAAGAAAAAGTCCCTTGGTTTGTTGTCTCTTTTAAAATGGTTGGCATCGGGCGCCTGGGTGGCTCAGTGGGTTAAAGCCTCAGCCTTCGGCTCAGGTCATGATCTCAGGGTCCTGGGGTCGAGCCCCGCATTGGGCCTGCTTCCTCCTCTCTCTCTGCCTGCCTCTCTGCCTACTTGTGATCTCTCCCTATATATCAAATAAATAAATAAATCTTTAAAATGGTTGGGATCAAAGTTTTGATTATCTAAGAGTATATATTAAATACTATGAAAATATAGTCATTCAGAGTTCAGAGACTGGGAATCTCAGCTATATGAAAAGCCTCAATCCTAAAAGTAAAGTTTTAAAGGATTCTAACCAACAAAAATCTCTTTAATATGTGCAAGTTGCACCTTCCTCAAATTCTCTCCTAAGCAATTAATTGCATGCAAAATAAAAAATCAAATCAGAGAGATAAATAAACAATATTATAGCATAAAAAATGGTAGTTAACAGTAGAGAGAACTATCAAAATAACACAGAAGATCTGGAGATACATACCAAAGCATCTATAGGTGAATAGATATGATATCCAAGATATACTTCAAAATAATCCATGTCTAGGGGAGAATCAAATGAGGGGTATAAAAGAGACAGGTTTGGTCATGTGTTGATTATGGAAGCCAGGTGATGGATAAAGAGGGTTTATCATAGTATTCTCTCTACTTTTATATATGCTTCAAAACTTTGCTAATAAAAAAAAAACAACAAAAACAAACATAGAATTATAAGCCAACAGTCCCTGAAGATGTCCATTAGTTATGAACAATCTTATAGTGGCCAAATTCAAAGGACTTATTTCTGTTCTCATCTTTTATGATTTCTCCATCAAATTACACTGCCTCACACCTTTCCTTAAACTCTGCTGTCTTTTGTTTCCCAAACTTTCCGACTCCTTTCCTCCCAATCTCTTTAGCTGTATCTTCTTTCTTTGCATGCCTCAAAAGTTTGGATATCCTCAAACCCCTCGAAACCCTGTCTTTTCAAACTTTATGGACAATCATAAGGCATTAATTACAGTTACAGGTCAATGACCCTCACATTGCCATTTTCCACCTCCACGTCCCAGTAGTATTAGAAGTATATTTTCAACGCTATACATTGGATTATATACACCACTTAGTACATTTTACTACATCCTCTCCTAAGCTGTACTTTCTGCTTTGCCTGATACATTCACATAGATCTCCTACTAGTACCTCAAATTCAATATATGTTTGAAAAGAAACCCAATTCATAATCTTTCTTTACATTTTTCCACCAAAAGCAGCAGCTCTCCTCTCAGCTTTTTAGTTTCTGCAAATGGTACCCAATCAACCAGATATCCAAGTCATGCTTATCTGGGCCCTCTCTTGCTTCAGATCCTTTTAATTCTATTCCTTCCTGTTGTTACTGCTACAAGACCCCTTCAGCTGGGACCACTGCCAAGGCCTCCTGACTGGTTTTCTATCTTCTAATTTCTTTTAATTCCAATCCATCACACAGAGTTGCCAGATTAGGAGATTATCTCTAAAGACCTCACTCCCCTGCTCAAAAATCTTTGATGAGTCCCCTCTGCCTACTAAATAAATCTGAATTCTCTAACCAAATAGTCAATGCCCTTTACATGACCTAAGCTCCAATCTAACTGATCTCTAATAGTGTTTTATTTATCCCTTTATGAAGAAAATGTACCCTTTTCCTTCTGCTACCTAGTGCAGCTAATTTAATGTAGGTCTTACTCCCACCCCCACCCCCCAATATTTGTTGGCTGTTTTAGGGCAGGGACCACATCTTGGTACCTCCCCAGAGAAAATAACACAGTAATGTTTGCGAAGGAAGGAAAACCAGACTTCAAAATGAAACCCAATTCAATTTGGGCTACAAAATAGTATTTCAATTCCATTTCCTAGAGATATAGACTTTCCAGAATGTGTACATAGAATAAAAATATTTATTACCTGTTATTACATTTATATCTGGGTACTGGTTTTCACACAGACCAACAGCTTTGCTATTTCTCTCAAAAGCCTCTCGAAGTTCTTTCTTGACTGCTGCCGAACCACATAATCGGTACAGACCTACCACCTAGAAATAAAATTATGGCCATATTATGGTAAATTTGATAAAGAGAAAATACAATAGCACAGAATGTGTAAGTCACATGAAATTGGTAATCAAATATGTTCTGATGACATTTAATTAAAAATACCTCAGCTTTTGAAATCTCACCATAGACTATATTCATCAGTTGAATAAAAACATTCTATTCTTTCACCTAAATTCAAATAATATACTATGATTTCTGTAGTGCTATCTATCTTAAGATACAAGCCCTTCACTTTAGTTTTATATGCTCAACCACTATGCCCAACGTTGTACCCCTTCACATCTTTTGCTCTAAATTAAAGAAATGCAGCACAGTGGTTAAACAAGGCCCCAAAAAGCCCCACTCTATCAGTCCTTGTTTAGTGAATTTGGGCAAGTTATTTACTCTCTTTAAATCTCAGTTTAGTTATCTATAAAAAAAAGTATATACCTGAAATAAGATTCCAGTATACTATTTGTGTTATCTTATTAGGAAAAAAAAAGGTTCTAGGGATGAAATAAAAGCAAACCTGGTATTTTTTTTAACTTACTAAATTAATTGATTATAAAGTAATAAAGGAAATGCAATTAAAATAATCTATTAAGGTAAAATAAAACCTTTAGTTCAAAATATATAAGATGCACAGATACCATCCACCCTCCCCTCAACCTACACTAAAGATTTATTTTTTAAATTGTTAGTTCATACAGAAGATAAAATATTAAGTCTTAGGAACTCACTATAAATTCACTGAAAGGAAATCAACATGATATCTATGAGGAAAAAATATGTCTGATGAAGCAATTAGAGTTAAAAAAAAAAAAAGAACCTTCAAGAAAACTAAGAAAAATAAGTGACTATTAACGATACCTCCACATCAAACACTATTTAGGAAGTTGAATCACCTTCAATTGAAGGAAGTTATAAAGAAATTATTTCAAGACAGAAATAAAGTAAAAATAAACAATGAAGATCCCTAAGGATTTAAACTAGGAATCACTTTAAAATCTTACAAACAATCTAGGAGAAGGAGTACACAAATGAAATTTCCAGGTGTACTTGTGACACAAACCTATCCAAGTCATTAAATAAGTTGGAGAATAAATAACTGACAGAATACAGTTGGTGGGTCTTGATATAGGAAAGGGTCATTGATAGGTACAGAGAAATGTTACCCAAAATATTGGAGATGATAAACTATTAAATATTAGTTGGAAGATAGTAAGGAACCTACAACAATTTTTTTAAAAGATTTATTTATTTATTTGTTTGTTTGTTTATTTGAGAGAGCGTGCATGCATGCAAGCAAGGCCGGGGCAGAGGGAGAGGGAGAGGGAGAGAGGCCAACTCCCTGCTGAGCATAGAGCCCAACCTGAAGCTCGATCCCATGACCCTTGAGATCATGACCTGAGCCTAAATCAACAGTCAGATGTTTAACTGATGGGGCCACCCAGGCGCCCTAGGAAACTGCAACTGTTTTTAAGAGAAGGTAATGCAAGATGCTGCTACATTCAAAAGGATCAACGTAATACGGGAAACTAAGGGAACGTACCGAGAAGGAGTTTCCTACTCTTATCCATATCCATAGTGCATTCATATTAAGAATAGCACGTCCTACGTTGGTCACATCTCACAAGACATGGCAGAACCATAGATGAGCCAGAAAATAAAACTAAAATATTAAAATGCTATCACATTAGTAGAAACTAACTCAAGTAGACTCTTCTGGTGTGGGCACACTTAAGCGTCACAAAATTTCCTAATAAAGATGTATCCCCTTCAACTTCAGAATGAGATGAACCTAGAATCAATTGAAGAAAGCAATATTTCCGTGGTAAGTAATAAATTAAGGGAACACGCTTTCCCAAAAGGTGAATAAAGGAAGACAGAAATCTAATATAAATATTTCAAGGAAAGGATACTTTAGAATATTATACCTAACTTCAGAGGCTGACTTATTTTTTTCTAATTTTATTTATTTATTTGACAGAGAGAGATCACAAGCAGGCAGAGAGAGAAGGGGAAGCAGGCTCCCTGCTGAGCAGAGAGCCCAATGCGGGGCTCGATCCCAGGACCCTGGGATCATGACCTGAGCTGAAGGCAGAGGCTTTAACCAACTGAGCCACCCAGGCACCACTCAGAGGCTGACGTCTTGAATCAAACACTTGAAGTGCATAGTTGATGCCTCTATCAGAGAGAGAATCTGTACTAGATTAACCATGATTATGATTTCCACCATAGTTTTTCCCATTGAAGCAGAGGATAAGTGGTAGTAGCCTTCAAAGCATTTGCAAGATGCCACAAACTACTTTTGTATGACTGTTAAAACCTCATGTTCATGGTAACAAAAACAAGAATAACTACTGACTAAAAAGGTAAACAAAATCTAAGCAGTATGCAAGTCTGTAAAATACAGACACAATAAGCCTCTTTCTGTGTGTGTTGGGGTGAGAGAGGAGGGAAAAAGCAAAAGAAACAAAAGCCAAAAAAGTGTTTAAAAACTCCAGTTCCAAATGTACTACTGTAAATTTTACTTTTTAGTTCACAGGAAATTCTTTTTTTTTTTTTTTTTAAGATTTTATTTATTTATTTGAGAGACAGAGAAAGTGAGAGAGAGCATGAGAGGAAGGTTAGAGGAAGAAGCAGACTCCCCATGGATCTGGGAGCCTGATGTGGGACTTGATCCTGGAACTCAAGGATCATGACCTGAGCGAAAGGCAGTTGCTCAACCAACTGAGCCACCCAGGCGCCCCTCTTTTTTTTTTAATACAGTATTTTTTAAAAGTTTATTTATTTGAGAGAGAGAGCAGAAGCAGGGGGAGGGAGAGGGCAAAGGGGATTCCCCACTGAGCAGGGAGCCCAATGCAGGACTGGATCCCAGGACCCTGGGATCATGATGTGAGTTGAAGGCAGATGCTTAACCGACTGAGCTACTGAGGTGCCCCATCACAGGAAATAATTCTTTATTAAAATAACTACTTCTAAGCTTTAAGCACAGAAATAAAACCATTGCTAAAAATGTTTTCTTAGTGTTAAAGAAGTGACAACAGTCATATATCCATTCTTTATAAAATATTTCAGAAAAGAGTGTAGAAGTACAGTGCAATTTGAGCTACTTATTTTAATAGTTAATTGTGAAAGTTTCTGTTTAATAATTAGCTTTATAGTCTGCCTAATCTCTGACCGCTCTACATCTCTCTACATGCTGCCAAAAAAAAAAAAGGGGGCCACTGGGGGAGAAAAACAGAGAACCTTAAGAAAAAGTAGCCCAACCAAAAGTTAGATTGGAAACTAAAGGCTTCAATCTCATATAGACAATATAAACTCAATCTGAATAATATATCTGAGAAGAGGTTTCAAAAGTTCAGATATCCCTCCTACCTCTTACCTTCAGAAAGCAACTTCATCTATTTTTATAGATATCAGCAAATAAGACCCACAGAGATTAAGTGACTTGCCCAACATCACACAACTAATTAATAATTGAGGAGAAACCAGTACCTGTTTCCTGCATCTTTAATACAATACTCCACTAACTTACTTACACTGTTTCCGTAGTTTCCACAGGTCCAGGGTGAGTTATTTTAAAATCTTTTCTACATATAAAGAAATCATAGTTAAGACTTGGGGATATTTACCCTTGATGTTTTTAATCAATGTCATAAATTCTGATAGCCCTTAAACAGAAATACCTCAGAAATACTGATATTAGGCTTAATTTTTTAATTTAAACAGTTACTTGTACCTCAGAATAATATCCTCAGTGATATGCTGTTTCTCATTGTCATAGTCCACATGTATTCATGAAAATAAAGAAAGATAAGGTCTAATAAACTGGTTAATATTACAGATCTGATTATATATAACTACCAGGGGTTTTGTTTGTTTTAATGGGCTGCTTTTACCTTCTTATTTATTTAACCTTCTTATTTAAAAGGAAAAGAGAATGAGAAATGTTATTAGTAGGATTTCTTCTTCATCCTCCATGTTACCCCAAAGTTCAGAGACAGATAAGCTTATGCTTCCTCAAGAACGGGATGAGGAAAAGGAGAGAATAAGGGCAGGGAGTTAGTTTTAGGAGTAAAGTGGGGTTTTAAGATTCACTGTTGGGGGGCACCTGGGTGGATCAGTGGGTTAAAGCCTCTGCCTTCGGCTCAGGTCATGATCTCAGGGTCCTGAGATCGAGCCCCACATCGGGCTCTCTGCTCAGCAGGGAGCCTGCTTCCCCCTCTGTCTCTGCCTGCCTCTCGGCCTACTTGTGATCTCTCTCTCTCTGTCAAATAAATAAATAAAATGAAAAAAAAAAAGAAGATTCACTGTTGGAATTCTGTGCTGTGAGAATGTCAGACCAGGCAGAAACATTCCTTAAATGAATTAGCCTTTGGCTATCTTATCAGCTCGGCTTTTCCTAGGAATGCCATTGTAAAGCAATCCTGATATGTAGGTTTAAGGCCCAAGCAGCTCTACCTCACAACGTAAACTGTGGAACTATCTAGCATGCTCTCAATTGCTCACTGACAATACAGGGGAAGGTATGAATTATACCCTAAATAGTAATGGAATAAAAATAGAAAACAGGAATGAGAAAATATCTAAATTGGATTTTTTTTAACCTTACCTTGAATTCCTTCCCCTAAGACTTACTATAAATCTAATTAATTAAATTTTAAATTTAATTTAAAATTTAAAAGCAATATTTCCATAGTTAAATTTTAAATTTAATTAATTAAAGGTAGACAAGGAGGTGGCAGAGAAACAGTGAAATAATACCTGACAGCCTCTCTTCTCAATTTCCATAATACATTTTTGTATCAGGAGTGGCACCCTCAGCCCTATATTTTCTTTCTCCACAACTTTTCGAATATCCACACCAAATATTACTGGTTCTCGATTTATATCCAGTCCATGAAGAGAATTCTCCCACTGTTCCAGAAGAGTCACTTTCACATAAATAAGACCTCTAGGCTCCAGTTTGACAGCCAACTGATGTGTCTTTGTCACTCGGAATAAAGTGGGGAGAACAACAGTTCCATGACAACACACTCGATTTTTTCTTGGCGTCGGTTCCCAACTGAATACTACTAATTTCAAATGCTGTGCATTTTCAATTTCTATGTTGAAAGTATGATCCATGTCTAAAAATGTTGTCCGACATGTGAGCAGAGCTGTTCTTGCTTTGTTTACTGAATCTACCTGAATCGCACAGAAGACATCTTTTGAATCTATCCGAGGTGGTTTTAAATCTTCAGCACCATAGAAATGCACACTCATGAGCCCAGATATATACTGTGAACATTTAGGTTGATCAGAAAAACTATAATGTCTAAAAGCATCAATGTCTATTTCACTCTTGCTACAACTATTTGGAGTTATTTCTTTTCCCTTTCCAAATTTGTTTTCAGATCCATGTTTGCTAGATTTAGTTATAAGTTCAGGTGAATCTCCATCACTGAGGTAACCACCTTTACACGAATACTTAGAACTTATAAATGTTTTCTTCTGGTAGTTATGCTGAGAGGATACGCTAGTATCCAGGTGGTACCGACTTATAACATTCCTCTTAGCAGCTGTGGTTGTGTTCCCAGAAGGCAGAATATCAGTATGATGAATTTCCTGACAGTTACATTTAGACAAGGAAGGAGTATTATCTGGACTGTGCATATGATTCAAAGTTCCTTTAACGCTCAGCTTTCGGCTAAGTTCTGGCAACCTTTTCATTTTCATGGAGAGTTTCCTCACAGTTCGTGGAGATTTTATTTTATCTGGGAAAGACCAGTTAATTGAGCTACTTTTTTTCACAGGGCTAGGGCTTGGAGAAGATGGTTCTGGCACGCCCAATTCAATCTTATTTGTAGCAGCTAGGCTCCCAGGACCTTTAAAAAAAAAAAAAGGTATTATAAGGTGATATGTTCTGATTCCTACTTTATAAATCATTGACTAAACAAACTCTCATATGGGCAGATTTTTTTTCTCTCGTTTCATCTCATTGGGGAGATTCACTAAATTACAAGTAAGCTTAGGTAAATCTCCATTACCACTTTCAAACAGAGTATCAAGGATTTCCAGGGGTGCCTGGATGGCTCAGTTGGTTGAGTACGCAACTCTTGATCTTGGTGTTAAGTTTGAGCCCCACAACAGGTGTAGAGATTACTTAAAAACAAAATCTTAAAAAAGGTGTGTGGGGGGGCCCGGATTTCCAAATAGCTTACAGTGGAAAAAAGTATCTCCCTCTCCATCTGCTTTTCTATTCTAATGGTTTGGAGAAAGGGTAACATAGGTTTCTTTTAAATCTTTCCCACCGCAGGGGTGCCTGGGTGGCTCAGTGGGTTAAGCCTCTGCCTTCGGCTCAGATCATGATTGAGATTTATTGAGCTAGACAAAGTATGAAAAATTAATTTAATACTTAGTATGCAAAGATCTTCATTTAATTCTTGAAACAGCCCTATGAGTTAAGATACCACTAGCATCCCATTCTTCAGATAAAGACCTTATGCACAGAGCTGCCTGATATGTTTAAGATCACAAAGCTGGTAAATGGCAGAAATAGGAACAATTCAAATCTAAGCATAGGCCTTCAAAGTCTGTATTCTTAAATACTATACTTTAGAGCCTTTCCATCCTTCTAAACATTTTTCTGTTTATATATATATATTAAATTGATTTTTCACTACCTTTTCTCAATTATTATTAAGAAGTTAAAATATTCTATTTAACCTCAAATTCTCAATCCCTCAGTTAAAAAATATATATATCGGGGCACCTGGGTGGTTTAATCAGTGAAGTGTCTGCCTGTGGCTCAGGTCATGATCTCAGGGTCCTGCCCAGCGAGGAGTTGGCTTCTCCCTCTCCCTTTGCCCCTTACCCTGTTCATACTCTGTCTCTCTCTATCTCAAACAAATAAGTAAGTAAGTAAATAAATAAATAAATCTTTTTAAAAAATGTATAGACTAGTAAATTTTATTTTAAAATTTGAAACTGTTCCTATTTAAGGGTTTAAACTAATAAAGCAAAATGAAAATACCTTCTAAAATCTAATGTAAATTTAAACTATTCCTTTAAAGAAGCTATCTAGGGATGCCTGGTTCACTGTCAGGAGAGCCTGTGACTCTTGATCTCAGGGTTAGGTCTAGAGCTTACTTTAAAAAAAAAAAAAGGAAAGAAAGAATCTATTATTTAAATTATTTAAAATTTAAATCAATTTTTCACACTTCATCTAACAATTCCTTACAAAGATCTCTAATGACTCTCATTGTCAGAGACTACTTTATGTAATACATTTTACAATTAAAATGATCAAGGAAGTATTAATTCATTTTAAAAATCAATAGATTAAATGACCTTTCTTTAAAGAATTAATATAATCTCCCTCCACCCCTCTTTATGTGTCCTAATGACAAAGAAGTGGTTTCTTTATAGAGAAAGGACTATTTTAAGTATGCCTGCTGGGCTTTTCTGGTAAGTAACTAATAAGAAATGGAGTGTTTGATAAACTAGACAAAGCATTCCCTTGTACTGTAAATTGTAGTACAATTCTACGGGTTTACTGGCCTAAAACATTCTATAGTAATTGGAGTCCTGCTGTAGTCTACAATCTATTTTGTCATGGCTTAAAAAGCTACCCAGTATATTAAATTGCTCTAGGTTTTTTTACATTATTAAGGAGTTAATTTAACATTCTGACTTTTTCTATACATCATACTTCTTACTTCTTAAGTCCTTAACTAATTATTAAAATGAAAAATTTAATAAAATTAAAATAACAATTTAATTGTTAATGTAAATTAACAATTTCTGTGTAAATTAACAATTTCTACTGCAGATAAGGCAATTTATTAAGATAAGAATGCTTTGTTTTTATAAATCCAAGAGCTGAAATACTACCAAATTGTTCAATAACTGCTTAAAATTAAACCAAAATTACACTAATCAAATCACAGATTAGCTATAAAGGGAAAGTACAAAATGAAAATCTTTATAAATTCATGGGCCAGGCTAGAATCAAGTGAACCTGGTGTATTCCTTTAGTACCTAGAACAGTAACTGACACATAGCAGAAACTGAGTGTTTGCTAAATAAATGAATTAATCAACCAACCAATTGTTAGTTGTCTGTAAGTTGGTAAATCTTTTAGGAACTATAATATAGGAATTACATATAACAGTTAACATCCATAAAAACCCAGTAGTGCTACTAGTAATTAATCCTAATTAAGTAAAATAGAACATGATAAACATCGCTCCAACAGTAGTGGAAACAATCTACTAATACCCAACATAACCAGTCAAATAGATGTGGACACAACAGCCCAATTAAATACTACAAAACTGGTAAACAATAATGTTAATCTATGTGTACAATACAGGATGTGAATATCAAGTGAAACCATCAAAAACCAAAATCAGAGAGCTAATGATTGCAACTAGTTAAAAGATACATATACACATGGAACTTGAGAGGCAAAAAAATAAGTCATAATTGTGTTAGGATGATTAAAAAATTGTCATTCATATTAAATATACTTAAGCTTTCCTATTTCTTGATCAGAAAATTATTTTAAAATTCAACCATTGTCTTTGCCTATTTCTCAACAGTTCTCTGTTAATATGGCTAAAGAAAACACCACTTTAGGTGACTTTTCTGATCAAACTAAAACAAAAAAAGATGACATGTAAATAAATTGTCTAAATATTTCCTTTGGTGGGCACCTGGTTCGTTCAGTTGGTTAAGGGTCCAACTCTTCATTTCAGCTCAGCTCATGATCTCAGGGTCCTGGGATCAAGCCCCATGTTGGGCTCCTTGTTCAGTAGGAAGTCTGCTGTCTTCCTCTCCTTCTGCCCCTTCCCTCCACACCACCCCACCTGAGCATGAGCTCTCTCTCTCAAATAAATAAATATTTATAAATAAATAAATAGATAAATATTTCCTTTGGTCATATTTAACAGTGCTTATATTTTAATAATAGTTAACGAGAAGAATAACAGTGAGAAAGGAGACATAAATGACAGCCCTATCATACTTTCAAGTTTTGGGGTTGTTGTTTTTTTGTTTTTGTAAACTCTGTTAGTCTTTCCAGGTTCATGATTTGCCACAAACATAAAATAATAAAGTTCAAAGACAGAAACTTAAATCAAAGTACGTATCCCTTTACATACACTGGCTTTCTAACTTCCCAGTTATTCCTGTACCCTTTTGCCTTTTCTGCACCATACCAACCCGCCACTCTCTGCCACACTTCTTTAAGCCTTCCCCACCACTCCACCCTAATCACAACATGCCTGCCAAACTATTCTATTATATAGCATTTATTTCTCTCTCCATCCAGATTACAGAAATCCCATAAACTCATGCTGAAAAGTCAATCCACAAATAGGAATGCACACACACAAAATTTTTTTATTACCTTCCATCCCAACACGGTGAGGGGGGGGGTGCGTTACTTAAAATTTACAGTGTAACTTCTCAGTGTTTCTTTCCAAAAAACTAATATCATATAGTACACACTGTTTTTTAACTCACTATGTTCTCTTATCAACACAACATTCACTCCACCTCCTTATATCCCTGAGGAAAGGATTCAAATGCAAGGAGTTTATTTGTAAAGTACAGAAATCCTCGCAAGAAGTGAGAAAATCCAGGAGGAAATCCAAGAATTATCAAGCCTGCTACTACTATGGGCAACTAGTGCTTAACCTCAGAGAAAACTGGGAAACGATGTCAAATTATGGTACTCAATGAGGGAGGGAGCTGAGGTAGCCCTACACCAACTCCTGTCAGTCACTGGTTAAGGGGCACTCCCAGGCTGCCCTGCAGAGAAGTTCCCTAACCCTTCTCAGAGTCCGCAAGCAGAGATGCAGATACTGATGTCTGGAAGTAGGCTGCTTCCTTCTAAACAAGTAATAAAACCCAAAGGATATGGACAAGGTACTGACAGCATCTGCTATACCCCATATGTTTGAATGTCCTGCCTCACTTGAAATTATTTTTAGATTTTTTTTTTATTTATCCATTTGAGAGAGAAAAAGAGAGAGAGAGAGAGAGAGCGAGTTGGGGGAGGGACAAGCAGACTCCCTGCTTAGTGCAGAGCTAGATTCAGGGCTCAATCCCAGGACCCTGAGATCATGACCTGAGCAGAAGTCAGACGCTCGACCAGCTGAGCCACCCAGGTGTCCTTCATTTGAAATTTTGTAAATTAAAATGACTTGATAAAAACCAGAACTGCTTTCTATCCAACATTTAATATCTGCAACTAATATGTTTTTTTTTTTTTTTTATTAGAGAGAGAGTGAGAGAGAGAAGGTCAGAGTGAGAAGCGGACTCCCCATGGAGCTGGGAGCCCGATGTGGGACTCGATCCCGGGACTCCGGGATCATGACCCGAGCCGAAGGCAGTCGCTCAACCAACTGCGCCACCCAGGGGCCCTGCAACTAATATGTTTTATGCTGTTTCCTGTATAGTGTGTTTGGGACCAAATTTGAAAAGAAGCCTATCAAAAAATCAAGGCAATCAAAGAAGAATAAAACCATCAGGTTGAACTATATGAAACGCCATGTTTTGCAGATCAGAAACTGTCAAATCTCAGCAATTTCATATGGTTCAACCTAATATGCATCAAACTTTAATTATTTCCTTTCTAGGTTCCGTAACTATTGTAGCACCTATTTCCAAGATCTTTACTTCTCTCATTTCTTTTTCTTTTCTTCCTTGCCTTTGTTCATGAGGAAATGTAGGCATGAAACCATAAAGTAATAACTACCAGTACATTGAATATACAACTTTTCAGCTATAACCAGGTTAGGTGTAAATGAATGAATGAAGCAAAATCAGATTTACATAAAGAATATATCTTCCTCTTCCACTCCCTGTGATTCCATCCTTTCAACTAAGAGAAAAGTAATCACTAGCTCAAAGGACAGACATCCTTTGAGTTGGTGTAGGACTCCGCCAGCATCTTCACCCCTTACAAAACCAAAGTCTGTGATAGGAATAATTAAACCACCATTTATATAAAAAGGCTTGTAAATTTTTTTTGTTTTATTTTTATGAAAATACACTCACTCTATAAGGAAAAGTACATAGCTATAATAGACATCTATATTTAGTTTTAACTACTGTCAAAGAATCGAAAAATGGAAAAAGAAAAGGCAAACATATGATCATCTTTACCTGCAAACGGAGATTTCAACATGAGACTCTCCTCTACCACGATACCTTCTTGGGTCTTGTGTCCAAGCCTTTGCTTGAACTGCTGCACGAACTCTGGAGAATGGATGGACTCTACAGGATTTGTTTCACTGGACTGTGTGGTTCTGAGTTCTGAAGAGCACAGCAAGTCTTCAGTGTACTGCTCTGCTTTCATTAGGTCATCACCAGCCAACACTCCCAAGCTAACAGCAGGAAACTTCAGAATAGGAGGGTCTGCCTCACCAAAATTCAAGGCATTTGATTTACCAAAGTCATCATCCTCAGGAATGGGATTGTACCATATTTCTCCTTCATCATCTGCATCATTTTCCTCATTAAAATCTAAAGAACAGTTTCTTGAAGGTGAAGAATTTGTAGCATCACACACCATATATGTACAGTATTCATCAGATGACTTAAAGAAAGGTGGTGATAGCTGATGTTTGGGTGAGATGGATAAGTGACTTATGTCTTGGCATTTCTTATTTTCTTCTTCCAAACTAAAAGATCGCAGACTGCTCTGATATAGCCAATTGCGTTTCTTTGACACAGTGATGCTATTAAGTGGCTTATGACCTCTGAATCCAATATTATCCTTCAGGTCTTCAAGTTCTCGTCTCTTCACTGAAGACCCATAGACATTTTCAAATAAATCTATTTCAAAGGAAAAAAAGAAAGTAGAATGTAATGACCTAGCATACCAGGAAAGACAGGTCACTTGAAATCAGGTATTAAAATACTATTTTTTTAAAAATAGAAAGAAAAGTAGTATTACATTTGGAGACTAAAATAAAACAAGAAAAATTTTGGCTTTTTCACCTAAAAATAATTTCTATTACTTAGACTACTAATATAAGTGACATAAGAACTCTGAGAAAAAGAATAAACTTTGAGATTGCCTTTATATACATGACAGGGCTAACAAAGAATTACCCTAAGCAATTAATTTTTAATTTTTAAAAATTATGTATATTTATATATTATATATATATTTTTAAAAACCCTCAAACACAAACTGCATTTCAAGTTCAACTAGTTCCAGAGGCAGGAATAGACTAGGACTCAAAAGGGAAGGAAGATCCCATGAATGCCTACTATGCATTTACTTATTGAGTGCCTACTGTATATCAGCGATGAGCGATTAAACAGTAAGAAAGCCCTTAACCTCGTTTAAGCCTCCACAAAAATGCTAAGACAGGTATGATTATTTTCATGAGCCAGAAAAAATAAGGAATATGGTCAAGGTGCTAGCTGTAGTATTCAAATTTAAGCCAGTCTAACCCTAAAATCCACATTCTCCTATACCATGCTACCCACCAAAAAATAGGGAAGTAGGCAGCCCTTTCTGAACATGGTGATAGGGGCACCTGGGTGGCTCAGTGTCAGCTCAGGTCACGATCTCAGGGTCCTGGGATCGAGCCCCGCAACAGGCTCTCTGCTAGGCAGGGAGCCTGCTTCCCCCTCTCCCTCTGCCTGCCTCTCTGCCTACTTGTGATCTCTCTCTCTCTCTCTCTGTCAAATAAATAAAATCTTAAAAAAAAAAAATTCTGAACATGGTGATAATATCAATCCGGTTGACCTTAAAGGGTGGCTGCTGGGAAGAATTAAGTGAGATAATGTAGGAAACATTGTGAAAACTGTATAATACTACTCAGAAAAATCATGTAATTTGCCCAAGACCACCTAGTTCATAAATGGGAAAGGTAGCACTCAAAATAAAATTTTCTGACTCCAAAGTTTGTAGCAGTACACCTGGGGTAGGACTAAGAGAAACACACCTCTACCTCCAAGATTTAACATGCAGACATGTAACAGATATTCAATAAGTATCTTAAATTGATTTAGTAATTAAATATAATTGATTTATCTTTTTTATATTTTTATTTTATTTTTTATATTGATTTATCTTTTTCTCAGATGTTTCTCAAAAGATCCAACATTTTACATAGTTAAATTATTTTGAGCCCTATAGTTTTTTGACATACATTTTTTTTTTATCAAAGCCTACTTTCATATCATGTAGGCTTTTTTTTTTTTTGAAGATTTTTATTTATTTATTTGACAGAGAGAGAGAGATCACAAGTAGGCAGAGAGGCAGGCAGAGAGGCAGGCAGAGAGAGAGGGGGAAGCAGGCTCCCTGCTGAGCAGAGAGCCGGATGCGGGGCTCGATCCCAGGACCCTGAGATCATGACCTGAGCCGAAGGCAGAGGCTTTAACCCACCACCCAAGCGCCCCTTTTGACATACATTTTAAATGAAATAGACATGCTTCTACTTGTGCTGCATTCCAAGGAATCGCAATGACACAAACAAAGCTACTGGCATCCCATACTTATGCAAATTGACACATCTATTGACATGAGTATTTAATGTATAATATTAGAAGGAATAATTACACAAGATACAATGCAACTACTTTTGATGAAACTGCAAACTACAAAAACTTGAAACCAAACAGTCTCATTGCTACTGCTGAATAATTCAAAATAGTACATGATGCTGAAGTTGAAATTTAGAGATAAATAGGTACATTATTGTGATTTCTGGTAAAGGCCAAATTTATTCATTTATTAAAACTGAATATAAGCAATGCCTACAGGGCACTAAATTTTACTTGAGCATTTATTTAGAAAGAATTTAAAACATTTCATTTTTATCTCCCTTAACTAAAGGGATGAATATGAATGCTAATTACACGGAAATGGAAAACTATTTGCAATCTTCTATTTACTCCCTTTTATGCTAAAATTAATGTTAAACGCTACTGGCATAAGTTTGAATTACCTTTAGCTTCCGTTAGCTTTACCTACAGCTATTTCATACACACATACACACACACACACACACACACACACACACGCATGCACACACACTGAAAGAAGGTACAATTTAAAAAGATATCAAAATAAGTATGCAAAGTTGCAAGGCAAAAAAGTCTTTATTCCCTTATAATTATACCTGTTGTGGTATAATTAATTAAATGACTAATTAAAGTCATTTTACTTTGAAAATCTGCAAGAGAATGCAGAAGTGGCAATTAAGTTTTCACTCAGAAAAATATTCTACATAGTGGTGAACTATTCAAGCCAACTTTGTGTTCTCAATTATTTCATAATAAATT
The DNA here is from genome assembly GCA_028533885.1 of Nasua narica. Taxonomy (NCBI): domain Eukaryota; kingdom Metazoa; phylum Chordata; class Mammalia; order Carnivora; family Procyonidae; genus Nasua; species Nasua narica. Next base: position 63,710,994 of record CM052798.1, read on the forward strand.
AAAATGACTTACCTATTACTAAACATTTAACTAGTGTCCCAGCTCAAAATCATCCGCAAACTTTCTGAGAAATTATGTATTTCCACCCTCAGTGAAAATGTACCTATATACAGACATCTTTTCATCATTTAAAAAAGTCCTACTGCAGAAACAAACTCTGTTGTTTTTGCTTACTTCTCTTCAAAAAATCCTAAATAAAAGTATACTTACAAATACTGTATTAGAATTTAAATAAATACAAACAGCCCTGCTTAGAGTCAAACCTGGCAGCCCAGAAGAAATGACTAGAATAAACTTAAACCTTCGGTTCATGCGTTTATATGCCTTTCTCTTTTCCAGATTAATCTAAATGGAGAGATGGGTACAATGGAAAGGAAGAAACTTATTTTTCTACTTTTTATGTTTCCTCCCTTGTGACTAGCAACAAAACCCTTAAGAAAAAAAGCTATGTGCTAGCTTTGGGAACAGTAGAGAAGAAAACCCTGAGGCTGTTTTCAGTTCCATAAAAGTAAGGGGGAGGAGCAAAACAAAGATGCACAAAAGATAAGCAGAATAAATAAGTACCCCTAAAGGGGTGTGTTCTAGCTCAATTCCCAGTGTTCTTCAAAGCAGTACTCCTCAACTTCTGATCATTTCATTCTCCATCCAGAATCCTAATGATCTGGGCAAGGTAGTACTCTCACAAAGCCTGCTTGCCTTTCTCTTCCTAACAGCTAACTAAGCACCAAGCATGGTACCAAATGGATTATCTTTTTTCATCCTCACTGGAACCTGAGGACTGAGCTTATGCCGTGTTAAGTAACCTGTTCAAGGTCACAAGCCTGGTAAGGTAAGTGGTGGCATCTGATCAGAAACCCAGAGGCCCTATTCTCTTAACTAGTATACTCTATGGCCTCCTCTCTGGCAGATTCCAAAATCTCACATTACTGGTGCAAGATGAGACCAATATAGAGGGAACTGCTTAAACCTGTCACATGCAAGTAGTAAGGATAAATGTATACATAATAAAACTGAGGCAGAAAGAGGTCAACTGCTTTGTTCTAATAGGGATCAGGTATCAGAATAAAGTAGAATGCTTTTTCAAGATTTTAACAAATGTATTAAGATAGGTGGTAGGTAGTGCCCCCTAACTACTTAAAGTATGTACCAAACAGTAGCATCTACACTGGCAGTTTGTTAAAATAGGTGTGAGGTCTCACCTCACACCTATAAATCTGCATTTTAACAAGATTTTCAGGGAATTCATATGCACATTAAGTTTAAAAAGCACTGCTCCATAACCACACTTTGAATGGCAATGGTCTAGAAAATAGCCTTAG
>CM052798.1:63712412-63744314 GCA_028533885.1 Nasua narica
GGTGGTGCCTGGGTGGTTCAGTCAGTTAAGCATCTGCCTTCAGCTTAGATCATGATCCTAGGGTCCTGGGATGGAGCCCCACATCCGGCTCCCTGCTCAGCGGGAGCCTGCTTCTCCCTTTCCCTCGGCCCCTCCCCCTGCTTGTGCGCACTCGTACTCTCTCTCTCCAATAAAAAACTAAAATCTTTTTAAAAAATAAACGAAATAAAACTAGAAGACAGTCAAAAATTATATGCATATTGTTACTAATCATGAAAAGGGCTCATGCATAAAAGATTTATTGAAAAAAAATCCATAAAGATCATGTAACTCATAAAGATAAGAAACCAGAGCTACAAATACTTAAGGGAAAAAAAGAAATAGATGGGACTCCACATTTATAAATGTCAACTTCCCTTTAAGGTATATTCCATGAGATTATACTAGTTAATTATACTATTTTAAAAGAATTGCCTAAAATTTTTAGACAAAATTTCCTTTCATAGAGAGTGTAGCAGCAAATGTAGAGTCCAAGTAGGCTATTTCTAGGGGCTTTTGGGTGGCTCAGATGGTTAAGCCTCTGCCTTTGGCTCAGGTCATCATCTCAAGAGTCCTGGGATTGAGCCCGCCTCCTAGGGCTCTCTGCTCAGCAGGGTGCCTGCTTCCCCCTCTCTCTCTGCCCACCCCCCTGCTCATGCTCTGTGTAGCTCTCCATCTCAAATGAATAAATGAAATCTTTATTAAAAAGGCTACTTTTAAAGTAATAAAAGGCGGAAATAGCTCAACCTAGTGCTTTTTGAATTAATTTCTGAGTTCTACATGCTAATTAAACTTACTTATAAAGACTTCTAATGAACTACGGTTGGCAAATAGATTAAAATTCCTTTGTAATCTTAAGGCTTGCAGAAACTTGACAATATTTACCATGTGTAATGACTTTAGATTTCTTAAATAATCATCTCAATTAAGACAAATTGGCCAATCTGTGAACACTACATACCCAATGCTTCAAATCACTGGCACTGTTATACTCCCTAAAGTTTTAGAGGTTCTTAGTAGGAGCCAGAAATCAAAATAGAAAATCAGGGCGCCTGGGTGGCTCAGCTGGTTGAACGACTGCCTTTGGCTCAGGTCATGATCCCGGAGTCCCGGGATCGAGTCCCACATCGGGCTCCCAGCTCCATGGGGAGTCCGCTTCTCACTCTGACCTCCCTTTCATGCTCTCTCTCACGCTCTCTTTCCTAATAAATAAATAAATAATCTTAAAAAAAAAATAAAAAATCATTTTGGCTTCCATTTGTTACATAGGCTCAAAAATTTCCAAAATACCTAAATATTAGGTAGATTAGGTATCTCTACCCCATTATACATTCTATATTATAAATTGCATAACTTTTTAAAAAAACAAAATATTCTCACAAATAATACTGTATAGAAAATTATGATATTAATCTTTTAGTCTACTTAACATCTTTGTACCATCATTTGGACTGCCAATTAATTTTTAGAAAATATGACTGTAGGGGCACCTGGGTAGCTCAGTGGGTTAAGCAACTGCCTTCGGCTCAGGTCACGATCCTGGAGTCCCAGGATCGAGACCCATGTCGGGCTCCCAGCTTCTCTCTCTGACTTTTACCCCTCTCATGCTCTCTCTCTCATGCTCGCTCTCTCTCTCTAGTAAATAAATAATATCTTAAAAAAAAAAAAAGAAAATATGACTGTAAAGTAGAATCCAGAAAGGATGTAAAAAAAAAAAGTAGAATACAAGTAACATCAATCTGAACTAAAGTTATTTAAAGGTAAAGGTTTAAAATAGATATATTGATTTAAAAATTGTCTTAAAATCTATGAGAACTCCTTCATCTTTGCAACTTTGAGGTAGTTACCTACCCTTCTAAACCTTATTGAAATTACATTGTCCTCAATCCCGGCAACATAATAGAATTTGTTGGATCAGATCTCTAAAGAACTTTAGCATCTGTTTGACCTTAAATAAATATAGGTTTTGGAGTCATAGATACATAAGTCTGAATCTATGTAATTGTTTGAATCCATATACTAGTATATACAAACCATATACCAGTTTGCATGACCTTGGGCAAACTACTTAACCCGTTTCTTTTGTTGTTGTTAAATGACAAGTGTCATACCTGGGGCTCCAGGGTGGAGGGGTGGGGGGGAGGGGTCATCTGAGAACCACATAAAGGATCTAGAATGGTTTTAATAAGTTAAACTAACCTTCATGAAAAATAGTTAAAAAATAATATTAACTCTCCAAATCTATATTAGATATGTAAACATTACGCATTATTTTTATCTTTCTTAAAAGATTTGAAAGGAAATAACATCTGATTAAATAACATTAAATAACATCTGAGAAAGTTGTTTAAGCCAGAAATTATCCAAGCTTTTGCTTAGATTTCTTGTAAAATACCTAAAATACTACCATATAGTAATTCTAACGTTTCATTTTAATTTCTTTTAAAGTTACTTCCATTTAGTTTCTCGATGAAAAAAAAATGAACGAATTCATTCTTAAGCATTACTACATTTATTATTACTTTTAAAATCCTTGAATGTTTATTTACTCTATCACTGAGGACCTTAAGAGCCATCAGACGGTAAATGTTTAACCTTTGCAACAAAAGGGTAAAAAATATCTGACTAATGTTTTATGCAGATTTTTGCTATCGCTGAAATTTAACAAGTTTACAAAGAGTTAACTGAACCAAGCTCATGGGAAGTAAAGAACAGTGGCAATAAAATATTATTACAAATTACTTTAACCCTACAAATGCATATTTTAATATGAATTTAGCATAAAGTACACCTCTCTTTACAAAAAAAATTTACATCCCGTTATCCTTTTATTCAAGTGAAATGGAATAAATGAGGGAAAAAACTGACAGGTATGCGTAAGAGATTTATAGATTCAAAAAAAACCATTTCAAGTTTGTATAAGCTTTAAATGAATCATTTGATTGGCTTCACTGTGTGATTAGAAGTTTTGTGAACTTTGTTTCTCCCCACTGTTTTGTATTTATTGGTGAAACAAAGTTAATGTGTATAAACCCAGTCCTGGAGAATTTGTAATTCTTACCAAAGAAAATGACAAGTACTCTGAATACTTTTTACATTTCATCATTCAATATTTTTTAAATAATTAATGACATGTAAGTCTTTATGTTCACTAAAATTCTTTGTATTTAAGATTCTAGTTCAAAGGATCATGTTGTTTTTGACTCAGTTTGAAGGTATTATACATCTTTCAGGAAAGAATTTTTACTATTTACAACATAATTAAAAGATTTCTAGAATTGGTACTCTAAACCTTCAGTGAAAATTAAAAATCATGTACATACAAAGTTGGGAGCAAAATCCTATTTATAAGGACAAATATAGTTAACTTTCCAAATGACTTTAAAAGTCTGCACTTTCTTAGAAGCACAGGAGACATCTTTTTTTGATTAAAATACTAGTACCCTTGATTTTCCACAATAAAAAGATTACTCACTTTGTTAGTTTTTTGTGGGAGGGAGGAGGGAGGAAAGGTGGAGAGAAGTATGTGAAATCCTACTTGACAGAAAAGAAACTTTAGTTGGTTAGGTTTTTTTTTGGTCTTGTTTTGTTTTTTGGTTTGATTTGTTTTGGGGTTTTAGTTGTGTGTGTCTGTGTTGTGTGCATGCGCGCCTGGGAGAGAGGGGGGAAGAAAACGCGTAATGAGTAAAATGACAGTTTCTGAAGCCCGTAAAGCCTACCTTGGATCAAATTCAAATTCAAATTCACAAACTGCACCAAGTCTACAGATTTGCCTAGAGCCACAAAGAATAAAAATCAAGGCAGCACCGCCCAACTCTATACTAAAAACGTGTGATGAACTTAACCTTTACTCACTGTCGTGCTGAGTGTAGGCACACTGGTTCTTAGGGAAGAAAAAACAAAAACCCCAAGTTCCTCATGCCCTGTCTTTAAAAAAAAGAAAACAGAAAAAGAAAAGGGCCAAACGAATGAATGCATTATACTAAGTAACCCGGTGCACTCGGCTGCCACTTACGTGACACTCACTTTGGCACCGGCACATACCTGTCTGCAAAAACATACCTTATTCTTCTCTCCGAAGACAGAAGCCCAGTTGGTAAACATTAAGGCGTAAAGTGTTAGCATTTTGTTTGCAGAGTAACCTACCTGTTAGAGTAATTCTTTGGTCTGGAGGCACGGAGAGCACTTGGCTCTCATGCATTTTCAAAGGGCCCAGATTTGGAGAGGTTGCCTGCGCTCCCGTGACTTTGGGGGGTGTCCCCCGGGAGCGACCCTTCATTCCCAAGGACAGCAGACGTCCTTTGTACATCCATTTCTGCAGCTTCTTGACTGTCACCGCGGGAGGCTTGGGGAAGGGGAGCCCCTCTTGGCCGTCTCCTTTGCCGCTGCGTACCACAGCGGACCCCGCAGGATCTCTGAAAGGGCTCTCTGAGCGGCCGGGGTCCCTGGAGCCGGGAGTCAGGAAGCCGGAGCGCGCAGCGGCCCGGGCGCTGCCTCCGCTCCAGCCGTCCATCCCGCCTCCACGTGGCGGGGGCTCGTCCAGGTCTCCGCGCGCGCCGCACCTGATCCAGCTGTCGCTCGGCCACCGCTGGAAGGGAGGAGGTTTGGCACCCACCCGCAGGCTCTCGAGGCTTCTGCTGCAGGACAGCCGCATCCGAGGAGTCTGCAGGCGGCCTCCCCCCGACTCCCTCGGAGGCGACCGGGGCGGGGACACCTGCTGCCAAGGGCGGCCACCGCCTCCCCGCTGCCAGTCCTGGGGGCAGGCTCGGCGGTCCGCAGCGCCGCAGGGGGAAGGCGGCTGGCCCAGAGCCCGGGCTCCCACAAGGCAGCCCTGATCCGCCCAACCCCTGTCGCCCCGCCGCGCGCCCGAGTCAGGGGGCAGGTCGTGCATGGCCTGGATCAGCAGATAATAGGCCTCTCGCAACTGGGTCTGCAGCCTGCCTGTCTCCAGGCGGCCGCCCTCCGCCCCCGGGGAGGAGCCCGCTACTGGGGGAGGCGGGGGCCACCGCTCCGCCTCCGCCCCCTCAGGCTCGGGCGCCGACTGGGAGCCGCCGGGCAGGTTCTCGTAGTAGTCGGCGTCGTCCTCCTGGTCGTCCTCTTCCTCTCCGCTGCCTTCGGAGCCCGGCCGGGCGTGCAGACGGGCGCGAGGAAGCCCGCCACCCGAGGAGAGGGCCTCCTTCCCGCCGCGCCGACGAGGCCCGAGCGCTCTCCACTGCTCGGGGCGCCCTCCGGGGACCCGCGCCTCGGGACCCCACGCCTGCGGCGACGGCGGGGGCTGCTCCAGGCTCGGCCGGGCACCGCGGGCGTGCTTGCACGGGCAGGCGTCCGGGGCAGCGCCGGCGTCTCCCTCGGCAACCGCGGAGGCCGCCACGGTAGCTGCAGCCGCCGCCCGGAGCCCGAGCCCCCCGGCGGCGCGGGGACTCCGCCTCCCCCGGAGCCTGGACAGCGTCCTCCTCAGAGGGTCCGCCATCCCCTCCGCCTCAACACCCAGGCTCGCCCCCGCTGCGGGAAGAGGATGGAGCCCAGTTCGGGAAAAATCTGCGCTCGCGGAGGCGGCGGCGACGGCGGCGGCTCCCCATGACCGGCGCTGGCCCTCGCGGGCTCCTCACATACTTGGCATAACTCTGCCGCGGGAAGGGGTGGGGGAGGGCGGCGGCGCCGCAGAGCGCATGCCCCGGAGCCTCGGGCCGCGACGGGGCGCGCAGTCGGCCGGCGGCCGAGCTGCGTCGCCCCGGGTGGGCGCGCGGCGAGGCGGAGGGCCGGGAAGGGAGGAGGGCGCGAGTGACCTAACAGAGACCCGGGGACCCGAGAGGGAGCGCCCAGAGGATTGAGGGGGAGAGCGGGGGGCGGGGGATAGGTGGACTGTGAGAGTTGAGAAAAAAGAATGAGCGGGAAGGTGGCTCGGCGGGAAGGCTGCAAAGTTTTGGAGAAAGGGAAAGTGCCCTTCTGGCTGCCACCCCGTCACCTTCACCCCCTCCCCATTGCCACTATTGCACGAGGCGTGTCTAATTTAACAAGTCCTAGCTTGAGAGAAAACAAAGATCGTTTTGACGGACACAGTGTGAGTACAGGTGTACCTCACTTGGTGCAATGTTCTAGAAAGGTTCCTAATCATTTTAATGACACGGGGAGCTAGCTATTTAAAGGAAGATTGCAGCGATTCCTTTTCAGTTCACAGATTTGCCCCCCAAATCACCACCTTGTCCCCCTAAGTCTGTTTTTCTTCTTTTAATGAATGCATGCTACCACAAAATTCTGATCAATCAAAACTCCTAAAACGGAGCCGCAGAAATAGTGCCCCCCCCCACCACCCCTCTAACATTTCATTTTAATGAAAACTTGGTTGAGAAACGATTGGGTTAAAATTGGGACACAGTGTTATTTGGAAATACCAACTCTCTCAAAAACATTAAATTCTATGTAACAGTTGCAAAGGATCTTAACTTGCCACAGGTGATTGGACTTATCCCTGATTGGTAAGAATCATCGTTGCTGTCATCTCTGATTTCAGTTACATTTTTAAAAAGATTTATTTACTTATTTATTAGAGCAAGGTTGTGGGGGTGGGAGAGGGAGAACCGATTTCCCACTGAGCCAGGAGCCTCATGCAGGGCAGGACTCCATCCCAGGACCCTGAGTTCCTGACCTGACCCCAAGTCAGACACTTCACTGAGCCACCCAGAGTCCCCCGGTTAATTTTTTTTTAATGTTTACATATTAGAAAAAGGCCTTCCAGTGGCTCATGAATGTACTCCTAACTCCAAGCACAGTACTCACACATAATAAGAATTCAAGAATACTTGTTGAATAAATGAATGCTTGCATAACTAAATAAAAGAAATTTAGTCCTGGGGCATCTGGCTGGCCCGGTTGGTAGAGCATGCACCTCGGGGTGGTAGGTTGGAGCCCTACACACCCCATCTTGGACAGAAGTTACTTAAAAAAAAAAAAAAAAGAATTTGGTCCTATCTTATCCAATTCCCAAATATACTTATGTAAGTTTCTTTTTTCCTCACCAGTTAAAGACTCCAATCTCTAAATGTGCTTTGATATATACCACTTACCTTAGTATCTAGTCCCTGCCTCCTGGAACAATTTTACCTGCATCTTGCATCTCCATTTGCAAAAATCTTACCCATCCTTTAAGACTCCACTCAACCACCTTCTCTCAGAAGTCATCTCTGATATTCCGGATGGACATGATCTCTCATGCTTCCAAACTCCAGGAGTACTTTATTCCTATCCATTCATAGTGTATTTATTGGTTGTTTTCTACAAAGTATACCTTATCTCTCCTCCAGGAAAATCCATAAATTCCTTAAGGGCAGAGACTATTTATAATTGACTTTTGTCTTCTCCACAGAGCATAAGTATAGCATCTTCTATAATGAATAAATATTTTTGAATTAATGTCAGTTTTAATTTAGGGGAAACAAACAGCTTTTATTTCCAGTCTATTGCCTAACTCTCCACTAGACCATATTGTATTAGTGTTGTTTTAAAATTATCTTAGTTATGAATAAGAAATACTTTTGTTTGTTAAACAATCTTAATCCTCATCTAGGAAAACACTGAAATGTTAAACTATACTTTGCATACATTACTATTTATAGTCCTACAGTATTTTTATTCCACGGAGCAAAGGCTTTTTAATGAATAATCAAGGCATACAATTATGTCTCAGTGAAATATTCCCACAGGAAATGACTGACAGTAAATCTGCCAAAATGGTGTCTATAAACACAATTTGATCTCTATCTCAGAAATTGTTTCCATGGACATTGGGGAGGTTAGGTGCGATGGTGAGTGCTGTGAATTGTGTATGATGATTCACAGACCTGTATCCCTGAAGCAAATACATTATATGTTAATAAAAATAATTTAAAAATTAAAATTAAATTAAAAAAATTGTTTTCATTCCAACTCTGTTGCAAAATCTGTTTATTCTTTGTAAGTTCACAGTTGTGAAGTATACCACAAATTGCATATATGTGTAAAAATGAATACAAAAATATAATCTCGAAGGTCTAGGTTGAACTTCTTTAATTCAGCTGTCAACTTGTTGATTTCAGGAGTTATAAATACATTGGCCAATATCAAATACTACACATTGTTCTACACATTGCTCGGAACTAAGTCTGAACACAGCTAAACTTAATGCCACTTAGAAGTGGAAAATATCCTATTGCATAAATTCACAATTTTTAAGAAGTGTTTTAAAGGGTCACAACAGAAATTAATAAGGCAGTCAAGGCTCTATGACACTAAACAATGACCTTAAAAATGCAAATCCCACTGTATGTATTACGCTTCCATAAAAAGTTTATAAAAAGGTAACTCTACAAAAACAGTACCCACAGAATTTACATTACACATATAACTAAGATGGTGACAAGATAGAAACATAAGTTAAACTTTGTAAAATCCTTTTTGTGTTTTAACAGTTTTAACCCATTCCCTCAGTTATCTCAATTTTCATATATTTCTAATCAACAGACTCCTCTGAAAATTAAGGGGTGGCATACATCTTCCAATGTTTGTACTTGTTTCTCACTGACTTGGAAATCATTTTGATGCCCTTGTGAATTAACAACTATGTCGGCACAGTCACAAAAGATGAAACAACTATGGGATAATAGGACTCCAGTAAGGCAGGGAGCCAAACTAGGGATGGGGTAGTACTGACTCAGTCTGGGAGAAAGGGTGGGAGGCAGGGCAGGTTGAGACAGAGGGCTAAGTTTAACAGTAATACAAAGCAAATGTCTAGGTATGTTATGGTTATTTTCAACTTAGAGTGCATTTCTGTCTCACTGCTCTTCAGTCTTCCATTAGAGTCTTAGTGGAACCAAGGACAAGTTTAACTCGCGTTTGCCCAATTCTCTCCCTCTCTATTTCTCTCTCTGAACTGCCTTCTAGGAGTCCTCTGGTATAGAGCTGCCTAGTCTGCCATGATGCTGGTTCATCAATATTGAGTAAAAAGTGTTCTAGCCCAAAACTGATCATGCTGACACTGCCCTGAGAATAAAAAATGGCATGTCCTCAACACAGCGTTTCTTACTGTTAATTTTTTCCCCATAATTAACAATGTCTGGCAATTAGTGGTGTTCCTTACCTCATCCCCTACCTTGAACCAAAGGAATAGAAAGGAGGCTTTTGCCAAATACATACATATTGTCTAATGTTTTAGAAATGCATAATGTTTTAGAATATTCACTATTTCACGCTTTCTTATTATATATTTAGGATATGGAGAGTAAGTTCTACAAAGTCACCATAATAAGTGAAGGGGAATTCAAACCTCATCTATCTGATTCCAAAGCCACTATAGCCTACAGCCCTGGGACATTTCCCTGTAGAGAAAAATAGAATATCCATTTGCTATAACAGTATCTGTACTGACCTGAAACTTTGTTTCCATAAATTATTTAGTTGGTCACCTTTCAGAAGAGTTTAATATTTTCTGAGCTTTTGTGAATGGAGATCATTGGAAAGCTATTTGTTGAAGATTTGAATGCTTTTCTGTGCAGTCCTTGTCAAAGGTGTTAGGACTAAATCCAGCAATATATTCCCATTTACCTGCAAATATTAAGCCACAATGTGCAACCGCATCCTGGAAAGGTTGTCTAATTTTTAAAATAGGATGAACTACAATTAAATAGTTTAAAGGCAAAATATGTGCATCCTTAAAACCATAGGCACTCTCGGATAAGCCTCTTTTAGAAGTGAACTGAGGGGATAGCCTGTCCCACCTAAGGGATTTGTACTTCAGGGTAACTCACAGTTGATGGAGAGAAGTAGTTCGTTGATTTTTTTTTTTTCCAAAGCTGTTAATCTAATAAAAAGAATCGGTGCAATACCAGCATTTTTCAGTCTGATGAAATACTGGATCTAATAATGGAGCTTGACGAAAATCACAAGTGGCTACTCACATCACCAAGAGAGAGAAAGACAGCCCACACTACACGGCCTCTGGTTAAGTACACACCACCACCTGTGGGGTATTCTTACCAGAAATGAACCTGAGTTTGATCAGCCTCAAGATCTGATGATCAGTTTTCAGGAATTGCGGAGAACAGACGAGCATGTTAACACCAGGGGGATGCAATTATAAAATCCAGACTATGGGAAAGTACAAGCCAGAGGATTCAGTTACTTTAGCCTACTAATTGCATGATATGGACTTTTTTTTTTTTTTAAATAGGAATCCAACTTTCCAAATGGATCTTGGCAACTATTTAAAGCAACATAATTTTGAGAGTGGCCAGATGGTTTACACTGCAGGGATAGCAAGAGAATACTGAAATCCAGGTCTGCACTGTAATTCCAATCCAAATCTGAAGTGATATAACAGAAATTATTTGAAATCAGATAGAACTAGTTCACATCCTAATCCTGATCGGTCACATACCCCAAACCCACTGATCGTGGTAAGTGAGCTCTTGCTCATCTTTGCCAATTCCAGATCATTATTCCTCCTCCTTCCTAAAAGTCCACGACTCTCCTAAAATAGACAGCATTAAACTATGCCACCTGCCACCTTTGCTTTTCGTTGTCATCTGCCAACTTCCCCTTCGTTCATCCTAGCATCTGCCTCATTATCTCTCCGCCATTTTTCTTGTCATCATCGCTTGTAATTTTGTTATTTACAAAAAGGATCCGATAACCTGTTGTTTTTTTAAACTTTTCTAATAATCTTGTCCTCCACTCACCTCAGCCACCCAGTCTGAGTCATACATTCAACTTTGTCATAATCAATACCTGCAAACTCTCCAGACACCACTTCCTGCTTTCTAGCTCACTACCTCCAGCATTCAGGCCCCAACAATATTTTGATCCCATCATCCCTCCAGTCAATCACTCCTCTTTTGGTCTTTCTTCTCCCAGTTTGGATTGCATGCATGGTCCCCATACAATCATTCCCTTGCATACATCCTCGACTCTCTCGTCCTCTCTCCTGCTGTCCTCCTCACTTGGCGAAACTTCAACCCTGGTTACAACTAACTTTCCCACAAACTTCATGTTGATACTTGGATGACTTATGTGGTCAATGAAAAACACATTACAACCTTCCAGTGGTCTCTCAGCGCTGCCAAATGACTCCACTAAATAGCCTTAGTCCATTCATTCTTGTCTCTTTCTCAACTTTTTGACACCATTATCCTCCCCTCACTGCCAGTTATCACTTCTCTTTTTTGTTACACTGAAGTAACAGAAACATGCAAGGGAGAACTGCCTCATCCTTCCACCACCGGATCCTCCAGCTGGCATTATTTGCACTCCGAAATTCCACCTCGGGTCCCCTTAGGACAGATGAGATGCTGCCCTGTGCCTACAGGAGGTCAACTCTCCGCCTTCCTATCTCCTCCTCTTCCTCCTCTCACTGCCCTCCAGTTACACTGGCTTCCTTGTTCCCCCAACACACGAAACACACTCTTGTCTCTGAGCCTTTGCACTTGCTGTTCCCTCTGTGCGACTTCCTCCCTCCATTCAAGTCTCACCTCAAATGTTACCTGCTCAGAGGGTCCTTCCCTGACCACTTCACCTAAAATAATACCCCTGACACTTCCTATCCATTCATTTTGCTTTATTTTTCTTCACTGTGCTTATTTCTATTTAGTATCACATTAGATGTCTATTGATTTATGTGACACCACCACCACCACCCCTAAATGCCATAACCCCACTTTGTAGAATATTTTTGGTATGTGTAGATGTTCCATATGTATTCGTTGAATGACTATGTGATCTTCATGCCCAAGAGCAAGTTAATGTATGTTTCCATTTCCTTCATGGTAAGACTGATTGCTATTATTCTGTGTGGTATCTTTAAGAAGATTAAAAGAGGCAACTTAGATGAACCTTGAATACTTTATGTGAAGTGAAAGCAGTCAGCCACCAAAGGCCACATACTGTATTATTCCATTTCTATGAACTGTCCAACATAAGCAAATCAATAGAGACAGAAAGGAAACTAGTGGTTGCCTGGGGCTGGGAGAAGGGGGGAATGAGAAATGATTGCTAAAGAGTGTGAGTTTCTTGTTAGAATGATGAGAATGTTCTTGAATTAGATTGCAGTATTGTTTGCACAGCCTTGTAAATACACAAGAAGCCACTGACGTGTACTCTTAGAATGGTGTATTTTATAGTAAGCAAATTATATCTCCATCTTTTAAACAAAGGAGCATTATTTCCCTGCCCTTTTAAGTTTAACTATACTCCCAGCTAATATTCATGGAAAATGTCAGTCCAAAAGGAAATGTTTTAAGGGAAACATTAAGATTGTAGATGCAAATAAGAATAGCTCAAAATGTCTTTGTTTCATTGGGTATTCGCTGTCAGAATTGTTTTCACATACCAAATCCCAGCTTTTCAATAGAGCGTTCAGTTCTACATATTCAACAAATAAATACAAATAAAACCTTTTTCTGACTCAAAGTTTACTTTTCTCTATCAATTACCAGATGGGTTCAAATCTAAACTTACAAAATTAAATAAGCCACCTCAACCTCTCGCTACCAGCAAGAAAACAAAAACAAAAACATTTTCAGCGCTTAGAAATAACTTCCTTTCATCTCCTACTGGAAATTCATAGTTCTTTCATGTAAACAAAACGAAAGTGCATTACTTATATGCAAGAAGCTACTAAGAAAAACCATAATTACACCAAAAGAGATAAGTAAGTAAACATATATTTAGCCTTTTGTATTCTTTTCCCAGAGGATTTTCCTCTAAGGTACTAGGTAAAGAGTTACATATTACTTAACATTTTGGAATAGCAGAGAACAAATTTGGAGGAAAAAACAAAGCAAAAACTGCCTGATGATGTCTCTCTTGATTAAAAATCATCTTCTGATTATTCAGGTGTGTGTAAAGAGGAGACTCCAGATAAGCGCTTATTAATGAACTATTTCAGGTAATCCAGAAAGTATGCTCGACTCTTGTTAGTATATAAAACCAGTTGTTTTCTTCCCAAGCTCATTTCCATAACAGCACATGTCACCATGAATACCTACATGGTTGTACTTTAGAAAAATCCCAATTTTATTTCAGTTGCTAATTTAAATCGTGGTAATGTATCAATTATGACACATACAAGAACGGGGAGCACAGTATACGCCAGGACAGGAACGTCCATTCAGTGTAGAAACAGTGGATCCCAAGAAATACATTTCAGGTGTTGTCATGGACTGAAGAATGGTGTCTTCCCAAATTTTATGTGTTGGCCCCTCAATGTGGGGGTGTCTGGAGGTAGGGCCTTTGGGAGGTCATTAGGTTGTAAGGGAGGGACCCTGGTCTGATGTCTGATGGGATTTGTGTCCTTAAAAGAAGAGACACCAGGGCCCCTGGGTGGTGCAGTTGGTTGAGCGACTGCCTTCAGCTCAGGTCATGATCCCGGAGTCCCGGGATCGAGTCCCACATCGGGCTCCCAGCTCCACGGGGAGTCCGCTTCTCACTCTGACCTTCTCCCTTCTCATGCTCTCTCTCACTCTCTCTTTCCTAATAAATAAATAAATAAATAAATAAATAAAATCTTTAAAAAAAAAAAAAAAAAGAAGAGACACCAGACACCTTGATTCCCGTCTGGCAGACAGACCAAGGAAAAGTCCATGTGAGCCGACTTAGTCCATTTGGGCTGCTGTCACAGAAATACCATAGACTGGGTGGCTTATAAACAATCAACATTTATTTCCCACAGTTCTAGAAGCCGGGGAGTCTAAAGACACCAATAATTTGGTGTCTGGTGAGAGCCCACTTCCTGGTTCTTATAGGGCTGGCTATCCCCTATATCCTCCCAATCTGGAAGGGGCAAGGAAGCTCTCTGGAGTCTCTTTTATAAGAGCACTGATTCCCTTCCACTTTCAGGATTTTATCACCTTTCAACAGCCCCACCTCCAAATACAATCCAGATACCTTGGCCTTAGTATTTAACCCATGAATTAGGGGGCACACAAACATCCAATCTGTAGGATGAGCACACAGTGAGAAGGCAGTCCCCCACAAGCCAAGGAGAGAACCCTTCCAGAAACTGACCATTTTGGCACCCTGACCTCGGACTTATAGCCTCAAGAATTGTAGGAAAATTTATTTCTGTTGGCTAATAATCTGTTGTTAGCCTCATGACCCAACGGGCCAATGTCTATGGTGATGAGGAAACTCCCTTTTCTGGCCTTATTTTCTATCATTATAATCTCAGTATCAGCATGAGCACCATGAGTTTTATGATCAGTGAGGTGCTTTTACTTTTCCTCCTAGTCTGACGCTCACTAAAAGTCTTTGGGAAGAGGTAGGACAGAGATGGTTATAAGCATGTTCAGATGGGTAGCTGAGACCCAGAGGCGGAAACCCACTGAATCATGGTTACTCAGGCCTGAGGAGGATCTAAGCTCAGTCTTCCAATTTTTTTTTAAATTTATTTATTTGAGAGAGAGAGACAGAGAGAGCATGAGAGGAGAGAAGGTCAGAGGGAGAAGCAGACTCCCCATGGAGCAGGGAGCCCGATGTGGGACTCGATCCCAGGACTTCGGGATCATGATCCAAGCCAAAGGCAGTTGCCCAATCAACTGAGTCACCCAGGCACCCTCAGTCTTCCAAATTTCTAATATAATAAAATTTAGCCTTCACTTTTATTTTTTTCAAAGACTGATTTTTATTATTTATTTACTTACTTACTTGAGAGGGCGGGGAGAAAAAGAGCACACATGAGCGGGGGAAGAGCAGAGGGAGAAGGACAATCAGACTCCCGCTGAGTGTGGAGCCCAATATGGGGCTTGATCCCGAGACCCTGAGACCATGACCTGAGACGAAACCAAGAGTTAGAGCCTTAACCAACTAAGCCACCCAGGTGGCCCAAACCCCTTCCCTTTTAAAGCATTTTTTTAATCTGATGAAAGTGATTCTTTAAAATCATAAATAACTCCAAAAATATAGAAAAGCAAAGACAACTGAGAAAAGAAACTCATGTAACCACTTCCCCACTTCCCCACCCCCTAACACACATATCCACGTTTCCACATGAAGGATAGTTACTGCTGGGAAACCATGTTTTTCAATATTTCAGCAACCTCATTAGAAGTATTAAAATAATATTCTGGTCATACAGAACAATTATCTTAGAGTGTGGTGTTTTATTATAAACATTGACATGGTACTAGCTAGTGTATTTGATCTAACATGCCTGAGGAATGAAAAAACAAAAACTTATTTTACAACAAGAATTTTAAATGACCCAATAAGGAATGCCATTTCTACCAGGATCTTTGTGAAATTACATTGGGGGAAAATGTTTTTCTTTAAATGCAGGAGAAGTTCACTTATCTGAAAACATTTTTTTTTTTAACTATGCACACCAGTCAGCAACCTCATAATTACATACCCAAAGATTGTTCAAATAAAAAGGGAACAAAGCTCCTAAGCAAAGTTCAATGCATATGTCAAGACTGCCTGAAGGTATAATAAGTTTTATGTCTCTGTTTACCCCAGGAGTAAATTAAATAAATGCATATTTAATATATGAATCACAGTTATATTTGGTCTACATACTACAGAGAGAGAGAAACAAGTCTTTCTCAGATAAAACTGATTAATGAAAACTGAACATATTCCCACACATCTAGGTAGTTCCCCTTAAAATGCAGTCATGACAAATACTGTAAAATATCTGCAAAGCAAAAAGTTAAACTGAGGTTGTGGATAAAATGTTCACTCTCTCTCTTAATTACGGAACATGGGACAGAATGCATACAGCACCGCTTTAAGGACTCTGAAAACTAAACAGCAGCAGATGGATTGGGAAGAGCACAGAGTTCAAAGGACCACCAAACTGGGCCAGTATTCCTTGACCCTAATACCATGCAGCTTCACACTTGGAAATGACCCTGGGGCCCCAAAAGGAGAGTTTCAGGAGAAGTCCTCTAGTCTCTCAAGGAGGTAGAAGGGAACTCCTAATTCTCAGAGGAAGTGCAGAAATCCCTAGGACTTTTTTCCTCTCTGTTCTCTTGCACTCCACCTCCCAGGCTCACCTGGGGGTGTGAAATAGTGGTCTAAACAAGGGAAACCTTTCTCTCTGAATGGAGGAGCCGTGGGCTCCCAGAGGGTGGGACAGACCCCCATTGCGTCTCCATCCTTTTAGTGCTTGACCCTGAGTCAAGGACAGTAATAGCAGCGTGCAGTAGAGCGAGGGCACAGAAGCCTCAGCTTGGTGGCTCGATGACCAAAACGGACAGTGCCCGGGAAATAAAAGGGGCCTGAGAGATCGTGCCATAGACTAGATGCTTGTGTCTCTGCACAATTCACGTGTTGAAATATAACCGCCATTATGATGGCACTAAGAGGTGGGGCCTTTGAGAAGTAGTTAGGTCATGAGGCTGGAGCCTACATGAATGGGAAGAGTAGCCTCATTAAGACCCCAGATATCTCCCTCATCTCTTTCACTTTAGGATACACAGAAGATGGCCATCTGTGAACCAGGAAGTGGTTCCTTACGAGACACCAAGGTGTTGGTGCGTTGATCTTGCAATTCCCAGACTCCAGAACTATGATAAAGAAACCTTGAAAAATAAATGTTTGTTGTATAAGTCACCCAGTGTATCAGTCTATGGTATTCTTACTATAGCAGCCTGAGTGGACTGAGACGGAATTTTTATGTATGCCAGGGGCTTACCACTGACTATGCATGTGTGGATCTGATCTTAATGAGCATGCTGAAGACACTGAGAACTGACCTAATGGATGCACCACCACCCAGATCCCGAAGTGACTGTGAGACAACCCATATGTGGGACAGATTTGAACTGTGCTGGAAGGCTGGATTTGCTGAGCTGATCTTGGCTCCACAGCCCACATAAGGTGGGTTGAAACCTACCTTGACCTAGCCTTGACCTAGCCAGATCAATTGTTTGTTAAGAAAAAAATATGGGGTGTCTGGGTAGCTCAGTTGGTTAAGCTGACTCTTGATTTCAGCACAGAGCATGATTTCATGGGTCATGGGACTGAGCCCCACGTAGGCTCCACACTCAGCGGGGAGTTTGCTTCTCTCCTCCTTTTCCCTCTGCCTCTCTGCACACTCATGCAACCTCTCTCTCTCTCTCTCTCCAAAATAAGTAAATCTTTAAAAAAAATCTTTAAAAAAAATCAACACTCTAAAAAGATTTTTATTTATTTATTTGAGAGAGAGTATGAGAGAGAGAGATTAAGGGTCGGGGGGAGTAGGTATAGAGGGAGAAGCAGACTCCCCGCTGAGCAGGAATACTAATGCTGGACTCAATCCCAGGACTCTGGGATTATAACCTGAGGCAAAGGCAGATGCTTAACTGACTGAGCCACCCAGGCATGCCAAAAAATCAACATTCTTAGGGTGCCTGGGTGGTTCAGTGGGTTAGGGCCTCTGCCTTCAGCTCACGTCATGGTCTCGGGGTCCTGGGATTGAGCCCCGCGCCGGGCTCTCTGCTCAGCGGGGAGCCTGCTTCCCCCTCTCTCTCTGCCTACTGGTGATCTCTCTCTGTCAGATAAATAAATAAAATCTTAAAAAAAAAATCAACATTCTTTATTGGGTTTAAACAACCATTTAGAACTAGAATTTGACATATTAAACAGATCCAGGATAGGATAATCCAAAACTACTTGGAATACAAGGAATCAGGAAAATCTTAATTTGCATGAGAAAAGACAATGAATAGACATCAATACCATAGTGCCAGAGCTGTTGGAATTATCTGACAAATACTTTAAAACAGCTAGAATATAAATGCTTCAGCAAATTGCAAACACTCTTAAAACAAAGGGGAAAAAAAAGTCTCAGCAAAGAAGTCAAATGGAAATGTCAGAACTGAAAAAGACAATGACCAAACAACAAAAAAAATGTCACTGAATGGGATCAGAACCGATAACAGAAAAAGAATCAATGGATGTGAAGACATGTCAATAGACAATCTCTAATCTGAACAACAAAGAAGAAATCGTTTTGGAAAAATGAGCAGAGCTTCAGGGATCTGTGGGTTAACAACAAAAGGTCCAACATTGACATCCTCAGAGACCCAGAAGGAGGGGAATGTGGTGGTGAAAAAGTATTTGAAGACGAAATGACTGAGAAATTCCCCAACTTGATAAAACATAGACATTTAAGAAATTTAGCTACCTCCAAACAGGATAAAGCCAAAACAATCTAGGCCCAGACATCATAACCGACTACTGAAAACCACAAAGAAAGAAATCTTAAAAGCAGCCAGAGCAAAATGACGTATTACCTTTAGCCAGATAATCTTTCAAATGATTATAGATTCTTCATCAGGGCCGTGGAGACCAGAAGAAAGTGGCATGACATTTTGCAGCTGCTGGAAGACTGTTAACTCAGAATGTATACCCACCTGGGGATCCTTCAAGAATAAAGGTGTAATAAAAACATTTTCAGGTGAAGGAAAACTAAGAGAATTCATGGCCAGTGGACCAGCTCAAAAATAATTTTGAAAGAAAGCTCTTTAGAGAGGGCCTGGGTGGCTCGGTCAGCTGAACATCTGTCTGACTCTTGATTTCGGTTTGGGTCGGGGCCTACTTGAGATTCTCTTGCTCCCTTTGCATCTCCCCCTCCCCCTAACTCGCTCTCTCATGCATGGGGAAGTATATAATACCAGAAAGAAATTTAGGGGGTTCATTCCATTTACATCTAACAAAATTTCTTACATGTTTGGATTTAGTTCTTTTTTTTTTTTTTGGATTTAGTTCTATTTCATTACTTCTTTTCTGTGTATTTCCTCTGTTACTCTGTTTTCCATTTTCTCCTTTCTTTCAGGATTCCGAGCACAGTTCAGTATTCCATTTTAACTTTAGTATGGTGATTTTAACTATGTCTTTGTATAGTTTTTGTTGTTGTTAGTCTCTCTAGAAATACTATATCCATGCTTCCCTTTTCATAGTCACTTACAATCAGTATTTTACCACTTCAAGTGGAATGTAGAAATCTATCAATATACAGGCCCTCCCACTCTCCTTCTTTATATTGTAATTGTCTTATCTCTTATATTCACCTTGAAACTCCATCAGAAAATGTTATAATTTTTACTTTCAACCACCAAATACATTCTGAAAAACCTTAAGAGGAAAAGAACAGTCTGTTATATTTACCTTGATATATCCCGCTTTTGTCGTTTCTCCTTCATTCCTTCAGTGAGATTACCTGGTAGAATGAAGTGGATGTTTTCCTCTCAGCAGGGTTGACCCGGTTACTAACTGCTGAGAGTCTATCAAGCTAGTCCACACCGAGTCCTCAGCATGACCACTGTCCAGGGGGAAAGTGACACCTCGGTGGCAGATTGACTATGTTAGACCCCTTCCATCACATTCTCCCCAGTCTAGTCACTGCTTAACCACTTATCAAATGATTTCTTGGCCTCTAGTTGTTGTCTTCAGGAAATCTGAACAGGTTATCGCATGGTCTTGGGAAAAATGCCCAATGAGCAGTCAAATAAAGATTTTTGATTAAAGCGTTCTGAAAGGCTTGGTGAAGGAGGAAGGAAATAATTGTTGGTTCACAGAAATGAGGAAAAAGGCATCCCTGCTAGTGGAACAGCATGAGGAAAGGCATACAGGTGGGAAAGTAAAGAATGTGCTTGAGAATAGCATAAGCTCGGCTTCAAGAAGAATAGAGGGTTCGCTCCTGGGTAAAAGGAAAAGGGAGAAGAGGTATAACATCCTGGTGAGAGGAATGTCTGAGACACGGCTGTGTACAAAAAGAAAAGTGAATGCTTTTCCCCCAAATGGAAATCACAACGAAGTAAGTGGCAGTTACTGCCAAGACCTGTCAAGGCTGAAGGGAAGCAAAGATTTCATACCATAGCATTATGTTAACAAAAGAACGAGCCAAACTATAAACTAATTCTCTGTGTAAACATTCCAAAACTGCTCTTGGAGAAATACAGGGAGGTTGGTATGCTAAAAGACCTAAAAAGACCTGAGCAAATGTGTGAATGAGTCAATTACAGGCCAAGACAGAAAGGCAAAGAACTGGGAAGATGGGCTAGAACTAAAAAGGCCATCAGTGAGGAACCCCCGAGAAATCTCCCTTTGGGAAGATGTGGAACAGCTGTTCATCCAAGCCCCAGGCTGAAAGTGAACTCATAATTAAATGAAAGGTTTTTAGAAAAACGTAATGGATTTCTCTCTGAACACTTAAATATACTAGAAATATAAAATTCCATCTTGGTAATGCAATTTTGACCCAGAGAAATGGACACTTTCACCATAAATTATCTCTTACCCTGTAGAGAGGCAGACATTTCTGAACCAATAAAAAGTTGAAGGATCACTAATAACTTCTGAGTGCCTGTGGCCAGAGAAAAGGAAGAGAATGATACTGTTCTCTTCTGAAAGATAAGCAATGGATCAAAGTTGGTTTCTTGGTTTAGGATGTTCTCTGTGCATGATAAATCAATTTCAAAATACGGGATGGGTTTCATCAGCAGAGGGCGATGTTCCAGGGCTTTGGACTTAAGAGGCTTTTCATTTTTGATGGCTGGCAGAGTTTGGGTGCAGAAAACTGCTTTAGTCATATTCATTTCCCTACAAGATTCTCAACGTGGGGCTCTTTCAACTGAATTTTAACAATCTTATCACACTTTTTCATGTCTCCGCATCTTTGCGTGTGACTATCCCTTGACCCTGAACACCTACCTCTCCCACCCACATTCACCTGACCCTCCCCTGCTTAAGGTCTCATTGCTCCTCGAATACATCTCAAACCTCTTTCCTCAGCCTCCAAGGGCCTGCATGATGTGATATGGCTTGAGCTTGCCTTTCCATCTTCGTCTCACATGGCTCTCCCACTCACTCTCTAGCCATGCTGGTGACCTTTCTGTTTCTCACACCTGCAAAGCACTTCCCCATCAGACTTTGCATGAGAATTCCTCTTTGCAGGGAGTACATGGGTCATGCTCATCCTTCAGGTCTTAGCTCAAATGTCTCTGGTCTTAACAGATATCACAAACTATAATTATCATTATTTCTTGATGTATTTCACTTATTTACTTTATATCCCTCTAAGATCTAAGATCTCTGGGGTTCAGGGACCAAGTTTAGAACCCAAATTATTCTTCAAGTCTCAGCTCAAATACTTCCTCAGCTCAATAGTTGGTGGATGCATGTATGAATGAATGGAAGGAAAAATGGAAAAGGAGTGAGGCAAAAGGCAACGGTCTTCACACAGATAAATCAGGAAGCGTCTGGTGGGCTCAGTCAGAAGAGCATGCAGCTCTTGATCTCAGGGTCATGAGTTTGAGCCCCCTGTTGGATACAGAGATCACGTAACTCAATTAAAAAAAAAAAAGAGCAGTTTAAAAAAATGAAAATCAGACTGAGGCTGAGAAAAAAAGGATTTCTAAAATCGGGACAACACTCTAAGAAATCTATAGTATCCATAATGTGGTATCTTTTATAAATCTTGTAGTTATTTGTTGTAGGAGAAATAAACTGGACATCTATTGGTTCAGGTTGTTATAAATAAACTGCTTCAAAGTTGTTCACTTAATGTTAAAATTATAGCAACTTTATAGGGTATCTGGCTGGCTCAGTTCATAGACTATGCCACTGTTGATCTTGGGGTCATAAGTTCAGCCCTATGTTGGTCATAGAGATTACATAATAAAAAAATAATTAAAATGACGGGGCACCTGGCTGGCTCAGTTGTTAAGCAACTGCCTTTGGCTCAGGTCATGATCCTGGGGTGCTGGGATCAAGCTCCGTGCTCAGCAGGGAGCCTGCTTCTTTCTCTCCCACTCTCCCTGCTTGTGTTCCCTCTCTCCCTGTATCTCTCTCTGTCAAATAAATAAATAAATTCTTTTAAATAATAATAATTTTAAAAAATTGTAACGCCTTTTTAAAAATCTGAAAACTTGATAATATTTGCCACCTCCCTCTATCACAAAGCTAATAATGAGAGCAAATGTAAGATCTTCCAACTTGAATAAAAACCTCTCAATACTATCTTCAAAAAGATCGTCTTTTTCTGGATGGTGCACTCAGTTAAGTGTCCGACTATTGGTTTTGGCTCAGGCTGTGATCTCAGGGTCATGAGACTTGACTTTCCAACCATGAATATCAATGATCATTCCAATTTTAAAGAGTTTTTCTCATGAACTGAAATCAGTTCTCTGAATTATCAAAAAAAAAAAACCCCTAAAAATTAAAATATGTTTTTTAATGGAAGCATTAAGATCATATCATGGTGGGCAGAGATGGTAAAAACCATTGTGAAGGAGTAAAACACAATCCCCAAGAACAGAATACTTGAGCTCAGCCTAAAGGACATCCATCAAGTGCACAGTATGGGTTTGTTATTTTAGGGCTGCTCCTAAGAGCTGGGGTCATAGGAAGGGGCTTGTTCCTATTGGCTGCTATAAATAATTTGATTTGTTATACCATCTCTTAAGAGGATTTTATAGAAATACCAGGCATAGCAATTTATGCAAGCCCTTCTCTAAATATATGTCTTGGGATCGTTGCTAAGCTAGGTAATAAGGGGCATTACCACTTTTGCTAAGGCATATTTGTGTGACAGATTAGACCCTGTTTAGGCACCTATTTACAGGTCAAAGCCTGCAGGCCTTGAAAGGAGAAAGCAGGGAGCTCACCCAGCCTGGCCTCCAGCTCCCATGCAGCTGTGCAATCCCACTGAACCTGTTTGGCAGCTCCCTACATCACTGCCGCAGTGTGCAGATAAGACCCTCTGGGAAAGCGTGATAGCCCGTCTCAATAAGGAAACGACAGAGAGCAGCTGGAATGTTCCAAAACATGAGAACAGACTCTCTGATTTGAGAAAGTGTTGATACCCAGTCATTATGGAGAGCCCTGGCAGAAGACTTCTGTTAAGGAGAGAGATGACAAATCTTTGCTTCTTTAAGTCATATGCAAACCTCGAACTTATCTTGATCATTGTTTATCTGTTGCATCACTGAAGCAAATGAGTCACAATAGGCATAGAAACAAGATGAACACTGTATTTCTGGAGTTCTTTCAGCAATGGTTTAGAAAGTGCTATAAAAACGATTTAAGTTTCACAACTTCCTTATTGGATAGGTATTGCAGATCCCATTTTTTAAATTTTAGTATGAGTTTTCTTGCCTCTAGAAAGGCAGAATGGGGCTGGGTCAGGGAGTGAGGGAATGCCTTACACAGCACCCATGGTAAAGTGAGGCTTCTGGCCGGACAAGGAATGGAGAGGTCTAGCGCTGACCTGACCAGAGTTCCATACTTACATGTCCTTCTCAAGGACCAGAGAATGTTCCAGAAATTCTGCTGGGTCTATACTTTTTGCTTTTCAAAATTGTGGTAACTGAAGAGAGAATACATTTACTAAAACCAATAAGCCTCTCATTGTGAAAGAAGTTACTAGAATATAATACTCAAGAAAACCATGAAGATGTTTCAAAGAAAGAAAAGACTGAGTGGGTAGAGAATGGTAAGCAGGCCGGAATGTAGAAACCCAAGGGAGCCAGAAAAGAGACAAATGTGGTATATGTGTCTAGTTAAGCTGTTTGAAACAGTGCCCTATCTCACTGAGTCTAATTGCTCCTAGGCTTGTTCTGATAGTGCTTTCTTGCTGACTGTCCCTTCCCTATTATGCCACTTTTTTTTAAGATTTTATTTATTATTTTGACAGAGAGAGAGAGAGGTCACAAGTAGGCAGAGAGGCAGGCAGAGAGAGAGGGGGAAACAGGCTCCCTGCTGAGCAGAGAGCCCTATGTGGGGCTCGATCCCAGGACCCTGAGATCATGACCTGAGCCGAAGGCAGAGGCTTTAACCCACTGAGCCACTCAGGTGCCCCTTATGCCACTTTTTATGTAAGGGGTAGAGTTCCTTTCAGGGTTATGATTTAACTTTTCTTTTATAAACAGCTTTTGACTTGTTTAAAAGAAGTTACACATACATATGAATGAATTCACAAGATAGTCACCGAAAATACTATGAATTATTTGTGTTGAGGTCATAACAAAGTGCTCAGCAATAAGTTTGTTGTAGTAATTTGATTACTACAAAGTACAATCAAATTTAAAGAACCAGGGCAAGGGAATAAAACCACTAAGGAACAGGTCTCCAGATATGAGGTAAATATCAGTATATAAGGATGTAGGCCATTGAAGAAAGATTTTATTGAAATCATGAAAAGAAAATACATCTTTTAGCTAATGTTCTTTTGAATTATGGTGAAAAGTTTCTTTCTCAATAACAAAATACCAGGTTAAGTGAACTGAGGCTTTTGCTACATTTTGTCATTTAAGGTAGAAAACTAGAAAAAAATTCTTTAGAAGTTACTTAAATATTTTTACTGTTTTAAGTCAAATTTAAATAAACTATGAATCATTCAATATTACCTAAGTCTAGGTAAAATGACAACATTTTAAGTTCGTCCCCAAATTAATATCTACTGACCTAAAAGTTTCTTGAGGCTCTTCATTCATTCATTTTTCCCACAATGAAAAGTTTTGTTTTCCTGATCATGTAAATAATATGTTTTGAAAATTCTAAAAACAATATACGAACATATAAGGAAAAAAGTTAAAATGACCCGAAATCTCCTTACTCTGCTTGAGATAACCACTATTAACATTTTTTTGGTGCCCATCCTTTTATGTATCTCACATGTCAAATTTACGGAAATGGAATGTCATGTGTGTTATTTTTTGTGGCACTTAAAACATTTTTTTAAAGATCTTATTTATTTGAGAGAGAGAGAGAGAGCATGAGTTGGGGGGAGGGGCAGAGGGAGCAGGAAAAGCAGGCTCCACGCTGAGCAAGGACCCCAACTTGAAGCCCCATCCCAGGACCCTAAGATCATGACCCCAGCTGAAGGCTGATGCTCAACTGACTGAGCCACCCAGGCACCCCAGCATTTACATTAAAAAAAAAAAATTTGTTTATTTATTTTAGAAAAGGAAGAGTGAGGGAAGGGATAGAGGGAGAGAATCTTCAAGCTAACTCCCTGCTGAGCACCAAGAGCGCCATCTCACCACCCTTGAGATCATGACCTGAACCAAAACCAAGAGGCCCGGGCTCAACCGCCTGAGCCACCCAGGTGCCCCAAAACATTCTTTAAAAATATTGCTTGGCTGGTTGCTTTTTCAACTTAGGGAATCAATGTAAAATGTATTATGAATATGTGCTTTTCTTTCCCCATTCTCATATCATTAGATATATATGTGTTGTGTGTGTGTGTGTGTGTGTGTGTGTGTGTCTACAATTGACAGTTCTCTGCATTTCATCTGTCTCATCTAAATGGTCTCATGGAGATCCCTTCAAGAAAGCTGGTATAGTTCCAAACTTACTCTTTTTGATGACTGCATAATTTTTTCATGGTGTGGATGGACCATAATTTAATTCATAATTTATCTACCTAATGCCTAGTTTTTAAGATTTTTTTTTTCCAATGGCAAGCAAGGATTCATCCTTGTACATACATCCTTTCATACTGGTGCTCTCATTTAAATGGGAAAATTCTTCCTATGAGTAAGATTGCTAGGAAGAGGTGATATATATATTTATATAATTAATAATATATTATTATTTATTTTATTTTATATTATATATATTAATTAATAATATATTAAGATATTTATATTTATAAATATATTTACATTTATTTATATTTATATATCTCACAATGTGTGAGAGTGATCCTTTCTACATATTTCTGAAAGCAGTAGCTATTAGTTTTTTTTTCTTTTTGCCAATCTGATGTCTGTAAAGGGATATCTTATAGTTACTTTAATTTGCAATTCCTTGACTCCTTGTGAGGCAGGCATCTTGGTATCTTTTTCTGTGTTTAGTAGCAAGCACAAATCTTGGATTTGCTCTTATATTAATTGCCTATTTACATTCTTTGTCCTCTTTCTGTTAGGCTACTTTTTTTTTTTTTAACTTTTTGTATAGTAGAACACTTAACCCTTCATTTTTTGCATGTGTTGGAAATCATTTGCCCAACCTATCACTGTCTATTAAATTTGTGTTATTTTTCCAAACTGTGCTTTTTATGTTTTTTTTTTAAATTTTTCAAAAAATTTTTAATTTTTTCACACTATTTCTTTTTTATATTTGAGTAGTTATCTATCTTTATTTTACAGCTTCTAAATTTCCTGCTGAAAGTCTTTCCAACAGTCAGGGCTAAATCTCCATTGTTAGATTCTTTTTTTACATTTAACTCAAATCCATCTGAAATTTAGGTCTATATAGTATATAAATAAGGTAACTGTCTCACTTTATTTACCACATGTAGAGCAAGGTATTTATCAGCAATATATGTGAATAAATCAGGTTTAGTCATTGAGTCGAAGCACCACATTTCTAAAAAGATTTATTTATTGGGGTGCCTGGGTGGCTTACTCAATTAGGCGTCTGACTTCAGTGCAGGTCAAGATCTCAGGGTCCTGGGATGGAGCCCCAGGTCCAACTCTGCCCTCAGCGTGGAGTCTCCTTGTCCTTGTGCCACTCCCCCTCTCCCTGCCTGTTCTCTCTCTAATTAATAAAGAGACAGAGAGACAGAGAGAGAGAGAGAGAGAGAGAGAGAGAGAGCTTGAGTGGGGGAGGGGCAGAGGGAGAATACCACGCAGATCCCTGCTGAGTGCAGAGCCTGCTGTGGACCTGGGTCCCAGGACCCCGAGATCATGACCTAAGCCAAAATTGAGAGTCAGACACTCAACCAACTGAGCCCCCACCACACGCCTGTAGGCACCACATTTTGCATGTACTAAGCTCCCATGGCCTGAGACCAAGGGTGTATTCAAAATATAAATAGCAAAAACAGCACACACCCAGATCAGGCACAACAGATACTGTCTGCAAATTACTGCTGCAGGGACAACATGCAAGCCAAGGGGATAGCAGTCCTGCCTTGAGTCTATCTCTGGGTTCTCTATTCTGTGTCAATGACTTACCAGTCTATTGTTATGACAGGATCATAGGGTATAATTTCTAATTTCAGAAATCATTAGAATTATTAGAAATAATCATATATTAAGAGCTAACACTTATATAAGACCTACTATGTGTCTTGCACAGTCTAAGAACTTTATATATGTTAATTCATTCAAACCTTCTAACAACTGTATAAATGAGATGCATGAGGAAACTGAGGGTCAGAGAAATTAAAGAACTTTCTTAAAATAAGAAGTGAAGTCAAGATTCAAATCTGGGGGTACCTGGGTGGCTCAGTGTGTTAAAGTCTCTGTGTTAAAGTCTCTGCCTTGGGCTTGGGTCATGATCTCAGAGTCCTGGGATCGAGCCCCACATTGGGGTCTCTGCTCAGTGGGGAGCCTGCTTCCCCTTCTCTCTGCCTGCCTCTCTGCCTACTTGTGATCTCTATCAAATAAATAAATAAAATCTTAAAAAATATATATTTAAAAAAAATCTAGGCAGTCTGACTTCAGAGTCAGTTAGAGTTAGGGTATTCTTAACAACTATGCAATAAATATACATTAAAAGAAATCATCTGGGGAGGGCTGCCTGGGTGGCTTAGTCAGTTAAGCATCAGGTCATTGTCCGGGGGTCCTGGGATCGAGCCCCGAATTGGGGTTTTTGTTCAGCAGGAGCCTGCATCTCCCTCTCCCTGTCTGCTGCTCTCCCTGCTTGTGCTCTTCTCTGTCAAATAAATAAATAAAGTCTTTTAAAAAATTAGAAAAACTATTTAAAAAATCATCTTGAGGTACCTGGGTAGCTCAGTTGGTTGGTTGGGCAGCTGACTTAATTTTGGGTCAGGTCATGATCTCAGGGTAGTGGGATCAAGCTCTGAGCTTTGCGGGGAGTCCGCTTGTCTCTTTCTCCTGTCCCCCAGCCCCCACTCTCTCTCTAAGAAATAAATAATATTTTTTAAAAAATCATCTCAATACACTCAGCAAAAAATGTTAAGAGCTTTTCTCTATACGCCTAGGGGCTTTAATCATAGAACTTCTGTAATTAATCACTCCCGGAAATTTTATTGGTATGTTTTTGTTAATGGAATAAAAAATTCTATGTTTTAAATCACCTTTAGGTATTTTAATCATGGAAATTTCCACCAAGGGCCATTACAATTGGCAAATGGTGGGAATTTTGACCTTTCAAAGCAAAGGCTTAAGTATTCTGGATATTATGGCAAACTTGGTCATTCTTCATTATATTAGAAAAAATATGTAATATGATAGCATATTCAATGTCAACACAACAGGTTTACCTCTTATTCCACATGTCCAATGTGGGTTAGTTAGGGGTTGGGGTGAGAAGCGAACCGCTTCATATAGTCATTCAAGGACCCAGGTCTATGGGGCTCCATCAGCATATGATGCTATCAGCTCAACCGGAGACTTTAGAGAAAGAGAGATGACAGAGATGCACAATCAGCTCTGAAATACCTTGCACCAGATGTCATATACAGCACTTTGACTCACCGTCCCTTGACGAGAACTAGTCACGATGTCTTGCATAACCGCAAAATGGCTGGAAGTATGGTCTCTCACATTCCCAGGATACAGGAGACCCACACATGGGCAGAGAGCAGATGCCTCTACCACATGCATTTGCCTCACTCTTCGAAGTGCTTTTCATCTGTTGTGATGCTTCTTTGTCCATTCATTCTTTAAAATGATGATACAAAGCAGATAATCAGAATTTGGATAGGATCTGTCCGTTGAAACATTATTATGACTGAGGTTTATATTCTTAACAAAGTTCATGATCACAATTACATTAAAGGCACCAATGATAAAAAAAAAACTACAATTTATTGAGCGTTTATTATTAGTCTAGAACTTCTGGATTACCTCAGGTTGTGAAACAGTTCCTCATGTTATCTGAATTTTATAGATAAGGAAGTGAGACTCAGACAGCTTAAGCAATTTGCCCAAGGTCACAGGTGGTAGGGAGCAGGGCCAGGAACTGGATTTATGGGGGCTGAACCCAAAGTCCAGGTCTTATCCATTCAGCCAGAGAGTAACAAATGTATCACAGCGTATCACAGCGGTGCGTGAAGACCCGCTCTATGAACATGGCTATGGGTCAAAGCCTCTATAACCCTTCATAGTGACAAAATTAGCTTTGATTCACACAAGTTAGCCCTGGGAAGGTTCTTAGAGATTATCTAATACAACTCTTTCAATTTCCTTGAAAAGAAACTTTGCTGGTTTGAATAAAGTTAATCCATACATCGGCATGTAAAAGAAGTTTCTTTTTCTCTCATGTAATAGTTTTAGTATGAATGGTCCAGGTCTTCAGGGCAGCTTTGCTCCTCCCGGTCACTCAGGACCCAGGTTCCCTCCAGGAAATTGCAGTGCCCTCTCTTAGGACGGGTCATCAAAGCAAGGCCACCACAACCAAGGTCCAGCCAGACACTATGGGGAAGTGGCCATGCGTGAGGTACACGAAGGCTCGGGCTTCCAAAACATTAACTAAAAGTGAAGGGGGAAGGGGAAAGATGATGCAAAGGGTAGTAAGACGTGGAGGAAGAAAGAAAAATGGAGTTCTGTTTCTGTGGTAGGAGGAAAGATTATGGGTTCAAACTAGGGAATTTTATCAGCCACGGGTTAAAAAATATATACATGAGAGGACAGAACCGCTTCCTGCCTTTTCCCTCTTTTTCCTTTTTCTCCATGTTCTCTCATTACAAGCATAACGAGGAAAAGGAAAGAAAGGAAAAGAAGGAAGGAAAAGCCTGGGAAGGTCAGTGAGCGGTCATCTCATCGGTCAACAGAGAAAGCTGAAGAGTGGGACAGACTTCCATCCTGAAACAATGACCTGGGATGCCAGTCCTGAGGAAGTCTAGTTAATGGCACTTTCAAGGTAGCCCCTCGTTTGTCAAAAGTATCTTTGGCTTGTTTCATATTTTAAATTAAAGTAAAATTTTGAAGTGGACAAGGCGGTCACGTGGTTTGAACATCAAAATGATATATACAGGTTTACCCCAAGAAGTCTTCAACCTCTGTCCCCATGCTTGTTGTGAAAATGCACAGGACAATTAAAGAGATAATTTTATTTTAGCTGTTCTAATAGGGAGAGCGTTCATTAATGAGGGATTTCTTAAAGAGAAGGAGCAGGTCAACAAGGGAGTCATCTGCAGGAGTCCTATGTGACTCTTAGGAAGAATGGGTCTTGTTTCAGATAGATGGAAGTTCCTTTGCTATTTCCTAGGACACAAAAGGGTCGGGGATTTCTTAGCCTTCACGGTTTTCTGGAGCACGGGGCTTAGGTAAAGTTCGACATTGTCGCTATTTATACTATATTTCCCCTGTCCTCTATAGGTGACTACTTTTATTGGTTTCTTCTGTGTAGTTGCAGTTTTACCTTATACAAACACAAACAAACATGGCTCCATATATTTTTAAAATACTTTTTTTTTTTTTAGAATGGGTTTAAGTTCACAGCAAAATTGAGAGGAAGGTATGGATTTTTCCCATATATCTCCTGCCTCCACATACCCACAGCCCTCCCCGTTATCCATGCACCCCCCAGAGTAGTACAATTATTACAGCTGTGAAGCTACATCAACACAACATAATCACCCAGAGTCCATAGTTTACATTACAACTCTCTCTTGGTGTTGTACATTCTATGTTCTATGGGTTTGGACAACTGGATAACATGTAGCCAACATCACATAGAGTCTTTTCACTGCCTTAAAATTCCATAAAATTCCTAAAACTCCAACTCCTGGCAACCACTGATCTTACAGTCTTCATAGTTTTGCCTTTTTTTAAAAAATATTGTATTTATTTATTTGGGAGTTAGAAGGAGAGAGTGAGCAAACAAGTGGGGAGGAGGGACAGGGGGAGAGGGAGAAGCAGACTCCCCACCCCCAGGGATCCCCATAGTTTTGCCTTTGCCAGAATGTCATACAGATGGAATCATACAGTATGTAGCCTCTTCAAATTGGTTTCCTCCATTTATGTATTTTTTCCCATGTTTTCATGGCTTGATAAGTTCATTTCTTTTAGTGCTAAATTATTCCATTGTCTGGTGAATATATTTTTTTATCATCCCCTTTCTTATACAAAAAGTAAACAGTAGCAATTTCCTTTTTTCATTTTATGGTATATGCTGGATATCTTTCCATATCCATCCAGAGAAATTCTTTTTTTCCTTATATTTGGTACTGAATGCTATTCCATTGTGTGGATAAACCATAGTTATTTAACCAGTCATTCCCCTATGTCACTTGAATTCATTCCAGTATTTGGCTATGATAAATGTTTCAAAAAATAACTTTTTACATATATCATTTTGTACATGTATAGTCATACCTACAGGATAAATTCCTACAAGTGAGATTGCTGGGCCAATAGCTAAATATGTTTGTAATTTCTGTAGTTTTTGCCAAATTGTTCTCCATAGATTTAGATCATTTTGCCTTCCTACTTGCACTGTATGAGAATGCTGTCTCTGTATCTTTACCAGAATGTGTTGTCAAGTGTCATTTTTCTAATCTACTTAGGGAGAAATAGTATCGCTTAGGAGGATTAATTTGCATTTCTCTTAAAAATATATTTGATTAGGAAAAAGGTGGGGGGGAAGGCCTGGGCGGCTCAGTTGGTTAAGCGTCTGCCTTTGGCTCAGGTCATGATCCCAGGGTCCTGGGACTGACCCTGCATCGGGCTCCCTACTCAGAGCCGGGGTGAGTAGGGTAAGGGAGGGTGTGGGGAGTCTTCTTCTCTATCTCCCTCCGCCCCCCCCCCCTTGTGTTCTCACTCACTCTATGCTCTCTCTCAAATAAATAAATCTTTAAAAAATATCTTTGATGGGGCGCCTGGGTGACTCAGTGGGTTAAGTCTCTGCCTTCGGCTCAGGTCATGATCTCAGGGTCCTGGGATTGAGCCCAGCATCAGGCTCTCTGCTCAGCAGGGAGCCTGCTTCCCCCTCTCTGCCTGCCTGCCTCTCTGCCTA
>CM052798.1:63744814-63760187 GCA_028533885.1 Nasua narica
AGAGAGAGAGAGAGAGAGAGAGAGCGCGCGCGAGAGTGAGCCCAAGAGGGCAGAGTGGCAGGCAAAGGCAGAGGGAGAAGCGGGCCCCCCACTGAGCAAGGAGCTCGATATGGGACTCGATCCCAGGACCCTGGGATCATGAGGGATCATGACCTGAGCCAAAGGCAGCTGCTTAACCAACTGAGCCACCCAGGAGTCCCAGATTGTATAAATTTGGCTTTGACGTGAAGTCTCTGAAAGCTCAACCAGTAGTATTTACTGTGTTTTAGAAAAAGATCTTCACTTATTCAGGCTGTAGAGTGATATCTCTGGTATCTCAACTCGTAGTATATATGAGTTATGATTTAAAACAGAGCCAGTTAATCCCTGGATTCTTTCTTGTGATTGCAGCTTCGAAGAGCTGAAGGCTTCATTTTATATTAAAGCAGTTGTGGTTTAAAGCCAAAATTAGTGTGACAAAATGAAGTTAATTGAGTATTACTACATAGTAATAGGAAGATAATGACTTAGTTGACTTGTTTATATCATAATTTCATCTCGTATTTAAAGTATAAGTAACCACACCAGCAAAGTAATCTTTGCTTACACACTTTTACCCAACCCCTCAATTCCATCCTTCACACTGCAGCTAGTGATCACTTTCTAAAAGTAATGTCTGATTATGTAACTCACTTGCTTAAAATCCTTCAACAGCATAGTCAAAGCCTTCTGATAGGCCCTGCCTTTCTATCCATGTTCATTTGAAATGGTGCTTTTGCTAGCACTTTAAGATCTTAAAATTGAAAACTGAATAGACCATGCTATTTTATGGTTCCATGCCTTTCAGCATATGTTGTTCCTTTAGTCCAGAATGTTTGTCTCTCCTGCTTTGGCTGGTAAACACATTCATCCTTCAAAATCCAATTCAAAGAAAAAAAAAATGGCAGCACCTCCCTCAAATTACTTGCTCCTCTGTACCTTGTATGTACTAATGCTGTTGATTGTACCTGTCATCTTGTATGAGATTATTTGTTGATAAGTTTGTCTTCTTTATGAAAATGAGTTCCTTTACAGTTTGTAGTACATTTTAAATATTCAGTGGGTAATTGTTGAATTGGACTATATATTTGGACTGTCGTTTTTATGGAAGGGCATGCCAGTTAAGCAGATTTCTGATGTTCTCATGAATCCAGGACTACTTACCTAGCTCCTTTTCCAGCCAGGCAGAGAGTCTTGTTTTAGGAGAAAGAATAACTGGTAGGATTTCTTCAGTTTTAATTCTACTTGGCTTTTCCATTTCTTTCACTGATTTTCTAGCGTGGATTCAAAGTCACTAATGAAGACGTCCTTTTAAGTCAGAATACCTCATACTATATGGCATTATGTAATTAATAAAAAAACATTTTTGGGGCGCCTGGGTGGCTCAGTCGGTAAAAGCCTCTGCCTTCGGTTCAGGTCATGATCTCAGGGTCCTGGGATTGAGCCCCGCATCGGGCTCTCTGCTCAGCAGGGACCCTGCTTCCCCCTCTCTCTCTGCCTGCCTCTCTGCCTATTTGTGATCTCTCTCTCTCTGTTAAATAAATAAATAAAATCTTTTAAAAAAAAAAGAACATTTTTGCATATAGTTTAATCTTACACCTTGTGAAAACAGATAGGAAAATGTGGAAATGAGAGCTTAATATGGCTTGTCCATGATCACAAAACTAGAAAATGCCAAGCTGTAAAATAGGTACTTCCACATAGCAACCTAGTAAAGAAGTGGTACATAATTCATTATTATTCTTTTATAGACAAGGAAATAATCTCAGATTAGAGAATTGACCAAGTAAATTCACACAGCTAGGAAGAGGCGGAAGTAGAATTCGACTCCAGGCCTTTAAATTGAAATGATGGCTCTATAAGCTGGGTTTATTCTCTGATGTTTTACAAGCTGTAGTGCTTGAGAAGTAGCTGTTCTGTAGGAAGTAAGACCACTGGAGTTGATATTCAATCTAAGGTACAAACTAAGATAAGCTGATGCTCTAGCTTTGTTCCTGTATGGAAAGAGTGAGGA
The DNA here is from genome assembly GCA_028533885.1 of Nasua narica. Taxonomy (NCBI): domain Eukaryota; kingdom Metazoa; phylum Chordata; class Mammalia; order Carnivora; family Procyonidae; genus Nasua; species Nasua narica. Next base: position 63,746,847 of record CM052798.1, read on the forward strand.
TTCTATACCAGGACAAACAAGCAGAAAGAATTATCTTTTTGCCAGCTTGCCTCCAAATATGTGGCAAATAATATTGTTATTTTATATAATTTCTGTTCTTTTTATCATACGATGGTCCTCCATCAGAAAGTGTACATAGATAATATCAAACGACAAAAGGACCCAATGTTCAGTTTAAAGCTGGATCATAAAGTTAAAAGATAATCCTAGACTCTTTAATTTGGACTCTAATGTTGGTTATTGAATATAACTATCTTCTTTTTTTTAAATACTTTCCTTTTTAGAAGTGGTTTTTGCCATTTCAGAATCCCATACCGTGTTCACAAAGTCAGTATAAAATCAATCATGTTTTTACTTGTATTTTTAACTTATAAAATATCTTGTTTAAGAAATTTCATATTCTTGGGCCCCTGGGTGGCGCAGTTGGTTGAGCGACTGCCTTCGGCTCAGGTCATGATCCCGGAGTCCCAGGATCGAGTCCCACATCGGGCTCCCGGCTCCATGGGGAGTCTGCTTCTCACTCTGACCTTCTCCCTTCTCGTGCTCTATCTCACTCTCTCTCTTTCCTGATAAATAAATAAAATCTTTTAAAAAATAAATAAATAAATAAATAAATAAATAAATAAATAAATAAATAAAAGAAATTTCATATTCTTAGGGCAGCTGGGTGGCTCAGTCGTTAAGCATTTGCCTTCAGCTCAGGTCATAATCCTGGGGTCCTGGGATCAATCCCCACATCAGGCTCCCTGCTCAGCGGGAAGCCTGCTTCTCCCTCTGCTTGTGTTCCCGATGTTGCTGTCTCTCTCTGTCAATTAAATAAATAAAATCTTTTTTTTTTTTAAGATTTTATTTATTTGACAGAGAGATCACAAGTAGGCAGGCAGAGAGAGAGAGATGGGAAGCAGGACTTCCCCGATGAAGGGCTGGATCCCAGGTCCCTGAGATCTGACCTGAGCCGAAGGCAGAGGCTTAACCTACTGAGCCCACCCAGGTGCCCCAAATAAATAAAATCTTAACAAAAAAAAAAGCAAAAAAATTCCCACACTCTTAAATTATCTAATTTTTAGATTATTAAATTATTTTTACTTTCCTACTCATTTTTTGCACTTTAGCCTTTTTTGCCAGTTAACTTCTTTTTGATTGATTGATTTACTTATTTTAAAGCTGGGAAAGATTCAAAACTCATTGAGACTTGCTATTTACCAGCACTTCTTGTTTGGTAATTGTGAAATGCAACTCAGTAAGGCTTAGATATTATTGACATCTACTTAACTACGAAATCCTATTTAAAGTAGCTAATGCTTTTACTTTTTTTTAAGACTTTAGAAAGTTAGTTCATATTAACAGTGTAAACTTATTTACCTCAGGTGGCATGAATTCCATAATAGAAAAAAATTTTCCTTATTAATGTACCTGTAATATATGGCACAGAGTAGAAACTCAATAATCTTGATAAATGAACATTTCAGGGTGGTTTTGTTTAATTTTTTCCTGCTATGGTTTTTAAGGCAATGCCTTGTTATGTCACTAGATGGCATTAGCTCCTGTTCATTTTCATGTTGGAGATTATTTTTCCAACCCTAGTAATTTGTGTATTTTGTTAATTCAGTAAATTTTTTTTAATTCAGTAAATTTTTTAAAATTGGCAGATTAAGAACAGAAGTGTCTCATAATGATATTTTTTTTTTTTTTTTTGAGAGAGAGAGCAAGCACAAGCAAGGGCGAGGGGCAGAGGGAGAGGAAGAAGCAGGCTCCCTGCTGAGCAGGGATTTTTTTTTTTCCCAGTCCGGGGCTCTATCCCAGGACCCCAGGATCATGACCGGAGCCGAAGGCAGACGTTTAACCAACTGAGCCACCCAGGCACCCACAGTCATCTTTTTAATAATATGTCAACAGTGGATTTTATAGCAGTTAGGAAATAATTTCAGTTTTTATACTGTGAAGATAATCTCAAAGTCAAGTAATCACATTAATTAAACTCCAGTTAAAAAACAAAGACCTTGGCTTATTTGAGCTCTATGCCATATCAGTTGGTTTATACACTATTTTTGTGTCTACATGAAAAACTATTGATTAAAACCCTGGTCTGTAAATTCCTAGGATGATCCATTGATCTGAATTTTATTTTATCTTGCTGCCTATATAAACCCATAAGTGCTTTCTGAAATACGTGAATAACATCGCCATACTGCACTTGAGGATGAATGAAAATGAATCATTTGTGTATTCTATTCTCTACATCAACAAAGGAGATACTCTGAGTATGGTACAGTTAGCAGAAGGGAATTGAAGGCTTAGGTTGTAAATGTATTTCCTCCATAAGGATTTATGTTGTGATATAGGCAGATTTTCCCCCAATTTTTAATTTTTATTATAATTTTTTTTTATTAAGTAAGCTCTACACCCAACATGGTGCTTGAACTTATGACCCAAAGATCAAGAGGCTCTACTTACTGAGCCAGCGAGGCACTGCAGCTTCCCAGTTTTTTAATATCAAGGTCCCTTTCAATATCAGAATATTTTATAGATTACCATGTGATAGTTGTGGAACTTTGGGTATCTGTTGATTGAGAAGATAAAGCCAAAAGTGCAATGAATCCAGTAATGTGCTTAAAATAAATTTGTATTTTAAAATTTATAACTTCTACATGTTAGTCTATATGGAGTTCTTGATGTAAAACCATACACATGTTCAAAGAGAATACAGTTTCAGTGAAACTTCTACCTGCGAGTGCTTTTTAAATTTCAAAATAAAAGGACAGGAGTTATAAATAGGAAAGGAAGTTGTTTTGCGGGGAGAGAAAGCAGATTGGAAAGGAAAGAACAGCCGATGACCACTTAAATGTCATGGTTAGATTGATGGTCTTCTTTAGTAAAAATAGAATGTGTTCCGTTTTTATAACATGTACATTGTTTAAATACACACAAAGTGTATACTGTGGAATGTATGGGAGTAGCTTTTTGTTCTTTTTTTTTTTAAACTACCTTAATATAGCACTAAAAGGTCACTCTGAATTTTGTATGACACTACAATTTATAAATTTCTTATTTTTTACTTGCACTTTAAAATCAGAGTTCTAAATTTAATTTTTGGTTTTTATTAGGAAAGCAGAAGAAACATAAGCTGAGGATAATGATTTTGGTTTAAAGTCAATGAAATTTTAATATTTAACTTTTTTTAAAATTACTGATTAAAACTTTTCCTTTCCTGTTTAAAGATGATGAAAAAGATGAGCATACTTCTAAAAAGCGCAAAGTAGAACCAGGAGAACCAACAAAGAAGAAAAAGTAGAAAACAACAAAAAGACAAGAATTTCTGGACTGTGAAACTTGTTGAAATGGTTTTTTTGGACAGACTAAGTTGACATTTTAAATTATTGTGAAACAACATCTCCATGAAAGTACATGTTAATTAACTAATAATAAGTTTTGCTGTGGGAACTTTCCACTATAGAATTCATTTTTTATTTAAAACTTTATTTAAAACTCAAGTGGTGATTTGTGATTGTGAAATTGACAACACGTAGAAGCATTCTTGCTGTCACAGAATTGGTGACATGCTTTGAGAGTTTTGTCACATGTCGACATGCCAATGTTCTATGAACCTTTTATAAAGGAATATATTTTTAAATATATTGTAATGTACTGTGAACTTGTAGGGTGCTTTTCAACAGTGTTTGTACAGTGTAAATAGATCATGGAAATAAAATTACTTATTCAATATTACTATTATTGCATAACATTAACATTTGAATATTTGTCTGTGACAAGTACCCTCCTTGCCATGAGGAGTTTTAATAGTAGATATTACCATCTAGGAGTGCCTTCTATGTTCCAGGTACTTTGTGGATACTTTTTCTCTGATCCTCAAACAGCCTGGTAAAGTAGGTACTAGTGGCTTCATTTTATAATAGAGATTAACTTACCCAAGGTTCCACAGTGAGTGAGCAGTGATTTGGGGATTTAACTAAGGATACCTGAACTGCAGACTAAGTTGACATTTTAAATTATTGTGAAACAACATCTCCATGAAAGTACATGTTAATTAACTAATAATAAGTTTTGCTGTGGGGACTTTCCACTATAGAATTCATTTTTTAAGGATACCTGAACCACCTACCCACCAATCGAACTTTCGTGATCTTTGAGGGACTGCAGTTGTCATGACTTCAGGTACTCTCTGTGGTAAGCAGGGAGATCCCTGGTTATATTACTGCACTTTATCATGTAAGCCTTATGTGATGGTTATTCATTAATTTCTCTAATAGTTTGCTGAAGATAAAGATTCTCTATAAAGAATTGCCAGATGTAGCAAATAGAAATAGAGGACACATAAATTTGAATTTTAGATAAAAAATAATGTTTTGTATGTACAATATGTGGGACATACTTACACTAAATTGTTTATCTGAGACTCAGATTTAACTGGGCATCTTGTGTTGTATTTTGTTTTTGTGCATGGCTCCTATTTTAAGGCTTTGCCTATAGTAATAAAATCAGCAAGGGGTAGTCAGGAAATTAATCATTGTTGATTTTACTTCTACAGTCCAAAATGCAGTGCAGTTATTTGTAGCATTTTGAAATATAAAAAGGAGAGGCTATACATTGTATCAATCATTCCATGAGTCTTAATGCCTTTCGGAGACAAGGGTTAATTACAGGACACTGCACATTTAGTGTATAAGAATTAAAGACATTGGTCCTTGAGTTTTAAAAAAAATCCTCAGCCCAGTTGTTTTTCTTCAGTCCTAGAAATCAATATTTGAAAAACTATAAAATTTGTTTAATTGGGAACATGGATCAAGTAGATTAAGATTTGCAAAAGGCATTAAAATGATGGTGCTAGCCACGGCGTTTTGTGGAATGAGGAAGGAATATAAACAGTATGATAGCTTCCAATACATCTCAAACTTAAAAAAATAATTCTATGGCTGCTTTTTTTTAAAGATTCTATTTATTTATTTGACAGAGACACAGCGAGAGACTGAGCACAAGCAGGGGGAGCAGCAGAGGGAGAGGGAGAAGCAGGCTTCCTGCTGAGCTGAGAGCCCAATGCTGGGCCTGATCCCAGGACCCCGAGATCATGACCTGAGCCGAAGGCAAACGATTAACCAATTGAGCCACCCAGGTGCCCCTCTATGGCTGCTTTATCCTCTATGTTTATAGATATATGATTCCCAAAATTGAAGTAATTGGTAAAGCAAGAAACTTTGTTTAAAGCTTTTGTATGTGAATAATTTAAAGGGCTATCATATCGTATTAGGGAGTGGCATCAAATGATAAAGTATGACTCCAATGTGACACCAAACTAAACAAATGGAATTATAATTTTGAATCTGTGATTCCCAAATCTAGAGAAATCTATTGTCTGTATACATGTATTAAAGGAGCAGATATCTCAAAAAGTCACTGAAATATTACAAGATTTAAAAATTAGCATGAAGGCAAAACTCATACAAAAAACAGAACCCAGCAAGCCACTGTCTGGAAATCTAACCTCTTTTTATCACCCATTGGTTCAACTTCCAACTTGTATCAGTTAGTTTATGATAGAACAAAAGCTCACTAGATCAGTCTCTAGTGATGCTTTGAGCCCCCCCTTCTAAAAGGTAACAGAATGGGAGTGGTGGGGAGGAATAAATACTGCTTTTCTGGAAGGGGTATTGGTATTTTAGGACATATAGTGGCTACACTTGTGAGTTCGTGATGCCCCTGCTGGGAGATGTACGCCTACTTGAGTAGTTCTAATGGAGGAGGCAGGAGAGAGACTTTAGGAAGAAGGAGGATAAATATTTTGGAGCAGTCTGATTCTGCTATTTGTATTTCACTGGGTTTCCTTCCAAAATATGACCAAAAACAGAGGGAGAAAGGGACCTTTATCCAAGTTGTTTTCTTTTTTAGACAAGTCACTTGATATTTGACTGTTTCCTCATCTTTAAGGAAGTTAGGCCACATCAGGCATAAATGACTTTCTTTTGTGCAAGGATAAAATTTGAGAACTAAGCATCTGTGGGCCATATTTTAAAATTCAAAGTGTAAATAGCATTATGGAGTTTTGTGGAAAATGTTCTATCTAGAATCAATGTTACTGAGAAAATTGACACTGATTTTTAGCCATTAAAATACTCATATTACCTGGGCTTACTTGCAAACTTGTAACTTTCTAGTCTAGGTCCTTAATGCTGTGTAGTGCTTTTGCTTTCACAAAGTTCAATCACATAGTATTTTAGTTTCCAAAAACCTGATGAGGTAGGCTTTATCATTTCCAAATTAGAGAAGTGGAAAACAGGCCCAGCCAGATAAAACATATGCCCTCAAATATGTGAGTTAGTTTCAGAGCTCAGGCTAGAATCTGTAATCACATTCCATATAAAGTTTATGGAGCAAAGCACTGTGTTTGGAAAAGAAGACCCATCCTATTTTAGCAAAGTCACATTGGTAGCCATAAGGAGAAAGGACACGTAAGGATTGAGTCAGAAAGACCGGTTGCAGTAGTTCAGTAGAGCAGTAAGTATCTGCATGAACTACGGTATTGGAGAGGAGACAGGGATATGAGAAACCCATAGTCCTTAGTTGGATGTAATGGTCCTGGTTTTCTTTTATTGCAAACTATATATAGAGAGAGTTAACAAATCTGTTTAGATATAGATGTAGATATAGTGAGGGTTTTTTTAATCATAAACTACATATATATAGTTTGCAATATATATTTATATTATTTATAATTATATAATTATATATATTATAAATAATTGTATTTAATTTAAATGTAAAAGGCTGATGCAGGTTTGGACATGCCCTGCATGTAAAACATGTTGCCACACCATTTAGACACACAACTCTACTAGAGATATTTTTAAAATACAAATATTTTTACAGGTATCTGCATGAACTCAACAACTCTGAATAAGTCAGATTCCCGACTAATTAAAACCACAGCTGGACTTGAGTGTCATTGGTGGTATTTCAATAAATCAAATTTTTTTAAGATTTATTTATTTATTTATTAGAGAGAGAAGAGTGAGAGAGAGCATGAGAGGGGAGAAGGTCAGAGGGAGAAGCAGACTCCCCGTGGAGTCTGATGTGGGACTCGATCCTGGGACTCCAGGATCATGACCTGAGCCGAAGGCAGTCGCCCAACCAACTGAGCCACCCAGGCGCCCCATTGGTGGTATTTCAGGTTTTAGCCTTTTGTGTCCATACTGAACTGCTTCCCTATTTCACTTACTACAGAAGTTCAGGCATTCTTACAAAGAATCCCCAGCAGGTGTTTTTGGACTTTTCATTATATTCTAAAGCTTTCTTTCCCCTTTACCTAGTTTTCCCAATTTAAAGAATTGCATTGCATTATAATGCAAAAAAAAAAAAAAAGGAAGAAAATACCAAGAAGCATTTGTATGGAGGGCCTCCGCCTGTTTTGTTCATTGACTAGAACCATGCCTGGCACGTAAAAGGTATTCAGTAGAGCTCCTGATTGTTGATGGTGAACTGAATTTTTCACATTGGTTTGGGAGTGATCCTCCAGAGGCTTGTGTCTCCAGTTATATGGGCCAATGAATCTTGACAGTTTAAACCAGTTTGAGTTCAGCTTTCTGTCATTTTCCATCAGAAACATCCTAACTGATGTGAAACTTTTTACTCCCTTGGTTTGTTGCAAGGCCCTAAGTTGCCCTGATTCTCTTCTCTGTTTCTCCTCTCCAGCTCCTCTGCCAGCTACCCCTGAAGGCCAATGTAGCCTGTTTTTGCCTTCTCATTCTCTACACTGGTTCTTGACGATTTCAGCAGAGTTCGCGCTACCACAATCAATAACACTCTGATGGTTCCCTATACTGTTTGGCTTGCCAGAATGTTCTCGTAAAACCCCAGATTTGTGTATCTAATTGTACATCTCTGCCTGAATCTAAAGGCCCCTCACAGGCTGTGCAAAACCCAACACACTGGCAGTACCCATACCACCTTCTGTATTTTGTTCCTGGTTAATTGCATCACCAACCCAAAAACCTGCCCTCTGCCTGACTCCCCATCACATGGGTTTAGTTACTAAATCCTAAGGGTTTTCTCCACTCATGCTCACACACTTATTAATCCAGCTCTAATGAATCATTTATAATTCCCCAGATATGCTAGTTTGACAGTTCTATGTGTTCACCTGTATCTTTTGCCTGGCCTGGCCTTTCTACTTCCTGAACTCCCGCTTATCTCTCTCTTATGCACCTTGGTCTGTTAACTCCGTGTCTGCACCTTTCTGTTGTTTTTCCCTATGCTCAGTACTAAATAACCAACATTTGCTGAGTACTTACTGAAACCGGTAACCAAAGGGTTAATGGGGCTACATGCAGCTGTGGCTGCAGACTAATAAGTGCAGGTGCAATTTTTACCTAGACTTTTCAGATGCCTTTACATTTCCCTGATACTCCTTCAAGAGGTGGATTTGAGGCTTGCCCTCCTATCTTCTCTTTTGGCCGCCTCTTGAATAAACCCTCTCCTTGCTGCATACTTATCTTCAGTGATTATTTTTGCTGTGAATTGGGTGGATGAACTTGGATTTGGTTACATTACTATGTGCCAGGCATTGTTCTTGGTGCTTTACATGTATTAACCCATTTAATTTGATGAGGTAGGTGCTATTACTAGCCCTACTTTCCCTCACCCCCCACCCCCGGGGGAGAAAAGGGAGGTACAGAGAGGTTGATTTGCTCCAGGTGGTAAAGCTGGGACGGCAGGCAGTCTGGCTCCTGACCCAGGGCACTCCTTCACTGCACTGGAGAGGAGGAAGGAGCGCCTGAATGTACCCATAGACTGATTTACTAATTTGTTTGTGTTTCATTCAAAGGATGTGTTATCCCTAGAAGGCACTCAGAGCATAAATATTTGGAGAGTTAGAATTTAAAACCAGTTCACTAACCAGAGGCATAACATTTGTTTAATGCTATGGAAAGCATAGTCAATAAGTGTTGTAGGAAGATTAATGCGTATTTCAATGATTTAGTACCTTCTTTATCACATATTTGGAGTATTTTTCAGTGAAAGCCTTATAGCAGTAGGGCTGAGAATATACCCTTCTCCCTCCAAAAATGTATTTCAGCTTTTCACTTGTTTTTCAAAGTCTACAGTTTTTTAAGCAAAATGAAATAGCTTTAAGTCATAAATTCGGCCTCAAATTTCATTGGCTTTTCTAACCTTTCAACAATGGCTTGAGTTTAGAATCCTAGCGCCAGGGCATGGGAAGGCCCCCAGAGGTCCTCCCGTACAGCCTTGCCAGAATGTAGGAATGTCTTCTCTGTGATCTTTGTCTCTCTTTTCTAGGTTCACAGATGAGCCCACAAAATGACAGCTTTACAGACTGGATTTGAAAAGCCATTTCCTGTGTGTCTGTAATATTTTGGTTCCCAGGATCTGGAACTCCAGTTCCTTTCCCTGTGTTTACCATTTTCTGAAAAGGAAGAAACAGAGTATTTGGTGCATATTATTGAAGTAAAAGTGCAGCTCTATTCCTGGCATAATTACCTGTCTCCATTTCCACATGGGACCAAAATTCTAGCAACCTTCTCTGGCACACTGGGGAGTTTGCATTAACGGTTTAAATTTAGAATTCCTGAGAGAAACAGCAATGAAATAACAAAACAATCACTTCCAACTAAAGAGGAGACTCGCCTGCAAGCAAAGTTGCAAAGTTATAAGCAAGCCAACTCAGAAATAACTCCTCTGAGGCTCCTGTGCTGGGGGGGGTGGGATCGGGGAGGGCTTAAGACCCTATTGCCAGTTTTCACTAGTTTTGAGTGTGGAGACACAGACACACACCCGGAGGATTTCCCAGGCCATAGGACCTTCCTCTCCTCTTTTTACCAAGCTCTGCCTCAGGCTTTGCCCTTCAATCTTCTCCTTAACTACAAAAAGTGGCCTAAAAAGCCTTAGCAGTAACATTTTTTCCATGCCATCTGGAATCCATATGTCCAATATGTAAGGCATAAAATTTATTTTTTTCCTTCAAATTTAAGCTTAATTACTTGAGCTCAAAATCCTGCAGGCCCCTGCATCCCTCCATACCAAACTAATTAGAACAATTATCTGAGCCATCCAGGGCTCCAGATCTGTTAAAGCCTGTTATTGAGGTTAACAAATGAGAGGGTTAATTTCTCCAGATTGCTCCATAGTTGGCGAAGAAGGATAACTAAGCCTTTTACATTAGGAGAGTGCTTTTGAGACTTCAAACTATTTTTTTCTCAACACCGAACTCCCACCCAGGAGAAGAGCTTACTTTGGGGTTCCAGCCTGTCTGGAGGTAAGTGACTTAATTCTGAACTGAAGCCCTTGGAATTCACTACTACAGGTGGAAGAGGGCCTCCTGGCCTTGCTGCTTCAATTGTGTGAAAAAGAGCTTGATACTTTGATTGCCAGGTAGTAGCCTGTGGGGCCGACTTGGAGATGTTGACTTAAAACCTTATACAGAAAGTGGTTTTTTTCTAGATAATTAGACCAGGGCCCTGTATATTTTTAACTTAAATTCATCCAGTCACTTTGGCTAATTATAAACTACCTAGGTTTTTCTATTTTTCCACGTTCTTGTCCCCTGTAACAACTATCCTATGTCCGTCTTACTGGGTAGCTAAATTGGAGTTCCTAATTTAATCTTTTTGCCCTGGAGGGTTTTTTTTAGATAGCTTAGCCTAGCATTGAATTTTTTTTTAAAGCCCAAGAGAGTTAGTTAAAAAATGATTCGAGTTTCTTAGCATTACTGTGATTTCAAATAATTTTCCCAACAGAGATTTGTGGAAATGTGATAAAAAAGTGATGGGAAACAGGTTTTCAGTGGTCTCATTGAAGGGTCAAAAGTTAAAAAAAATCCTTATGTCAGAGGCGCAGAAAACAAAAACTTGTATGTTTTCTTTACTACAAATCTATTTCGTCTTTTTCAAGGACAGGATCAAAGTTTATGACAAAAACACAGTAACAATTTATTACTTTCAAGTCACTTTGTTCCAATTAGGTCTTGTAACATTGTTATACATAAATTGTTTATAATAGTAATGTTCATTTAAAAATATTTCTGGGGCACCTGGGTTGCTCAATCGGTTAAACGTCTGCCTTCAGCTCAGGGAGTCTCACATCAGGCTCCCTGCTCATTGGGGAGCCTGCTTCTCCCTGTCCCCTCCCACAGCTTGTGCTCCCTTGCTCTTTCAAATAAGTAAAATCTTTAAAAAAAAAAAAGGAAAAAAATTCTGGTTATGGGGGTGCCTCAGTGTGGCACACTTAAGAGGCCAAGGCTTAGTTTTGACTCAGGTCGAGATCTCAGGGTCTCGTGATCGAGCCCCATGTCAGGAGGCTCCATGACCAATGGGAAGTCTGCTTGGAACTCTCTCTGCCCCGCCTCTAGAAATCACATTTAGTAGAGAAATGCACTGGTAACATTTTGATACAGACTATTAGAGTGTTTTTTCCTATGCAGGTATTCTGAATAGTATAGATATTCCATGTTTTACATTAAGCATTATTAATCCCATTAAGAATTCCCCAAACAGGGGCGCCTGGGTGGTTCAACGGGTTAAAAGCCTCAGGTCATGATCTCAGGGTCCTGGGATCAATCCCCGCATCGGGCTCTCTGCTCAGCTGGGAGTGGGGGGGGGCCTGCTTCCCACGCTCTCTTTATGCCTGCCTCTCTGCCTACTTGTGATCTCTCTGTCAAATAAATAAATAAAATCTTAAAAAAAAAAAAGAATTCTCCAAACACCTTTTTAAATTTTCATTTATCTATTGGACTTTGAAATCATTTCCACATTTTTCACCACTACAAATAACACTAAGATGAACATCTTGTAATTTAGTATTCAGTTGTAGAATTTGATTATAGAACTGCTTTTGAGAGTAGGAATTTAAGACAGAGTCCTATGTAAAGTTGATCTGGTTTGCTTGACTTAACACTCCTAACTTCTCGAGACCACCTCTAAACAAATATTTTAATTTTTCATACTTCTTTTTGACCTCCTACATGTTAAGTCCCTTTCCAGAAACCAGCTGTTTACAACAACAATCTGGTATTTCATTTTTTAAAGATGCTATTTATTTGGCAGAGAGATAGCACAAGCAAGGGGAGCAGCAGGTTCCCCGCAGAGCAAGGGGCCCACTCCAGGACCCCGGGATCATGACCTGAGCCAAAAGCAGATGCCTACCCAACTGAGCCACACAGGCACCCCAAGCAATCTGGCGTTTCTAATATGACCTCTTTTTAGCTGCTCTGAAAAACCATGTTTCTTTTTAGACTGCTTCAAAAAACTACTCAGATCCCAAAAAGCCATTCCCCAGTGCTCAAATTGAGAACCCAGTTATTTTGCCTTCAGCAAAAGGAATCTGTGGCCGCTCTGAACTAAAGACAGATTCGAAGGTGGAATGTGGACAGAGGGAAAAAATAAAGCTGACTGGACTTTCCCCCCACCCCACCTCTACATTATTGACAATATAATTGCAATTAACAGAGAGGAACCTTAGGTGGAGCCAGAGGCTGCTGGAGAAATCCTGTCGGCATTCAGGCATCCCCAAGCAGCTGGCCGGCCTCGCTGCAGGCGTCCAGAGTCAGCCAGCCTAGAGGGGAGAGTGCCAGGGAGCACCTCCTCTCAAAGAAAGGAAAGAAAAAAATGCCTCCTTATCGCGGTTTAGGGAATTGGTGAAATTCCACAACCAGATCTCCCAGTAAAGTTTTATCAGAGGGTTTATAAAGCAATTCCCAGGAGGGGAGTACCCTGGGAGAAGTAACTTTATCCCCACTTTCATCTTGTCACTTAATCACACTTATATTGTTACCTCTCTGCCAGGCATATCTTATCTCCCTAACTGGCTTTGGAGCTGCTGGAGAGTCTGCAGGCCCTTACAGGTCTTGTGGAACAAATCCCCGGACCCAGCCCAAAGCAATAAAATTAGAAGTTGTTCGATAATTATTTGTACAGATGAACCAACACTTAGCATTTTAGAGTAGATGAGTCTTCAGGTCCTTCCCTGTCAAGTCTATTTTCAATGGGGGACTGAGCAAATCAACCCAGGGGAAAAGAGCAGTTTACCAACGTCCATTCTCCTAGGCTGGCCCTAAAGAAAGCTAACCAAACCAATTCTGATTCTTGTCCCTCAGTTAATCCAACTATTAGTAACCTTCAATTAACTGAGATCCTCCCCCACTTCCTCTATTTTTAGGAAAAAAAATATAAGAAAACTGTAGGGATTTTTATTTCTTTTTTTTTCTTTTTTTGGGGGAGCAGTTTATTTCTTAAAAACAAGTAAAATTACTTCCTCAGGATTGGCCATGCACTAGGCAAAAATCCAACTCAGTCTCCTCAACCTTCTCCGTCAAATGTT